>QRFJ01000021.1:2915752-3241717 GCA_006176705.1 Cocos nucifera | reverse complement strand
ACTAGTATTCTGCCTCACTACCTCTAGTGTAGTACCAATCTAATCTCGTACATGAAGAAATAAGATGACAGTAACCCTTATGTTATAATGTAGGAATTCATTCTTAATTAAGAGAATTCATTATCAAATATACAAGAAATAACACTACAGATATTTTGTCCAATTACAATACAAGATTGTCTTTAGTTCATAAATAAAGCATACGTTCAAAAACATTATGTTCTAATTCTTGAGTAATACGCCAATGGGCTTTAAGGTCTTGACCTTTCATATTTGCATTTACTCTGATCCTTTTGAAAATCATTCACATCAATAAATTTATCCCTTTAGGGACATCGACTAGTGGTCCATACACATTATTTCCATAGATTTCAATTTGGATCCACGTGGTTGCAAGCATTCTCAGAGTCAACCACTGCATTATATACCCTATAGTGATCGGATCCTTATTGTTCTTTCATCGAGCTCAAATCAGGATATCATCCCAACCTAGATTACTGAAGTATATGTCTGGGCTAACGTGTACTCTACTGGATCTTCTTAAAGATGATTACGTTAATGTGCTCCAGATTTGATCTGGACAAATTCTATTCTATGGTTTACTAGAGTACAGTTAGTCTTTTCTATCAGTCAAACTTTTCTAAGTTTAACTTGACAAAGCATCAGTTCTTTCTCTAAGCAACTCATTTCCAAAAGAAAATGTACGTCGTGCTGATGAACATTCTATATTCTTCAGTATGGGTAGAATAATAAACCCTTAAATACTATTGGACCAGGATCCAAGGTTATCTATGTGCAAATATTTACATAGGCGATTAACTTCCAATCCAAAAGTGAAGAGTTTTAGTCTATGCCCGATCCATAATCTCATTATGGATCTATTGCTGACAGATTACTCAAAACTTTTTCAGAGCTAAATAAGTAGTTTTAAAGCATAACCCTAAAATAGTGGACTAGTGAACCTATCGTGATTAAACCATGCTAAAAGTTCAATTTCTTCTTTCAGGATCACATATTTCTGAAAAAAAATTCATTGAGAGAAGAATCCAATTCTCTCCTAAATATATCACAAATTCACGGATAAGTATTCAGCCTCCGTCGATCTAGAAGATTTTTAAAATCTTTATCCAGTTTATTTTTCTATTTTATTATCTGAATCATTTGAATATTTCAAATGATTCAGCCAGACGCATCCAGCTCAGATAGATATTTTGAAATGAAATATTAATTACTTTCTTGGTACTTAATTCACAATCAATACCTCACTATGTATGAGACTAGAAAATATTGGCTCCTTCACCTTTTTCAGGAAAAGGTGACTTTATTCATTTTTTTCAAGAAGAATAAGACTCATAGATTATAATAATATTCACAACCATTGATGCGAGTTTCACTCAAGTTAACCTATTTATCCTTTCTTTCAAGATACTAAAGCCTTATAATGCCAATATAAGAATTTCATAACAATCTACTTGGGTGTTATTAAATGTATAATTACACTTTAACAGACTATATAAAATAAATTATCATTTTTATACCATATTATTATTGCAATACTATTCATAATAATATTATAATAATTTTTTTATGTAAATTATAACCATCTCTGATCAGCTAGCCAATAGGATCATATTATCATAACACGATGACGATGATGACATTCACTCAAAAATATCTTTTAAAATAAGCTGAATAATTCTATAAGCTAGGATTTAGAACGGACTTCCATCCTAACATCAGTATCTACTTACCATTTTCAAATATTCTACTTTTCAAAGGTCTTTAACAAATTGCATAAGACCACTAATAATCTAATATCCCAATAGTTAGAATTACAAATAGAAAAATTTTAGGTATTAGTCATATAACACCTAATGAGCAACTCTTACTTTCTTTCTCTGTTAGCCTATTATGGTCGAGAGAAGTAAACGATTCTTCACTATGATCCAGCTTCTAACAGTAGAAAAGCACTATGTCTGATTTGATCAATTATTGAATTAATTATTTTAATTGCGCATTAGAGCCCAATAGATCATGTCGTACTGATAAAATCAAATTCAACTTTTGATACTAATTATTGAAGTTGGTCCCAATAAGTGTCACTGTCTACAATGATTTGGAGCATTAGGATTAGCCTGTATTTTAAAGAAAAGAGAATATAACCTAATATATGAAATTATATTAAGACCTACAGACCTTGACTTTAGGTCTTAAGTTCTTCACTATTTTATCAATGTAGCCTCATCTCTAATGTCGGATATTACTTTAAATTTCCTAGTAGTATATATCTACATAGACTGCACACGAGCCCAATCTAGGTTGCCAACCCATAACACTTAAGGGAGTTCATAAATCAATGTTCTCCAAATAAGTTTTTAGTAATTTAATTTGCCCAAAAAAAACCTAATCGAGTTAGGCTTGTAGCTCCACTTACAAGATCTGATTAGATCTAACCATTACATAACTATACTTGGCATCTACTAATTAATGATTAAGCCAACTTTGTTGGACCAACCAAACCATTCATTTAAGAGCACATCCAAATATCATATGATGAAATATTAATTTCATTAGTTCAATAAGCCACCAAACCTTTGGGCCTCAAGGATTAGTGAGTTAATAACCCATTATTCAAACACCTTTAATGCGAAAGCTTATGACTCAATTCTCCATAACTTTATCTTTAAGAATACTAATAATTTAAAGTGATTTAAATTATTAATTGATTTAATGATAGAAAAATATGACTAATTTGCTCCCACTGACTTCATCAAGTCAAGTCCTCCCACTAACTTCATAAGTCACTGATGAGGATTAGGATCAATTTTGGTCCATGGGCACCTATATCAGTCTCACTAATTGAAATTAGTCAAACTGATTTCTAGTGACATGATCACCGAATCACCAAGTATCTAGATCAAACCTAATCGATTTTTAGGCGGCAGGTAAGTGAGATCAGTGGAAGGATATGCCATTAAACTCCATCAAAAATTAAAATCAGTGCAAGTAGCTCTCAATTAAAAAATACTGGTCTGGATTGCCAAACTTACCTTAGATACCAACCGATTAATTAGGTTTAATCTAATCAATCTAGTAAATTTGGGCTTTACTGCGTAACTATGAATTCAAGTCCATTTTTGTCGTTTGTTTAAAGACATGACTCATTCAACTATAACTATTGAAGTTGAGTCTAAAGTGTCCTTGACCTAATGCTAATTCAATACTTGATTAAATTGATTCAATTACTCTAGATTAATCCATTCTTTAACTAACCTTAGTCTAACTAATTAAGGATCTAATCATCTAGATCTTTTAACCCAAGTTTATCATTTGTCTTAGACTTTTAATTCTTAATTCTAGATTCTATGATAACACTAATTTCTTTTATTAAGTTTTGCACTGATGAGTGGAATTCTATTTTTAAAATAAGTTTTAAATTTTAAAGTTTTTTATTTTCTTTTTCAATGAGTCGACTCATTTCAAAATGGATCAAAAAAAAATAAAGCTTCATTTCTCCAAACAACAACGCTATTGCTATTTTTAAATAAAAAATCAAGCATAAATTTAAACATTTTAATCTGTATTTAGAATCTAATCTAACATATTCATATTTAATTATCATATCAAATATTTAATAATAAATTTTTTTTACTGTTCATCTTAATGAATGAGTTTGCGATGATACCCCTACCACCATAAGGAATCCCCACTGAATGGGAGGAGATGGCCTTTAAACCATACTTATCCCTTATGATCGAATAGTTTGGTGGCTCATTCACCCTTGATTACTAAGCTATCTGGATCTAACATATCAAATATATAAGTATTTAATTTTTTTAATTATATATTAGAACATGTCAAGCAACCCTTGCTCTGATACCACTATAGAAAATCGAGCAGGGTTTAGGGCATACTTTGCGAAAACTTTTTCTAATTAATTATAGTGAAAGCTAAAATAAATATAATATTAATTCTATAGCATGCATCGATCTAATCAATTATCTTACTAAGGATCTAGACATGCTAATATGTAATTTAAAATTTAAATGCGATCGATCAGCAAATCATATTTGCTGATCGATTCGAGTTCAGAACTTGAAACATGTGCACAGGTAGCCGATCTCCACGATCTGAATTTACAAAAATATGCTCTAGCATCATACTATGACCGCATACTTGTACGACCTCTACGGTTGATCCACATGGAGCTCTTGATCCTGATTAGCTCCATCGGAATGCTTGCTCCTCATCGGGGCCTTCGATAGTGTTAGATATATGTGCCCTAGAAGCCAGAATTGGCTGACACTTGTAATATACTTCTAGGGGCAAAATTATAATTTTGATTATAATCAATAAAATGGATTATTTTCTATCACATATGTATACTTAGTGTCTATGATACTTCCTTTGAATTAATGGTAATGATAATTCATATTTTTAAGAGTTGAAAATTTAAGACATGAATAATCATTATTAACTCATAAAATGCTTCCGACCATAGGATCATCACGAGGATGGTGATTGATTCGAAAGATTGGTGTACAATCATTTTTCTTTAGTAGATGAGTCTTGAGTCTATGGTGTGGAGACATCGGAGTGAGAGTACAGATACTCATTAGAGAACGAGGGCACTGAGCGTGACCATCTCGAGTAGTCATTAGGAAGTCTACCTTCTCATCAATGATTGACTCGATGCTATAGTGGTGTGTCTGATTCTTTGATCTAAGGTGCATCGGTGGTTCACCTTGAGGGTGTTATAGTTTGACTATACCATAACTCGATCTCCTAGCCATACGGAATCCTGAGGTGTATGTTGGCTATAGCATGTTCATTGTAGGAACTGGATTGCATCAAGATAGAATCTATCTACCTTGGTGGTAGAGGAGCAGCCCTATGATGATCATGAAAATCTAAGGATAAATCCAAGGGACTCTATTTTCACCAATCAGATTTAGATCTGATTTCATAAAGGGTTGTGATTGATTGGGATGAAGAGGAGTTGGATCACGCATAGTCTATAAATAAGACCCTACGCCCAACTCAAGGAGTATCTAAAAATTCCCCATGCCCCAAGACTGCCTCTCTCCTCCTCCACGCCAAGTCCATCTTCTCCCTCTCCTCTCCATGCCCAAAGTGGTTTGGGATCTATGTTGGTGCAATCCAGACGAGAGAAAGGTGACAGAAAGCTAGAAGACTGCACTGCTGCAAAGGACAACTGCTGATCTTCGAAAGATATTTTGAAGATCCTCCAAATCAGATTCAGATCTAATTTTTGGAGATATGATAGAGAAGAAGAGGATCTTCAGATCCAAACTCAAGTGGATACCGGATAGAGGCCAGGCACTTGCGTGGCTAGATCCAGAACCTTTCGCTGCTTACAGGATCATCAACGGGTAATAGGATTACCCTACATCAAGATAAATTTAATTTAATTTAATTTATTTAAATTTTATTTTAATTATTAGAATAATAAGAATTAGATTTGAAATACCCCAGATCTGATTATGGATCAAAGAAAATTCTTTTTAAAATATATCTCTTGATCCGATCAGATCTGAACGAACCTGGTCCGAAAAATCAGGATTTTTCTTTTCAACTGGTATCAGAGCCAAGGTTCTAAAGTATTTAGATCTAATTTTAAATTTATTTTAATTAGAAAATAAATGATTTCAGATGTCACATGAGATGTGATCAGATCTGAAATCAGAAAAATTAAAATTAAATGATTTGGATCTAAGATTAGAAAATATGCATGACTAGTTCTAAAATAGAATAGTTCTATAGAATAGTCTTGCATGTTTTTAATTTAATTTGATTAAATCATATTTTAGATCTATTTATTTACTATTTTTTGATATTATAATTGTTATAATAACATCTAAAAAATAGTAAATAAAAATTATTTAATTTTAAACATCATATGAGATATGATTGATGCATGTCTAGACTAGTTGTAGAATAGTTCTACATAATTATCTAGATTAGAATTTATTTTGATTAAGATCAATTTAAATCTAATTTTTTAGATTATTATGAGATAATTTAGATCTAAAAATATGCATGATTTGATACATGAGATGTATGCAAAATATGCCATGATTAGATCTAATTTGTATATGAGATATATGATATAGATCTAAAACTGTTTTGTAGTATTACATGTTCCTGATTAAGGCATTCCTCTTGGCCGTCCGGTCATAAGAATGAAGAAGGGTTTAAAGGCCCTCTCTTCCCATTCGATGGGGTGTTCTTATGATGTGTAGGGGTGCTGCGTGTTCGTCCTTAATCAGAAACCCAAAACTTACTTTCTGCAAAACCCTAGATCCTGAAACCCTAGGATTTATTGTGCATATTTTGTTTATGAACCCTACTTAATTAAGAATTAAGATTATGGAATATTAATTAGGATCTAAAATTGAGAATTTTCAGATCTAAGACATATTCATAATACTGGGTTCGGGCTTGGGTAGCTCAATTAGGTCTAAGCGGTTGATCAAACCGAATCAAGAGTTGGTTAGATGGGATCAACAATGCTTAAATTGACCAGCCTAATAGGATTAAGTCTGGGTCAAGATCGAGTCACGATCAAGCAAGACCTAATTAGGCTCAGAGGTTAGAGTCTGGATTGTAGGCTAACCCAATTGGTTCTGACTCAATAATTTGGTGTCTAAGGTAAGTTTGGCACATACGATCGACTGGATTTTTAATTGGAAGCTACTCGACCTGAATGCGTTCTTGTACGAGTTAATGGCATATTCCTTCCACCGATCTCACTTACCTGGCCATATCTGTTGACACAGTTCTGATTCTGAGGTGGTCAATAATCCGAGCTAACCCATGCCACTAGGTTAGTCATAATTGTTATGACTATGACAAGTCTAGTTTAATGAGACCTGAATCAATTCTCCCTAAGAAAAGATTAAGTCTGAGGTCTTCCACCATTGTAGATGTGCGGGCCCTTCCCGGGGTTGATTGTTCTCGGACTGGATACAGTGGCTCAGTTGCACCGGAAAGATGCAACCATGTCTATTAGGCATTGGATGCTATGGGCTGGAGGATGAGTTGGGCTCAATATTTCTGGATACGGTGAGAGACTCAATTAGGAACCCAGTCTATGCAAATGGTGGGTCTGACTTAACTAAGGAGTGGATCAATATTCGGATACGGTGAGATTCATGAATTAGAGACCAAGTTTGGGTGCACCATGATTAGAGAATCATTGAACAAGAGTTGTTCACTCATTGGCTAACCCATCACCAATAACTGTTAGGTGAGGTGATGAGTCAGTTGGTGAGACCGCACCACCCACTAGAAATCATTAATCGTGGAGATTTTCGCATCTCTACAGAGGGAGTGTAGGGATCCGAGAAAATAGTGGGAGCTAATTTATTTAAAAATAAAATTTCCCTAAATAAATTGGTCAAGTCATAATTACAGTATCTAACTAGAATCTTTGACTCTCTACAGGAAAATGTCTGCGTCCAACCCATTGGCACGTATCCTGGACACACATAGACTGACTGGACCCAATTATAAAGATTGGCTCAGGAAACTACAAAATTATTTTGGGTTTTGAGAAGTTAACCCATGTATTGGACCAGGACCCTCCCACCTTACCAGCCCGTCCATCCATTGAACAGAGAGCGTCTCTGAAAAAATGGATAGACGAAGATAATAAGGCCAGATATTACATGTTGGGCTCGATGTCTGATGAGCTCCAGCGCCAACATGAAGATATCGGGACTGCTCGCCAAATGTTGGCTCACCTGCAGGAGATGTTTGGTGAACAGAGTCGCGCAGCCAAGTATCAAGTCACGAAACGACTTTTTAAGGCTAAGATGCATGATGGGCAGTCAGTCCAAGATCACTGTCTGACAATGATCAAGGACATGGAAGAGCTTGAGAAGCTCGGTGTGAAGTTAGACTTGGATCTGCAGAATGATATTATTCTGCAATCCTTGACTGATGCATATGGGCAATTCATCATGAATTACCACATGCATAAACTTCAAAATTCCTTGGCCGAATTAATGAATATGCTGGTTACCGCTGAGCTTTCTATGAAAGGTTCTAAAGGCTCAGTTCTTGCTATGGAATGGACTTCTTCCAAAAGAAAGTCTTATGGAAAGAAAAAGAAGTCTGTGAAAAAGCAGAAGGTGGAAGAAGGAACAAAGAAGAAGAAGGCAGAGCCGAAGAAGAAGGCCGCTATCAAAGAAAAGTATTTCCATTGCAACAGCGACGGCCATTGGAAGCGGAACTGCCCTACTTACCTGGCCACCCTGAAGAACAAGAAGGAAGGTCCTTCTGGAGGTATGCTCGTTATTGAGTCTAACCTTATACGATTTCTTCTGCATCCAGTTGGGTGCTTGACTCTGGTTCTAGTGCTCATCTGTGCACTTCCATGCAGGGTCTTGAGGATAGCAGGAGGCTGAGGGATGGAGACATGATCCTACGCATCGGTAATGGAGCAAGAGTTGCTGCAGTGGCCGTGGGAAACATACCCTCTTCGATTACCATCTGGTTTAGACTTAGTTTTGAAAGACTGTTATTATGTGCCTGCAGCTAGCAGGAAATTTGATTTCTGTTTCATGCTTAGCACAAGAAGGCTATGTGATTACCTTCTTTAAGGACCATTGTAACATTCTTTATGAAAGAAATAAAATTGCAAATGGTTTCCTTATTAACGGTCTTTATCAGCTACATATTGATGTACCTGTTCTAACTATCGAGCAAAACGTGAATGCCAAATGACCTAGGGATAGTCCAAATGATAGGATATCTATGGCACCTGAGATTAGGTCATATAGCAGAAGATAGGATCAACAAATTGGAGAAAAATGGGCTATTGAGTCCATTGACTTTCCGAGTCATATCCAACTTGTGAATCTTGTCTTCAAGGCAAAATGACTAAACTCCCTTTTGTTAGGACATGGGGAAAAGGGCCACAGATCTCCTTGCCCTAGTACATACTGATGTGTGCGGCCCATTTGATGTGCCGGACTAGAGGCAATTTTGTCTACTTCATTACCTTTACCGATGATCTGTCTAGGTATGGGTATGTGTATCTTATGAGACACAAGTCTGAAGCTTTTGAAAAGTTCAAAGAATTCAGACATGAAGTAGAAAAACAAACTGAAAAACCCATTAAGGTTCTTCGATCAGATCGAGGAGGTGAATACCTTAGCCGAAAATTCCTAGACTATCTCAAGAAAAATGGCATAGTCTCTCAATGGACTCCACCAGGAACACCTCAACTCAACGGAAGTTTCAGAATGGAGAAATCGGACTCTATTGGATATGGTTCCGATCCATGATGAGCTTCACAGACCTCCCTGATTTTCTTTGGGAACACTCATTGTTAACTTCAATTTATCTACTGAATAGGGTTCCCTCTAAAACCGTTCCTACCACACCGTATGAGATATGGCACGGTAAGAAACCAAGTCTGAGTCATCTCAGAATTTGGGGTTGTCCGGCTCATGTCAAAAGACAACAAGCGGACAAGTTAGAGTTTAGGTCCTTTCAGAGCTCGATTCATAGGATATCCTAAAGAGTCATTAGGATACTATTTCTACATTCCAGAAGACCACAATGTGATTGTGAGTCGACATGCCATCTTTCTTGAAAAATAGTTTATTCAAGATAGCGGCATTGGAAAGCAGATTAAGCTTGATGAGAAAGTCTCACAAGTACAACGAGCTAAGGACCAATTGGAACCAAATCAGGTTGAGCCAATAAGAACACTACCTCCTCCACCTCGTAGATCGGAAAGAGTTTTTCCGTCCCCCTGAAAGATACTTAGGTATTATTTCAGAGGAAGTAGAGAAAATGTTCCTCATAGGTAATGGTGCTCATGGTGATGATCCCAAAACCTACAACGAGGCGATATCAGATATCGACTCCGAGAAATGGCTAGAGGCAATGCAGTCAGAAATTGACTCGATGCACTCAAACCAAGTCTGGACCTTGGTAGATCCACCAGAAGGTATAGTACCTATTGGGTGTAAATGGATCTTCAAGAGAAAGATTGGTGCAGATGGGAATGTGGAGACATTCAAGGCTAGACTAGTGGCAAAAGGTTATAGTCAATGCGAAGGATATTAACTATCAGGATGGAACACCTTTGATACTGATCCAATGGTCCATATATGGACTTAAAATTCATCAATGATGTGATCAAAAATGGTTATCAGTAGCGCTGTTGTCGTATTGTACGTGGATGACATCCTCCTTATTGGGAATGATATTCCCATGTTGACAACAGTCAAAATATGGTTGTCCAAGGAATTCTCCATGAAAGACCTAGGTGAAGCATCCTTTATTCTAGGAATTAAGGTCTATAGGGATAGACCGAATAGGATGCTAGGACTTTCACAGAAGATGTACATAGAGGAAGTACTAAAGAGGTTTAGTATGGAAAACTCTAAGAGGGGATTAATACCCTTCAGACATGGTATTCATCTTTCCAAGAAGATGTGCCCCTAGCACACCTGAGGAAATAGAACGCATGAGCAAGATCCCTTATGCTTCTGCAATAGGGAGCCTCATGTATGCCATGCTATGTACACGACCTGATATAGCCCATGCTGTGAGTGTCACAAGCAGATATCAGTCAAATCCAGGTGAAGAACACTGGACTTCTGTGAAATGTATCCTTAAGTACTTGAGAAGAACTAAGGATATGATGTTGGTCTTTGGTAACGGAGAACTCCAAGTTCAGGGATACACAGACTCGGATTTCATGTCCGATATAGATGATCGAAAGTCGACATCTGGGAGTCTGTTTGTGTGCAATGGTGGTGCTGTCAGCTGGAAGAGTTCCAAGCAAACTGTGATAGCAGATTCCACCATGGAAGCAGAATATATCGCTGCATCAGAGGCTGCGAAGGAAAGCATTCTGGTACAAGAAGTTTGCTGCAGAAATTGGAGTAATGCCATCAGATGCCATTCCTCTATACTGCGACAACAATGGCGCCATAGCCCTTGCTAAGGAGCCGAGGTCTCACCAAAAATTCAAGCACATTGAGCGGCGATACCACCTCATCCGCGATTACCTCGAGAAGGGTTACGTCGAGGTCAAGAGAGTCAACTCCACAGATAATGTGGCAGACCCACTTACAAAGCCGTTGGGCCAGCAGAAGATCGAAGCCCACCTTGAGAAGATGGGACTTAGACTTGTAGCCAATTGGCTTTAGGACAAGTGGGAGATTGTTAGATATATGTGCCCTAGAAGCCAGAATTGGCTGACACTTGTAATACACTTCTAGGGGCAAAATTATAATTTTGACTATAATCAATAAAATGGGTTATTTTCTATCACATATGTGTATTTAGTGTCTGTGATACATCCTTTGAGTTAATGGTAATGATAATTCATATTTTCAAGAGTTGAAAATTTAAGACATGAATAATCATTATTAACTCATAAAATGCTCCCGACCATAGGATCATCACGAGGATGGTGATTGATCCGGAAGGTTGGTGTACAATCGCTTCTCTTTAGTAGATGAGTCTTGAGTCTACGGTGTGGAGACACCGGAGCGAGAGTACAGGTACTCGTTAGAGAACGAGGGCACTGAGCGTGACCACCTCGAGTAGTCATTAGGAAGTCTACCTTCTCGTCAATGACTGACTCGATGCTGCAGTAGTGTGTCTGGTTCTTTGACCTGAGAGGTGCATCGGACAGTTCACCTTGAGGGTGTTATAGTTTGACTACACCATTACTCGGTCTCCTAGCCATATGGAACCCTGAGGTGTATGTTGGCTATTAGCATGTTCATTGTAGGAACTGGATTGCATCAAGATGGAATCTATCTACCTCGGTGGTAGAGGAGCAGCCCTATGATGATCATGAGAATCAAGTCCAGAAGCCCATGGCCATGGCAGAGTGAAATAATAGAAAGAGTTTCTATTTAGATTTTCACATTCGGACTTGAATCGAATGATTACATCATATGACAGAAACTAGGGTTTGACGAGTTCACCTTAACCCTAATCTGATCGGGGCTCAAGATAGAAGAACTTAATCACACACAGGTAGCTGCACCAAGAGGTTCGCATTCAGCTCTGATGGGTTGCCACCATATACTGCTAGGTGTCACTGGTGGATTTTGGGAGCAATTAGAATGATTTAGATGATCGATCATTCTAGCTGTTCGAATCAGAAGAGTTCTGATCCATCGAAAGGAGTTTCGATGATGTCGATGATAGAGATCATGACATATCCCATTACCATACAGAACTGAACCTAACTGGGTCACACAAACAAGGGTTTGAATCTGGTGATCATCAATTGAACTGATCTAGTTCAATTGATCTGAATGAGATTCAATTAGGTTCAAGAAAATCGTGCTAGCACTCGATTGAACCTAACGTTCTTCTTTTACTATCATAAATAAGTTGTCCTGACTGAGCCAAAGGAGTTTGTGCTCAATCAGAGGCCTTCATATGGTCTGACTGGAGGTTGTCCAAGTCAGAAAAGGTTGTCTTATTTTGTAAGACATTACCTGCCATTTTTGGTCACCTGCCATTTCTTGTTCTTTGACTTTGGTCAAAAGTCTACCTTTGACTGGTCAAATGTTGACCATTGATACTTTGACTTTTGACCACATGTCATGCACCTATTGGAGAGCTGGTGGGGGCCTTGTCCCCCTGCCAGAACCTGGCAAGGAGGAGGGCGCACGCCAAGGTGGCGTGTGCCCAAGTTTGAGGCCTAGGAGTCCCTGTTGGAGGACTCCATCTCCCTTGGACCTTGGCGTGCGCCCAAGGAGGTGTTCAGGAGTCCCTGTTGGATAGGACTCCATCTCCTTTTTGGATTCCAATTAGAGTTCTCCTAAGAACCAACTTTGACTGGTCTTAGGCGCCCTCTAAGGAGGAATCCAAGGGGACTCTATTTCCACCAATCAGATTTAGATCTGATTTCACAAAGAGTTGTGATTGGTTGGGAAGAAGAGGAGTTGGATCACAGCATAGTCTATAAATAAGACCCTGCGCCCAACTCAAGGAGTATTTTGAAAATTCCCCATGCCCCAAGGCTGCCTCTCTCCTCCTCCATGCCAAGTCCATCTTCTCCCTCTCCTCTCCACGCCCAAAAGTGAGTTTTGGGATCTTGGTTGGTGCGATCCAGATGAGAGAAAGGCGATCAGAAAGCTAGAAGGCTGCGCTGCTGCAAAGGACGACTGCTGATCTTCAAAAGGTAGTTTTGAAGATCCTCCAAATCAGATTCAGATTTAATTTTTGAAGATGTGATAGAGAAGAAGAAGATCTTTAGATCCAGCTTGAGTGGATACCGGTAGAGGCCAGGCACTTGCATGGCTAGATCCAGAAACTTCTGCTGCTTACAGGATCATCAACGGATAATAGGATTACCTTACATCAAGATAAATTTAATTTAATTTAATTTATTTAGATTTTATTTTAATTATTAGAATAATAAAAATTAAATTTGAAACATCCTAGATCTGATTAGGAATCAAAGAAAAAAAATTTTAAAATATATCTCTTGATCCGATCAGATCTGAATGAATCTGGTCCGAAAAATCAGAATTTTCCTTCAGACAGTTGATCTTGATCGATCTAATAGATCATCTTATTTTTGATCTTTTGGATACTCTAGAAAATTAGAACATGTGCTTCGGAGGATGATAAAGTAGTGTTTCAAATTTGGTAGTGATTCGATGCTCACAGTACTCGATCTCTCCATCTGAACCCTGAGTCCCAACTTTAGGGTTTCACTAACCTAGAAAACCCCGATGCCCGAAAATAGTCCCACGCCCACTCCCTTTGGTATTTGTTTATGAAACAATTTTTCATGAGAAGAGTACTCTCCTATCTATGCACATCTCACTCAGATCCCATCTAAAGAGGGTGACTAGAAAGGAAAAAATATTTAAAGGAAGAAACATGAGAAGAATATTTGGTGCAGGAATACTTTTCTCTCCCTCTGGACTTTTCCATGCACACAACTTTTCCCTTCATAGAATTTTCTCTCTCTAAGAAACCTCTTGCACCCCTTCTTAGATATCTCACGTATTCCCATGCTCGGCCCAAAAAATTTGATCTTTAATGGGCGACAAAACAGTGGGAATGGCGTGTGGATAGGATAAGGAGGTGAAGAGGTTTCCACTTGAATTTTGTGGATAGGATAAGGAGGTGAAGAGGTTTCCACTTGAATTCAAAATTCAAGTGGAAGCCTTATCCACTTCCAACGCCCACTTCAGAATATTTGACGCATAGAAGGACTCTCCTTCTACACGCCCACTCTAAGAATGCACAAAAAAATCAGTGTGGGAAGCCATAAGGAGGCATGGGAAGTAGATAAGGTTGAGAGGGAGCTGGGAGGTTTCAACCTAACCAACCTCATCAAGTTGAATTCAAAATTCAACTTAAATTCAATCTGATCCAACACTTGGACCAGATCAAAAGCAGGAAAAAGGGGGCACACCTATGCATATCTGCATGACAAAAAACTCATGTAAAAACCATAGGGGCATGGGCCATAGGATGGAAAAGTCAAAGGTGATGGGCGCATGGGAGAGTTTGAATTCAAATCTCATTTGACTTGGTCCTAATTAGTTTCAACTAAACCAATTAATCTAGACCTAATTAGACCATGTTAAATCCAATAAAATTAGGCTTAACCCAATCCAATAAAATTATAATCAAATTAGAAATTAATTAAGTCTAGCTCCTAATCAAATCAGGATCAAATCTTTCATAGTGATTAGGTCAACTCATGATCTATTCGGATCAAATCCAATCGAATTCAATCTGATCAGACTTGATCAAATCCTCATCGCTCAATCAAATTGAGCTAATTAGCAATCAAATTACTAACTAATCCTTCAATAAACATAAAGTCTCAATCGGATGGGTTTCTAGATAATAGAGTTCCATCAACATGAAACTTCTGAAGAGTTCCAAACCAGTGGGACTGTTGAATCCAGTATTCTAAATAAATAAAACTTATGATCACAGAGTCTCGAACCAGTGGGATAATTAATCAGAGAGTCTCAGATGAGTAGGACTCAGAGTTTCAATCCACTAGGACTCTTGACACAGAGTTGCAGTTCAGTGGGACTCTTGACCATAGAGTTCTAAGTCATCAGGACTCTCGATCAGAGAGTTTTGAATAAGTAGGACTCAAAGTCCTAGTCCAGTAGAACTCTTGATCATAGAGTCTCAGTCAAGTGGGACTCTTGACTATGGAGTTTTAGGTCTTCGAGATTCAATATCAACCATCAGATCAGGTAGGAACTTCTATTGTGTGTAATCCCATAGGTTCGAATCCTAAGCCGGTAGTATAGAAACTAATTTTCCATACTAATCGATATGACCATCTAGCAATGGTACCCGACGTCTGAATAGATCAAAAAATTATAACGCAACATCGATGAACCTATGGCATATGGTTACCGTATAATTCATCCCTATGATCAATAATGCTCAAGATGACTTTGAGTATGCTGTTAAACATTCATACAAGTCATCTCTATTATATTTTAAAATTTTGCAAATCTTGTGATACCTCATGAGGATTATTCGGACCTAGATTTTGCTAAATTGAGACACAGTGAGTTATTTTCTTCTTGAAGTTAATCAAGAGTGGTTAATCCCATCTTGACTTACACTGATTTTACAAGTACTTGACTATACCCAAAAATCTTCTGGACCTATATTAGAAATATAGGCAGTCCGGCATCAAAGTACAGTGAGTTGCTTGCAAGTCACCGTGGTAATCTCAAGTCGAAGGGACACTTATATCCATTAGTCTTAGCTAGCTACTCTTGACCGTAGAGTACTATATTGGTCACGTTTAGTGCAGATGTACTCCTACATCTCATCTGAATGCCATACTAGTGTCTCCACACCATTTAATTACGAGGACAACCAATACATATGGCATACAGCGATCTACACTCGATAAGTTATTGTTCTTGTTAATAACTTATCATTTGGTCATGAATTATTTAAGAACCATTCGATAAATCCTTCTTTATCGATTGTTTGTGGTTCGAAGGACTTCATCATATTTTAAGAGTTCAATTAAGAAAGATAGAACTTTTATGATGAATCAGCCAAATAACTATTATTATTAGATAATTCATATACTAATTTCAATCATCTATCACTTAGATGATTGATTTTAGAACATATTTTCCAAACAGATCTTGCTGGATGCCCTGACGATTTGAAATCGACCTTAGAATATATTTTTATGTTAGTTGGAGGTGCTATATCTTGAAGGAGTATTAAACAGACAATGATAGCTTCTTCTACTAGGTAACCTGAGTTTATTGCCTATTATGAAGCTGTTACTCTAGCTATTTAGCTAAGAAACTTTATTACAGAACTTCAAATTATTTATTTTATCTTCCAACCATTGATAATTTATTGTGATAATAGTGCTGTTGTATTCTTTACAAAGAATAATAAATCCTCCAGTGGATCTAAATATTTAGAGTTGAAGTACCTGATAGTAAGAGATCTTATAAAGAAAGGAGACATAACTGTCGAGTTTATAGATATAGAGTCAATATTAGCTGATCCCCTGACTAAAGGTTTGAGGCCTATATGTTTTATAAGACATGTTGAAAATATGGACATATTGAGTTCTTTTGATGTACTTGGTTAGTGGGAGTAACTTTGTATTTATGTTTTATTGTTGCTTTATTATTATGGATTCTTTACATCTCATGTATTTTTGATATGCATTATTGGCATGATAAATTAATGGTGTATTTATTTTAATTTTTTTTATTTATGTGTACATATTTATTTTAGTATACTTAGAGATATCTCTTATTTATGTATCTATTATATAAGATCTGAGATCAGGTGTCGAGTCTTAGATATGTTATGCTATCTCGTAATTGACATCATGTTAAATATGTGAGGCAGAATGGCTTGTTGTTAAAGTCATTAAAATTTTTTTTGCTTATTTTGTATCCAAGCATGTTGAAGAAAAATTGGAGGACTGATAATGAAAATAGCATATGTTTGGATTACTTTTAGATACTATTTTCTTGCTACACTATCATACTAAGACTTATGTCGATAGTGTTAGTTATATTTGTAACAATGAATAGGTCTTATGTCAAATAAAGGATGCAATGACTCCTATGATTCAGCATAATTAATACTATTAAACCAAGTCAATTTTGAGATGATGTCTATAGATCATATATTTTTTAAAATCGTGACCACGTACTGTATTTTCTGTTATTCAGCCCGAGAGTCATTTTTAAAAGTAAAATATTTTTAAAATTCTAAAATCTTAATTAATGTTGCCTAAGTGGGAGAATATGAGAATTTTTCTAATTATGGGCTATCATTAATTAATTATTTTATTTATTTTATTAAAAGCGAATTGATTATGTGATCTGGGTTGATAGACATGCATGTAAGTTCAATATTATTTGTGATCCTTTTATTTTGTGCTAGGTGCATCTTATCTTGAGTTAGTGTGATTAGAACAGCTCAGTGTAGGTTTTAGCTCGATATGAGCCTATGATGAATGGGCCTGTTAGAATTTTATTTTATATGACTAGATCCTCTCTTCACTTTTTATAAATACCATGAGACTAATTTTCTGACTTATTTCATCGAATAGCCGCCTATTGAGAGGAAGCTGGTAGAGAAAGATCTAATTCGTAGTATTCGTCTGAGTGTTCGCTGTTAGTAAATCAATGGTAAACACATGTATGTATCTGTCTTTTGTATTCTAATCTTTTGCATAGATTCATGAAAATTATTTATAGTTTAAACTATCTATAGTTTTGCTACTGGAATTATGTCATCGATGAGGTGACATCCATTGGCATAAAAAAAAAGGGATAAATTATATGAACATCTTCTCTACTTTAACTTAATTTTACTTATACCCCTTGTACTTTAAAAAGTATCAAACTAGCCATTCTAGTTATCAATATGTTTCAATATAGTCTAGTCATTTATCTTTGTTAATAAATTTTTTTAAAATGATAAAAATACACATCTTCCTCCTTCCTCCTCCATGGCCAATGTCTCTCTTTCTCTCTTTCTCCTCTCCTTTCTCCACCATTCTCTTCCTCCCCTTTCTCCTCCATTTTCTTTATCCATTCTTCTCTTCTCTTTTCTCCTCCACTTTCTTTCTATACACTTTTTCTCTCCATCCTTTTTCTCCAAACCGTCTATATTCAATACAAAACCATAGCCATCATCTAAGCTTTCTTGTTTGGCTGCTCCAAACTTCCCACCCAATTGAGACTCCTCAGGAAGAAAAAAATTAAGAAAAAATTGAGGAGAAAATAGAGAAAAATTTGGCAAAAACAAAAGAAAGACGAAAAAAAATAAAAGATAAGATTTTTTACTACATAAATTGATCGTTATTTTTTTTTGCCTTCTTTTCTTTTTATTTAATTCTCTTTTTCGAAGATCTATGGGAAAAGAGAGCACCTGAGGGAGATCGGAGGGGTTTCTTAGGTTATGGTAGGGGTTTTTCTCAAGCATATGGGATTTTGTAAGAGTTGTGCTCATGTGAGTAGGTCTCTTGAGGTTTTGAGAGCTTAATTTTGGTAGAAGTATGAAATTTTGTAGGATTTAGAGAAGAAACTAAATGGATGGATCGAAAAAATTTTATTCAATGGGAAAGAAACTAACAAACACCATGAACAAAAGGATAAATAGCAGCCAAAAGATTAAGGCGAGGAAAAGCTGATGGACCATGAAGGAAGATTCCATCATGATAGGAGAAAGAGAAGGAAGGAAGGAGGAGAATGGGTAGAGAAAGGAGAGAAGGAGAAAGAGAAGGAGGAGAATGGGTGGAGAAAAGGAGAGGAGGAGAAAGAAGGAGGGAGAAAGAGGAGGAAGGAGAGGAGAAATGAATGAAAAGGAAAAAAAAAGTGAGAGAAAAAAGAACATCAGCCATGGAGGAGGAAGAAGATGGATATTTACATCATTTTAAAAAAAAAAATTATTAACGTCGTCAGCTGTTAAATGACCGTCGGGATCTTATTAGAATGTTTCGATAATTTTAAAAATTTATTTGATACTTTTTAAAGAATATGGGTATAAGTGAAATCGATTCAAACTTGAGAAAGTGTTCTCATAATTTATCCAAAAAAAAATAGAACTCATGCTGTGAATCACAAATCCCACACTTCCCTACTTTTTGATGCTGCCATCAAATTAACCTTGAGATATTCTAAGGATTGGGGCTCTCGTATGATGAGCACCAATCGTGACATTGTCGGTGCAGACTGATAGTCCCAAATAGTCAAGGTTGAATTGATCGATGTACAATGCATGATCTCCGTAATGATCTCTTAACTCTCAAGAGTAAGAACTTGTTTGGCCAAGCTTTTGAAAAAAAAAAATCCTTATTTTTTTTAAAAAAATATTTATTTTTAAAAAATAAGATATTTGGCCAAGTTTATTTTAAAAAATAATCTGCTTTTGAGTGGCAGCAGAAGCAATTTTTCTACTGTGAGAAGAAAACAAAAAATTGAAGCTTTTCTTGAAAGCAGAAGCAGAAATAGAAAATTATTTTTTTTAAGATAAAAATATTCTTACTTAAAATCATTATTTAGCATAACTATCCCTATTTATTTTCACCTAATCCTTCCATTATTTAGTGAATGATATATTTTGATGTATTTTGATACATATATATTATCATATAAAAATTATGTAAAATATTCAATATGTATTATTTTTTATTCAATTATATTTATATTGATTAAAATTTTAATATATTTTTATTATTTTATTATTTTTTTAATTAAATAAAAAATAAATTAAAATTAATCATAATAAATATTTAAAATTATTTATCTATTTAAATAATATTAATTATAAAATAAATCTATACATATTTTTTTTTATAATTTGATAGTCAAAAATATTTTTTTTGAAAAATTTGTCAAACATAAACTACTTCTTAAATACTGATAAAAATACTTATTAAATAATTTTATCAAATATAAATTATTTTTTTATAATATTTTTTTTAAATTTTATTAAAAAAATAATTTTAAAATAAATTAATTTTTATAGTTTGGCTAAACAAGCCTAAGTTTAGCCCACTGCCAAATCTTTTTTGTACATGCTCCTATTCCTAGCCAACCAGATGATATAAAGGCTCTATTTGGAATTACTGTTGGCAATAGAGCTTTTGGTACTTTTGGAAGTAGAACTTTTGAGAAGTAGAGCTTTTAAAAGTAGAGTTTTTATAAAAATATGTTTACTGTTTGGTAACCACATTTATAAAGTGTTTTGAAACTTTAACATATATTTGGCAACTCAAATAAAAAAGTACTTTTGTTATGATAAATAATATGATATAATAAAAAATAATATAATATAATATTATATATTATTATATATTAAAATATAATTATATTATTTAATATTATTATAATATAATATAATATAATATAATAATATTATTATAAGTCAAATATAATTTATAATATAATATAATATATTGGTTATAATCTAATCTAATAATAGATTATAATATATAATATTGTAATAATATAATATAATATAATAATAAAATAATATTTAAATTATAATAATATTTAAGTTATAATAATATAATCTATTAGAATATTATTAATAATAAATAATATAACATAATATAATATTAATATAATATAATATAATATAATTATATTAAATAAAATAATACTTTAAAATATAATAACATTGAAGTTATAAGCATAATATAATCTATTATAATATTATTATACTATAATATTATAATATTATAATAGTATAATATAATATTATAATTATGATGTATATATATAATATTAGATAATATGATGGATTATAATTAATCTAATAATAAATTATAATATAACATATTATATTATATTATTATAATATAATAATATTATTATATTATTAGTTATTATTATATCAAACTATATATTTATAATATAATAATACTATAATAAAGTATGTTATATATTTTAATATATGATAATATTAATTTATTATTATATTATATTATATTATATTATATATATAATATGATATGATAAAAAATAGTGGGTATTTTAGTTATTAAAAAAATTTTATTTAAATTAAAACTGCTTTCTGATATCTAATCAGAAAGTTTTTTTTTTGGAGAAAATTTCAAAATATATTTTTTTAAAATATTTTTTTTAATTTTTTAATAAAATTAAAATAATTTTTAAATTTTTATTAAATATTATTATATCATCTTAAAATGATTTGGAGAACCTTCCCGGCGCTCCAAAGCTCAGACAACCGGGCCTAAGTCGCCCAAATGCCCGTGGATGAGCCGCTCTCCATCCTCCTTCGTAGAGCCTAGGAAAGACTGAGTTGGCTCCGGGGGGTAATGGTCATGATAAAAAGTCCGGCCACCCTCCATGCCTATCGAGCTCGAGGGCACAGAAAGAGGACGTGGTCACCGTGCTCCTCCATGCCGCAAGATTTGTTCGATGGCTAGAACACCCCTACCGAACAAGATTTGTTCCACATCTCCCGAGTCGCCATAAAAGCAAACCCCACATCCTCCTCCTCCGGCGAGAGAGCGGGAATGGAGTCCTATTACGGTCCTCTTCTCGAGAAAACCCGTGTCCAGCAGCCCTCCTGCCAGCGCCTGGCGGTCGTCTCCATCTTCCAGAAGCTCCGCGCGGCCCCTCCTCCCCTCGGCCTGGACTCCGGTCAGGCCCGCCATGCTCTCTCCCACTGCCTCCACTCTCCCTCCGCCGCCGTGGCCGATCAGGCCGTCCGGGAGCTCTGCCGGCTTGTCCGCGACGGCCTCCTCACCGCCTCCGCCGGTCTCGTCGAGCTTCAGTCCGGCCTCGAAGGCTGTGTTCCCGGGTTCGCCCCCGTCTTCGTCAAGGGGATCGGCTTCTTGGTCCGCTTCGCGTTCAAGAGCGATCCCTCGTGGGGCCACCGCTTCGATCCCGTCGAGCTTCATCCTTTCGTCAAAGTTCGCTCTCTCGTCATTTCTTGAGCTACAGCTAATTGTGCTTGTGCATTGATTTCTACCATTCAGTGGATTGATTATCTTCTAGGCAGCATATGATCTTAATTCCGATGATGAATTCCATTATCTGGATGTTGCCAATTTTATTTGGTCGTTTTTTCTTGGCTGGCAGGTTCTTTCATGTCAGGCAGAGATGCAGGCAGAGCTCATACAGCAAGTTATGTTGTTCATCGCACAGAATAGGTCAGTTGGAATGGAGGCCATCTCGAGGTTCTTGAGGCCATTTCTCGCATACTCTGTTCTACGAAAACCATCTTCATCTTTTGTGAGGGATTTGATATCGTCAATTGCGTTGTTGTCTTGCTCGTTTCTGTCTGGAGCTGCTTGCATCATGAAGCTTCTCACAGGATGCCTAAAATACTTCCCCTGCAGTAATGAAGGGGTGAGGTTTTCATTCTTGAATTCATATTCTAATTGTGCTAGTGCGTGATCATGGAGGAGACACCTACATTTAACGTCATGATTTTGATAAAATCTTTTACTGGCAAGTTCACATGTTAATTATTGGTTATAGTGTAAAACAAGTTAACCTGCAAGCAAAAAAATTGTCTGCAAGGATATCGTGTAAAGAATTGAGATTGTTATCGTCAAGTTTATGTTCTGTTTTGAGACGGCTTCCTTGGATATTTTATGGAACTTAGTATGGTGCTGCCACACTAGCTTTTTTCTGTCGCATACTACTGAAAAATTTGCAGTGATGAATCAAAAATAACTTCACTATGGCTCTTATTCTGTCTTCCTATGTTCTAAAAACTTGTGCAGGATTTTAAGTACCTGATTGCTTGTGCTGAGTATTTGGTGGATGCGTTCATGGTGCTCTTGAAGAAAATGGTTTCTACTAAGATGGTATATCCTCTGCACTTCGTAGTTAGTCAAGTCTTTGTTTCAAACAAGCACCTAATTACTTTCTCATCATGGACACATATGTTTTCTGGCATTAAAGCATATCTTTCTGTCCAAGTCATAAGAAGTACTCATCAAAGTTTAGTATAATATGTCACCATGCTGGCTTTTATTTGGCACATACAGGATAAATATTTGAGTTCTTGTTATAGTCGTACCCTATCATCTTCTGAAAGAATCTAGTGGTTTTGAAAGGCAGAAATTGATTATATATGAAAGTTAATATTTCTTTTGAGATTTACCCTATGTTTGGATTGTGACATTTGGAGAAAAGAGAAGAGACACGGAGGAGAGAGTATGTAGAGAAAAGAGGAGAGGATTGATCTCTGCCTTTTGGATGATAAAGCGAGTAGAGAAGAGAAGAGAAATGGAGAAGAGGTTTGTCACTAAGTTCTCCTTTTTAGTATCTCTATAAGTGGAGAGATTCTGAGAAAAGGGTAACTCCCCTTTTCTTCCTCTTCTCTTCTCTTGCATTTGAGGTTCACTTTTCTTCCTTCTCTTTGCTTCTTTTGTTTTGCTTGTTTTCTTTCCTCTCCTCCACTTTGTGTCCAACCAAAGTGGTAGTTTGCAAAGTTACTTGATTTGTCACCATCCTTGTCTATCAGAATCCAAGATATGGCGGAACTTTTACAAGTGTCATGTGCAACTAAAACTGATATGTGTTTAAGTAGAAGAATGCAAGTACAGTAGCCTGACAAAGTAATTTAAGTTGAAGTCTAGAAAGGGTAAAACATAACCATTAGTCCTTATTTCTTTTTTCTTTTTTATGAATTTCTTTTGCAATATTTTTAAAAGTAAGATGGTCTTTAGTTTTATTTTAGAGCCATTTTTTCTGATTGTGTATTTCAAGAGGTTGTGAAGCAATTTGTCATATGCTCCAAACATTTGTAACTTTCACTCTTAAAAGGCACACTGTTCAGAGAATTGTCAATAGCATGCCTCAAAACATTTGTTATTCTTGTGGAACTCTCTGAAACTGAAGTTCTATTTGCTCTGGTAAACAAAGTGTACTTTGCAATGTCTCTAGGCAGACAATAAAACTGTAATGTGATATATAGTTTCTAAATCTATTTCGGCATGAGAGTGCTAAGCATGTAAAAAGTAGACCATCATGTTATATTGAAAAACGGGTCTCCTAGCCAAGAAGCTTTTCTTTCAATCATGATTTGTGAGATGACATGTTTGATATTGTCTTGTGATTAGATGTTAGCCAATTCAGATGCTCATTTCTTTATTTCCTCTTTGTTTGGAAAAAAGTTGGTGGCAAATTCTCGATTGGCTGTATTTTCATCTCCTCTTCAACCTTTTTATGGATGATAATTTTCTTAATTATTTTTAAACATTCAGAAGTAAAGAAAGTCTGCGTCAGGAGCTTTCTAGGTGTAGAAATTGACTCGTTGCTGAAAGTAGTTTGGTTTAAAAGTATATATTCTAGACTATGTAATCTTGAACAGTCACGGTGCATGTTATTGAAACATGAACACCTATTAAATGAGAACTGTTGTTAGAACATTGAAGAGATCTTTGATGATAACTAACCATAACCATTACGACAAGCCATATCTCATATTCTTTGTATTTCTGGAAATCACGAGCGGAGCTAAATCTTCATAAACATAAGCTAAGCCTTTTAAATCAATTTCTATCTAGAAGGACCTTTCATTCTTATTTTTCAGGTGTTTTAACAAATTACAAATTTTGCTACATTTGTATAGGCCTTGGACTTTGTTGCATGCTTATATGCATCTTAGTTACCTATCTGCTACTTAGCACTTATAGGCATGATATATGATGCCTATACTACATAGATAGATAGATAGATAGATACATACATACATACATATACATATACATATATATGTATGCATGTATCTATCTATGTATGCATGTATCTATCTATGTATGTATATACATGGATGTATACATGTATATACATGTATCATACATGTATATACATGTACATGTGTATATACACATGTACATGTGTGTGTGTATATACACACACACATGTGTTTGTGTGTGTAGATATGTATCTATGCACGTATATATACATATGTGTGTGTGTGTACATGTTACATTTCAAAACTAAATTATGAGAGAGAGAGAGAGAGAGAGAGAGAGAGAGAGAGAGAGAGCTTATCTTAATATCTGTTATTGGCCTATTATAAGAGGCTTACATACTTTGTTCCCGGACTTAATCCTTTGTGGCTATGGTAAGATGTTTTGGAATTTACAGAATCATGATAAACATGTTATATTTGACCTTTTGAAAGCCCAACCACATTTATAAGGAAGTTACATAGTTGAAGTTCTATAAAAAAGGGAAAGTGTGCACTATTATCATAAGTTAGTTGATCTTATAATGACTTTTTTGCACAAGAAGTTGGTAATTTGTGTATGATTTTTTTTTGGTGCTATTTTTTATCTGTAAAATATTGACATGCTCTCAGAATAAGTTATTGGATTTTGGATTAGGAGTTTTTGTTTATGTGAACTTATCATAATTCCTATAGGTAACAACGGATGCCCAAGCATGCACTATTGAGCTATTGGAGACTCTCCTTTCACTATGTACTGGTCAGCATAAACTTCACGGAAGAACTGATATTATTATTGAGTTGTCAAAGCGTTTGTTGGTATCACAGAAAGAGCTCGGCTTATGCTATTTGCCTGAGTTCATGATGGTTACTGTCTCAATTTCTATCATCCTTACACGGGTGGAGTTTGAACATGAACAGCTCTCTATTTTGAAGCTTCTAAATTTCCTAGTTGAGTGGAAAACTGAAAATGGTGCGTCTTTCCCATCATTGCTGACAGAATTGCATTATATTTATCTAACATAGCAAAGTGGAAACTTTAGAATGTGCTTTTCAGTCTATAATAGTGTGGAAGAATAAATGCCTGGACTAAGTCTCTTATTTTTCCCCCTTTAAAGAAGTTCTTTCCATGTTAATCATAATTTTGAAGTTCTAACTCGGTGCTCCCGTATTCTTAGGAATGCTGACTGTTTGGATTCCAAATTCTGTCTATGTGTGATATATCGACCTGGGTTGTAAGGAGTGAGGTGAGTGGAGACAGGAAGAATGAAAAGTTGCCGGATCTTGGGAGTCTGCCAATCCTACATTTCCAATAATTTAGGGATGCTATACTCTTTTAAATGAGATGTTTTCTGGTATCTGAGAACCACTGTTCACTGATCATGGACTTCGTGAGTCGTGACCCTGCCTACTTCCTCTCTCCACTTCTATTCTCCTCAGCCCTTCCAACAATGAGAGGATTTACACAGATATGAGAGTTTGGAATGTACAATGATTTGAATCATTGGATTGAAGTAGAATACCTTCTACTTCTCTTCCTATGCATGCATAAATTCTCACCTATTTAGCTTTGCAACCTAACTTATCTGGAAAAGGGTCCCCAACACTTGATGGTGAAAAAAATAAACAGTTAAAGAATGGGCAATGTATGATCATATTATGGCATTGCTTGATTATCAGCCAAAATTTCCCCAATTATTTGCAAATGATTAGTGTCAGGGAGGAAAAAAAGTTAGAGAATAAAAAAAAAAAAAAAAGAAGAAGGTTGGTGGGCTTGATGCAGTACAGCATAATAGTGTTGCAAATTGTAAAGGACTAAAGGGTATTGCATGATAGGTGATGAAAGCACATTTATAGTTGATGACCGTGATACTGCCACTTTCTTGTTCTAATATGATAAGTGGCAGGACCAGAAATTTATGTGAGGGTGGTGGTAGGCAGCAAAAACAACACTGTGCCAATCATTATATTTAATAATAGGAAAAAATATTTTTTTTTCAAAGAAAATATGATGCATATAAAACATATAACACTAAAAATGACTATTATATCCAAGGTTTTAAATCCCGTGAGATGGAGGTGTCTCAATATCTCCATGGAACGTTATATGCTGCTGTTCCGTGTTGGTAATTGTCCCGATTATACATCCTGATAGATATCCTCCATATCTCTCCCCTTTTTTTCCTTTCTTTCTTTCTTTTCTTTTTTTCCATTGTTCTTTTCTTTCTTTTTTCTACCTTCCTTTCTTTCCTTTCCTTCTTCTTTATTTTTCTTATCCCTTCCTTTTCTTTCTTTTTTCCTTTTTCTTCTTCTTACTCTTTCCTTTCTTCCTTTCCTTCCTTTCCTTCCTTTCTTTTCTTCTCCCTTCCTTTCTTTCTATCATTTGTTTTCTTCTTTTTCCTTTTACTTTTTACCTTTCATCGTCATTTTTTCTTTCCTCTTTCTTTTTCTCTCCCCACATGGATGGATTTTGGAGTCCCGACCCCATCCCAATCTTGTTTTCTCATAGAAACGGGATGGAATGGCTAGGATGCACTCCATCCTGCCAGGACGTAAAACCTCGATTATATCTTAAGAATTAAGAAGGTAATTATAAGCATAATTGGAAGGAGAAAGTTTATGATAGTGTACTTTTACAATTTTGCAAAAGAATAATTAATTATTAAAATAAATTTTTGTTAACTTTTACGGTAAAGGTATAGGGATATGAGCAAATTAGATTGTTAAATGACTCTGATAAATATCTGAGGTTGGGTCTTGTGTCTTAATTAAATATTTACACCTTGTCTCTTCTGAAATCTCTCCTTTAAACTTCAGAATCCACAGGGCCCTTCTCAGACAATATTTTCCTCTTCTAGAATCATAGATATGCATTGATCATTTCACTAACCCAGCTGTGACCCAGGACTTTAAAAATATTGAAATGATATGGAAGCAGAAGGTACAATGAAATACACCCTTGTAAGAAATACCCGGTGTGAATACTCTTTGTTGGCTGTTTGTAGTTTCAGTTGTTTGGAAAACTCTTCAGAAGTAAGAAAAGCAAAAACTCATATCTCTGAAATTATCTCACAGCAAAGAGAAAATATAGATGGTAAAGAAAAATAATAAAAGAGTGAAATTGCATATATGTACCTAGGCTGTAGAGAAAGGCATTTCTCTTCATCTTCCTTTTCCTCTTTCTATTTTTTAGGGAGCTCTTGTTTCTTATTCATATTAGTTCCCCTTGTTCTTCATCTCCTTCCTCTCCCTCTTTCTCTTCTTCCTCTTCTTTCTTCTGTTGGATTTCTATCAGGTCTAAAGTTTTAATGAACAAAAAACATGTTTGGAAAGATGTGTGAGAGTAAGGAAGTCGGAGAAATGAGGTTATGCTATTAGAAGGTCATAGGGAGTAATTTGTTTGTTGATTACAACTGCTGTCGATGTGGAAGGTTAGGATTAGTTTAACAGATTTCTGTTCTATGTTATACAATGTCCATGAAAATAATCCCACTACTATAGCTGGGTGATCTCATCTGGATTTTTAACCTCAATTGTATCTGGTAAAGACCAAATTTTTAGGAAGACAGGAGAGGGGGTGAATAATCATGATGAAGCTAATTAATATATTTGAAACCAGAAATTTGGCATTAGAATTGCACCTCCTGCTCACCGCCTCCCGTGGATCCTCCCCTTACTATGATGCTATGAAACAACAAATAAAGCACTGCCATAATTGAGTGGCTGCTTCGAGCTGCCACGTGGCGGCATTACCAATGATGCAATCAATGGGAATTCTGGAAAGATTCTCTTTTGGCTTTCTTCAAAACTGCACGCCACATAGTATGGTGCAATATTTCAGTGAAAAATTTTCTGAACTACCAAATCTTCGTATTGTTAGAAATTGACATTTGGTGATTAGTAACGTTTTGGCATAGTGTCTGTATGCTAGGTATGTGGTCGGTTTGGCATATGGAATACTCGGTACACTTTCTATACCAAACCGGTATGGTATGGTTTGCCAGATGCACACTGGTACGGACTGGTATGGTGTACTGAGTTATGAACAAAAGAAATCATATGCTTTGGAGATCTCCCAATATCAAAACATAGTATTCTATCATTAATATTATTTTGGGATGACTTGATGCATAGCAAAGGGGTCTCTATAACTTATTATTTTCTGTTTATTGATGTTCTAGACCTTGTTGATCATATCTAATGGTTATTTCATTTTGCAACCAACATCTTTGAAATCTTCATGGGTAAAGAAACCACTTTTTCCATCAAATGCATATACCCATACAATTTGAAGTGTGTATTCCTAGGTAACTTTGAAAGTTTTTTATTGGTTGCACAGGCAATTCGATTCTAGGCATCCATGGCTAGACTAGATTACTCTGTTAAAATGCCTGCAAGGGCTTGTGTCCATCGTAATGTGTTTGATTATACTGTTTACTTCTACCTTTCAAAATGTCACTTGATTTCCCTTGCTTTTGCATCACTTTCATGTTTGAATGTTTGATATGTATTAATGATAGAATTCATCTGTAAGATTTCGTTGATGCTGCAGAACTTAATATACAAAGAACTGCAAATTGCATCAGTGAAGAGCTTCTGTGTTTCTTTCCTGTTATCAACCTTTTGTCATCTCCTTCAAAATCTGTTAAAGCTGCGGCAACTTGTATGCTTTCGAAAATGGACAGGCTTCTATTAGATTTACCAGTTGCTCCAGGAAAAGCACTGGTTACTGATGCTATATTTCCATCTATAAGCACTCCAGAGTCGATTCTTTTCAGGCTTCTTAATCATCTATGGTTCAAGGTTATTTTTAATATTTCTCATTGTGATTTAATTCACCTATCTATTACACTTTTGATTATTTACATATCGAGATTTGATTTTCCACTTCTTTATGCATTGTCTGATGAAAGGTAGGTGGATATTTTTTGATAATAATGCATTTAAAATCAAAAGTTTATATTACATGAGTTGTTGCTTAATCTCAAAGCCGAGTTCTTGGCCAGGTCAACTTGACCTCACTATAAATATAACTTGTTGATTTTGCTGATTATGCTATTGCATTAACTTGGTAGTGTCTCTTGTTTACTGCTTGACCGTCATCATCATTATTCTTTCTTTTAATTGGAAGTTATATAGCTTGTATGTAATTAGTTGGTTCTTAATTTTCTCATGTCCTGTGGGCATGCAGAGGGACATTGTTTTCCATGTTTTGTTATTAGTTGGATATTGGATATATATGATTGTTGTTGTAATTTACTATGTAAATCTAATTCCCCTTTAATCATTCTTGCTAAGTCTCTTTTTAACAGTTACTACATCTGCGGACTTGTACACTCAGTAGTCAGTAGTACTGTTCAGGTGGCTTATGAATTCACTAAGTTACCTATATATCATGTTCCATCATTTGATTTTTTGTCTTAATACATGCCAGTCATCGGTTGGTCGCCAATACTCTTCCTTTTGTATGTGTCCATATAAATGGCAACTGGTTTAAGCTGATGAGTTGCCATTTCATTTAGATTTTGTGTTCTAACCCTGTAAATATGAGGGACCAAAAATTCAGTTATTTAGTAGCGATATGAGTTTTAGAGCCATTTTCTCTTTGTATTTATGTATGATGATCTTTTATCTAATAAAATTTTTCTCGTAGTATGATCTTATTTAAACATTATTTTAGAAGTATCTTGTGAATCATTTTTGACTCTCTCTATCTCTCTATCTCTCTCTCTCTCTCTCTCTTCATATACATATTTACATATACATATGTGTATATATATGTACACATACATATATACATATATTGTGTATGTGTGGATGGATGGTAGCATGCAGCCATGTGCTTATGTACTGATTCAGTAGATGCATATTTGAATGCTTGCTGCATATGCATGCAGCCATGTGCTTATGTACTGATTCTCAACTTCTGATATGAAATTAAATGTGCTGTCGGTTTCCTTTATAGAACATTCCTGTTTTAGAAACTAAATAATTATCCTCACTTTCAGCTCATCATGTATGTCAGAAACATTCTTTATCTAATCAGTAGTCTATTTTAACTATATAATTCTAATCCTAAAGAAGTCTTAATATGTTTCCACACCTTTAGGCTTCTGGTGATCAAGAATCCACTTCTTTTAGCTATTAACCTGATTATTATTTTTTAAGAATGCCAGGATGAGTTTTTTATATTGAGATAAGCTATGCAAGCAAAAAAGGCCCAGGGCAATTCTTTGTTGCAAAAATATTGTAAATAAGGAAAAGTATGTCGGGGTGGGGATGTTTGTAAATTATGCCTGGGTTATAATGGTATTCCAGTAGCATATAAAATGGTGGCATAGCACTTCATCTATTGAAAATTTCACTTTTACACAACTGGAAGAGATTACTCTGTGTAGGATATCATGTTCTTTCATGTTGACATGTTTCCTCGTTGGTCCTCCACTGTTGCTGCTTCTTGTCCTTGAGTTGTGGCTTTCAAACAATTATCTGCCATGTGTTCTACATTGAAACCATGGTTGGTGCTTTCTTCTACTTTATGTGGTGCATCCGCTTCTCCATCTCAGCATATTTTGTGCTCTTTTTGTAGCCAACCAAGTTAATCTAGGAACTTGGCTGCTTTCATGAAATCATCTCAACCATGAACTGTTTGACTGTGGGCATGCCTCCACCGTCAATTATCTGTACGAGCTTCCCAAAATCAACTTGAGTTTAAATAACTTGTGATGGGCCCCACTATCTCTGATATCACCTTGGCAAAACTCCTATAAGAAATAAGTTTACCATGGGATCATGTGATATTCTTCATATTTGAAGTTATTCTACCTCTTTTTCTCATACTTGTTCTCTCTTCCATGTTGTTAGTGCCTGAGGTTCAGTTGCATTGCATATTGGATGTTAACTGATCTAATACAAAGTGTTCAATACGAGATAGTGTGGTTTATCTCTAATACCTTGTCCATCAACAGATTTTCAATCATTGCCTAGTTTCGTTGTTCTAAAATTGTTATTCATGGATGAGTTTCTCATAAGTGTCAATAGGTCCAACTATTTCATGTTAAGTCACTTAACAAGCTGCAGGAATCTGACAGACCAAAAATCACTATCAGAAAATTTGTTTTTTGTTCTGGTGGCCGTGATGGGTCAGAGTAAATCAATCAAAATCATTATCTTCCATGAACTAGGAAAATCATTTTAGTGCTTATTGGAATGTGATTCTACCTAGCTATTCATTAGGAAAGCACTTGACAGTCAGCTATGTTGGAGGTTTTGAAATCTCATGTACATTTTGAAGAATCTTCACAAAGCACAGAAAAAGGTGGACAAAAAACCATTATCCAAATATGTTAAGAAAAAGGGCCACTTTGAGAGGTGCTTTGTGAATGCAACCTATGCCGTTCATCCATGCAACTCTGGTCCCATGTGGTACTTGGAACTACTTTTTTTGCCATGTTTTTTATTTTCTTGCTGGTAGAATTGTGCTCAATAGATCTGTTTAACTAACCTTTGGTAAAATTGTGCTCAATAGATCTGAATAACTCACCTTTCTTGCCAACCACTTTCCACCCTATTTCAATATACTGGGAACACCAGGATCTCAAAAAAACTTTAGCTTTTTAAAATTAATGATGAAGTCCAATTATTTCAGTATGTCTCTTTCAAACAGCTTCTATAGTCAAGTTTTACAATCACATTCATGTCGTTATTTATCTCTGCCCTGGATAACCCCAATCCTGTACCCCTCCCCCCCAATAAAAGAAATATCCTCCGAGAATTCATAGAAAAGTTTAGTCTGCTCCTTTTGAGGTAGAAAATTTTTTTGTCAAGGACATTTTTGCATTATGTAGGTTTCTTTTTCTTTCCAGCTCACTGCCAGGTCTTTATAGCAAGGGCATAGGCTATCCAAATCTGTATGTTCCCTAACTTATATATGTTTTTGTTTGTTTGTTTGTGTTATCCACCCATCTAATCAACCTTTATTGCTGTTAAGCCTTCTCTGACCTATTATCCCTTATTAAAACTGTCAGCAAGGCAACCTCTTTTAAGCTAATTTCTCTCATTGTTTGATTACAGTTTTGCTAACTTTCTATCAATGGTTGATAGCATCTTGCATACAAGGGTAATTTCTTTGGTTAAAAAAAGACTGCTGTTTAGGAAGTTTGGTATTGAATTAACTAGTTTTTAGCCTGTGGAAAAGGCATCAATATTTCTTTGAATTTCAGCAACGAGGATGCTTTTGTGGTTCAGGTCATTGCATTGATCCTTGCCTTGTGAAATGCTTTGTTGGTATTGTGACATGATCAGTTTCGAAGTTTTGAAAGTTGGCCGTCTCGGTACCGGACCCTATATCTGTACCATCCTATCACAGTGTTGATATACGGTTCAGTACAGTACAAGACATCATATTGCTTGTCAGTACTAGTATGGTACTGTATGCCAATGTACCAGGCAGCGTAGCAAACCATGATTAAAACTAGAAAGGTCTTTCACTAAAAAATTTCTCATGTTTTCAGGAGCAGCCGTCTTATCAACATTCCTTCTTCATACCAAATATCGGTAATGATGCATCTGCAGGCAGTGAGATATATGGGGAAACAAAATGTTGGGCATCTCTTCTGAAGAAGTACTTATCAACTCTTGAAAAGCAGAAGATGACATTGCCAGCCCAACCACCAGAAAGTCCTCTTGCAGGTTTCATGCCATTTACATTGCCTCAGCATATTCTGGACTTACCCATCTGGTTTTTGCTTCTCCCATTATTCTAGTCTAGAAAGTGCCCAATATTATTTGTTTTCCTTCCCCCATGATGCCATTTTTGCCCTTTTGTAGGAATATCATGGTTACTGGGCTCCATAACAGCCACTTTAGTTATGCATCCTAAGCATCACATCTCTGCTGTTGATTCTTTGGCTGCTATTGTTAAAATGGACCCTAAATTGGGAATGCCGTTGTTGCTAAGCATTCTCTTCTACAACAACATTCTCTGCAGTAGTGGGACTGACTCACCAGATATTTTGGTAAGTTGTTAAAATTGGACTTACATGCTATTTCTGGTTGCAGAGAATTGAAATAAAGGAAGAAATCAAAGTACAAAGGAAATCAATCAACAATTTGTTACAGAAACAAATTGATGGGACAAAATATAAAGGAAATGATTAGGGGAGTATTTTCTCATTTTCTTCTCCTAGGAGGGTGATTGTGTGAATTTTTTTTTAAAAAAAAAATGATAAAGAAAGAACTTAGGATCCAACTTTGAATATGGACCATTGTTGTTGAAGACTTGAAGCTGTCACTTTTTTTCTTAGTTGACTACTTGGGTAGTTGACAAGTTTCAAAAGTTAAAATGTCAAGGCGACCCACACCTAGACCACCACATGATGTAGCTTTTAGCTTATGGTCACTCCCTTAGGTGGTTAGGTGACATCTACGTAACTCTTTATTTTTTTATTATTTTTTTTATTGTTGTCTATATTGTGTGTTCTAGTATTTATGGATATCTATACATAATACTGATTTTATAAGTTTTGAAACTTGAAATAGATTCAATAGGCTAACTTTTCTCCTCAAATTGCAGATTTCTCTAGGAAACCTTCCTAGAAATTTTATATCTATGATGAGATTTCTGTAAATATCACAAGTAACAGTCTATTTCTTAGCCTTATTCTTTACTGCTCAGGTTCTCTCAATATGTACATGAGTTCCTCCTCCCCTTAATAAGGGGTGGGTCCAAGGTTTGCCATTTGAGTACCAGACCCATACCATTACCATATTATTACAATATTGGTATGTGGTTTAGTATTGTATGGGATAGCATACCGAGTGTCGATATGGTACGAGACATCGTATTGGTATGGTACAGTATGGGGCAGTATGATAGACAATGGTTGAGTCACTAGGTCATCGGTCCAGTCGTTAGGTCAATTAGTTGGATTGTCTATATATTAAAAAGTAAAATAAACTAAAGATATTATAAGTAAGTTTATTGTAAGTAGTGGTAGAAATTGAGCGGGTTGGGTGAAGTTGGAGGTTAGCCCAGGCTCAACTTGAGACCTTGAGACCTCTGCCATAAACCCAACCCAAGCCGACCTTTAACTTGAACTTCTCATCCCAAACCCAATTTGACCTTAATTTTTTGAATTGGGTTCAAAACTAGGTTGGTGGGATTGGGTTGGGATAGACGGATCGGTTGAGCCAATTCAACTACAAGTGTTCCCATGCTACTTAATGATTTCTGTAAGTAAAACAAAATGAACTATGATAATGTGTGAGTAAAATGTTGATCCTAATTTTTGATAGTTAAACGATCACCAGTAAAATATTGAAAAATAGAGACACATTTAATATATGTATATTATATATTTTGGAAAATTACTTAGATATCCCTTCAACTTAGGGCTGGTTTTAGTTAGTTACCCTTGAGTTTAAAAAGTTCCAAAGTGGTCTCTGAAGTTAGTTATGTGGTTCAATATGGTCTTGCCCTCCATTTTTGTTTACTTAGACTCACGGGATTCGATCATGTGATGATCATATGAGACTTTTAGGATTGAAATGTCCTTGTGAGGAGTGAGTTACATGGAGAAGAACAATGGAGAGGAGGGATGAGGACCGTGGCGGGGTTTATTGACGAGGAGGAGATGCTGGAAAAGTAGGTGGTGGGAGTCGGTGAGGTAGGGTTGAGGATGGAGGTGGAGTTTAGAGAGGAGGAGAAGAACATGTTGGAAGAGGAGGAGGAGGTGGGAGTAGGTGAGGCTTGGGAGAGGAGGAATGAGAGGAGGGATAAGGATGATGTTGGGGTTTAGAGAGAGGAGGTGGTGTTGGAAGAGAAGGGGGTTGGAGTTAGGAAAGATGAGAAGAGAAGAAAGGACATTTTTTTGATAAATAAGCCATTTCAGTGAGGGCAAAATTATCTTTTATGACGATATCTTAATGGTGTTGGACGCCGGATTGCTTCGGGACATATTAAACCCCTTTACATATTACTTTGAAACTATTTAAACTCGAGGAGTACTAAGTGAAACTATATTTATATGGGTTCTGGTTGCCTAATATCTCAGCTTGAACTCAAGACGAGTTCCATTCATGTTGGGATTTTCAACCTAAACCCAACCCAAGCTATGCCTAAACTCATCCAAGCCTGACCACTTTTAGGTTGGGCATGAGTGGGGTTCATTTGACCTGCCCAATTTCCACCCCTAGTAATAAGTATATTTTATCATGATAATGTTATAACCTAGCAATTTGTCTTATGGGTTAAGATAGTTGCTTGGATATGGGGCATAAGATCGAACTTAATGCTTAATGCCATTTTCTCTACACTCTTTTGAAATTAAAAGGTAAGGAGGGATACAGGCCACTAAAATCCTCTGGTCGCTCAAGCCAAACCAGGACAAGTCTGGTAGGCTTTGCCCAGTCAATCGTAGACCCCATCTGACTAGAGACCTAGACCACACCAAGACCAAGGTTATTGGTTTCCCAGTTTGACTCCCATCTCTTTCTTATTCCCCTTTGACCCTTTCATTATATATTCATTGTTTTTATTTTTTTATTTAATTTCTAATTTGTATTTTCTGCTTTTATATCATTACATTTTCTGTTCTGTATTTTATGAAATTTTACGAATGTTTCTTAAATTTTCTGTGTTGTATTTTTGTTTATTTTATTTGTATTTATTATCTGTATTTATTAGCAAACATTATTTTTGTTTTAGTTTATTTTCTAGAATCATTTTATTTTGTTCTAAATTCTAATTTTAGTGATTTTGTTTTTCATGTTGTAATATGTGCACTTTATTTATGCATTTTTTGTCTTAAATTTTATTTTTCAGTTCCTTATTTTTTTAATATTTCTGGTTTTGCATTTTATGCTTGACAAATTTTTGTATATTGTTAGTCTTCTGTTTTTCATTTTTCATTTTTCAATTTTCAATTTTTTTTGCTTTCCATTTGTTTTATTATCTGTTTATGTGGAAGGATTCATCAATCATGGAAATATAAAAATATAGAAGTAGTAATTATATACTTTATTTACATTAACAATAATCTGGCCTTTTCCCAGCTGTTTGGGTTTGAGACATGCAATTATTCATATGCATATTATTATTTCTCGAGCAGGTATCTTTGTGATTGTTGCAAGTATGTAATTGTACATATATGTTTGCATGTATGCATTTATGTGAGTTACTTTTTATTGGTTTTTCTCTATGGTATCTAGTTTAATATATCCCACTTTGCATAAGCATCCAAAAAGTGCTTTCATTCAGAGTCCTTGAGTGGAGATCTTATAGCAAGCTTGACAATCAAATTAGCTAAGCAATTTTAACTATTGGTATCCACCAACATGGGTGCAATCACTATTTGCCATCGTTGACTGTCAGCATTGTACAATGGCCTTTTTTGTCAATATATTACTATTGTCAATCACCAAATTGAAGGGAGCAACATCCAACCTCTCTCTCTCTCTCTCATGGTGACCAAACAATAAGAGTTTCTAATTTTCTTTTCTTTTTATTCTTTGTTCAATCTTAGTGTTCTTCTTTGCTTCTAAACACATTAATAATGTTTATTCCTTTTAAACTTAAGGCATGATTGAGCATTCTCTCATATATCAAATTTTTACTTATGCTTCATTTTTTTTTTTTTTTGACATTTGCTTGCAGCTCAAACTGTTGGAAATGCTCCCATCACTTGCTTTGCATTCTATCATGGTACCAATTATTATGCAGACTATTTTGCCAATGCTTCACAGAGATGCAAAACCGTATGCTATCTTCTGATTTCTTTTTGACTCTGTTATATGTCATATACAGAATTATAGATAATTCATGCATGAACTTTTTCCATGGTTAATTCTGACCGTTATTCTCTGTTATTTTTTTAATAATGCATATTGAGATAAGTTGATGATATATGAGCTTAATTTGTATGCTGAATCTTTTTGCCTATGTTGTATGCCATGCTCATGAATCTCATTGATCTTTTTTTCTCACCTTAATGGTTCTGTTCTTTCTGAAGTGGCAGAGTAGATGTGCCTTAAGGGGGGTATGCTGAATGAAATGACATGGTTTTTACTTCTTGGTGTTTTAGGTGATTGTTGAATGCCTTTAAGAGATGACTGATTAATATCAACAATAAATTACACTATGTAGCTAAAAACGTGGGATGAGAAACCGATATATCTTTAAGGTTGATGATGGAAGATAATAATGCTTATGTGTTGTGTTGTAAAATAGGGAAGGCTAAGAAACTAGTACATTTACGGTGTGTAGGTGCTTCACTAGTTGGTAAAGTTTTGGATAATTAAGTTAACATCCACATGCACAATCATGGTCTAAGGAGGCTTTGGAAAGCACCAGTATTTGTTTCACATGATTCATAGAGGGAGCATGGCAACATGAATGAGAGTTGTGCAAAAAAAAAAAAGAAAATTTGAAGTTTGAAGCAACAGTGAAGAAGGATTTAAGGAGCTGACTTGAAATAGTCAAGAATTGTTGGTTATGTTCATCCTAGCAAACTGTATCAGAAGAATATTTGCTAAAATTTTTTGAATGGAACAAAGTGCATTCATAAGTGGGTACATATCTTGATTCAATATTTCAAGTGCAATGTGTGTGGCTATATTATAAACTGCCTTGCTACCTGTCATTATTTTTACTTACGGACTCTCCACATCAAGGGATAAGGCTGCATACATCTGATCCTTCTCAGATCCTGCAGTGGCGGGAGCCTCATGCACTAGGACCCCCTTTTTTTGCTGTGACTTATAAGTCGGCCATTTTCTCATTGATTAGTGTATGATCAACCTTGGGTTGCTGCCTGTTGCTCTGTTTGTTGATATTTGAGAAGCATATTTGCAGCTTAAAGGTTTGGGGCTTGAATCCACTTGTATAGTAGAAGGCATTGTCAAGAGTTGCATGATTTATGATGTGATTTTCAGATTTGTTGCAATTTTTGTAGGCATTTTTTTTTACTTATTATTATTTCTATTATTACAGATGTTGTTGTTGGTGGTGGTGGATTTTATTAGTTTCTAATATTGCATTTTCAGAGTGTTATATGCTGCAGCTGTCCGTTTGCTTTGTAAGACATGGATTGTTACAGATCGGGCCTTTGGAATGCTGCAAGTAAGAAAATTATTTCTTTTTATCATATTAGTTGGCATTATGGGCATCTCTGATCTCTTGTAATTTTTTATCAACTAAGCATCATAGGCATGGGTATACTTGTAAAATTGCAAGATGCAAGGAGCCATATTTAATTGCCTAGAGATATGGGTGCAAATTTGGTATGGTAGCAAGGAAGGATTTGAGATCTAGAGCTCAATAGATCCTTACATACTAATTGTTAAATACAACTCGATAGCAAAAGCTTATTCGTATTGTGGCTGTATCTTATATATCACAAGATTGTAAATATTTGAAGAAAAACTACAGAACTTACAGGAATGGTTGAAGTAAAGTTTTGCTAATAATGAGTGCTGGTTGATGAGGGGATGTAACTGCATAAGTATTAGGACATGGGTTTGGCAGCAGGCATGGTCTTCCCAGGTACATGTGACATTTAAGTATAAAAGTGAAATTTATCTGCTGACTGATTTTTTCCAGCTTTATATGCTCCATAATCTGTAATTTTTTAGGAGAGTCAAAGCTGAAAATGTTATTTATTCATTGTAAGTAAAGCCCTATCCTGATCACTGTCCACTTTGGTTTAAAGTAAAGCCCTATCCTGATCACCGTCCGCTTTGATCTATTACTGCCCATAAGAAAAGTAATAGGTAGGGATGACAGGATTTCAACCAGTGACGTTTTGTATCCAAAACAAATGCATGACCAAGCTGTGCTACATCCCTTTTTAAAGTTCTTGTACACTGTCATTGTACAAAATCTAAATGTAGAGAACTACAAAGACTTGTGAACAATGATTCCGTGGACCTGTGTGTCCATGTCATTATTTGACTATCCTTATCAACTGTATGTGAATGTGCACATGCTTATTGTATAACCTCCATGTTGCTGTATCTGAATTTTGAGAGTTTGCTGTGGGAGACCCTAGTATTCTTGTCACCACATGAGAATTGTTTCCATTTTGGCTATATCATAGCTTTTGAGTGGACAAGCATGTGGGTGCAGCCACATTGATTAACATTCTGAATGATTGTCACTGGTATTTTGTTAATAAAACTTTGTTCAATGAGTTAGACCGTGTTTCTTCCTTATTAGATGTGAGTAATTGAAGATTTAAGTCCCACTAGAACAGGATGGTATCCTCAGTCCATGCTGTTCTGACAAGAAAACAAGACCGATACAGGTGCTGGACACTGGTTCTCTGAAATGTCTTGACTCTTGACTGTTCTGTTAGATGGATCGACAAAGACTGCGATGCCTTTTTTTTAAAAAAAAATATTTATGGTCATTGTTGACTGTTTTGGTCCATTCCGGTGGTACTATCCCATCCTGCTTCCATACCATCCCAAGAGCAAACTGTGATGGGGCCAGGTACCAGGATTTAAATTCATGAAACTATCACTTTTCTTTCTTGCAATATTGTGAGCATCACATAGAATGAGATGTAGCAAGTCAAGTTCATCCAACCAATCCTGTTGCATTTGTCATGTTAGAAGTTCAATAGGCTCTTCCTTGATTCCTTTTTTTCTTTTTTTTCAAAGCACCTTTGCTGCTTGTATAATTACTTTACATACTATTATTGTTTTAGTCTTTTAGATGTCTTAATGAATTTTACAATAATATGTGTCAGTATGATGACCGCTTATAGCTATTATGACTCATCTGTCATATTCATATTCCATTGTTTTGCAGTATGCCACTTAATTTGACTCACTCAAAGAAAACATCTGTATGCTCTCTATATAAACAAATTGTTGTTCAATGTGGACCATCTTTGACTGATAACCATCTATATGGCTACTTGTATGAGAATTAGTTTGTGTCATTATATTTTCTCAAATTATTCATACTTTATTTTGTTCATCATGAGTTGGTTAAGATATTTTCGCTTTTATGCACATCTAAAAATTCAATTGAAAAGTTGGGCAATTTATTTGAACTATGTAAAATATTTAGATCCATGCCAATATATTGGCATGATAGTTTATACCTGATTGTAGAGTATGAGAAACTGAAAAGAGATGACATACTTATGTATATATCCTTTAGTTGCAAACTGAAGGGTTGAATTTTTCATGTCCTTTTCATTAGCTTTTCTCTATGATATACTAATAATGCATTCTGTCTACGTTAACCACTAAATTGGTGAATTTTCTGGTTACAGATATTGATGATTATTTTTTATTAGATAGAAAATACCTGCTTAACTTTTTCGTGACATCCAGTTCTTTGCTAATGGTCCCCCCACCTCCTCTCAAATAGGGAGTCTTGGATCCTGAAATATTTTCTGTTTTTATCTCTGAGAGAGAAATTTGTATAAGTGTTGCTGCTTCAATACGCGATGTTTGTAGGCACAATCCTGATAGGGGTGTTGACCTTATACTATCTGTGTCGGTATGAATCTTAAAACTTTTTCCATGCTTGTTTGGCTACACTTTAGAAACTTTATCTATATTCTTCTATATTAACAGTCATGTATCGAGAGCAGAGATCCCATTGTGCAAGCAATCGGTCTTGAAAGCCTTGCCCATCTTTGCGAGGCAGATGTAGTTGGTAATACTTCTTTACTTGTTTGACAACCTTTACAACCATCTTGTTTCAAAGATCAGCAATTTAGCTTCTTTTTTTTATCCTCAGTTAGTAATATTTTGTATTTTAGAGTCATCATATTATTACTATGTTGTAGAAGTATGCTCTTGTACAATGTCAATTGTTTAGTTGGGGTTGGGGAATAAGGGAAAGAGAGATGCTCCTAATTCTGTCTTCAATTCAGGTTGAACCCCTCTTTGTCATGTCTATATATGGTTGACACTAGTGAAAGGCTTGATGATCTGGTGGGCTTTGTAGTCTGTGATTCACCACTTTAAAATGTTGGCTTACCTTGGTTGGGTGCAAAACCATTACACCAGGGCCTAACAATTCAATACCCATCACATATCAACCAAGAATATTATGACATAATTCAAACATGATTTCATCAAGTCAATCTTCAACAACCTATATTTGGAGATGCTAACGTTTCACATTCCAGAGTTGCTAGTTAACAACTCTTGCATTTAATAACTAACAATGGAAGTGAAGACAGTCAATAAAAAGGATGAGTTTACGTGCCTGCAGACATCATGGTTTGCTTCTCTAGGAAGTGTCACTAGCTTAGGTGTCTGGAAGATATGTTCTATAAATCCCTGTCAAATGTATATTTTGTAGAAATCTAACTTAAAATAATTCTGTATAAATGTCTTTCTGCTGCAAGTATTTACCGTCTAGTATCTACTAAAAGGGGTATTGCTATTGAAAATTGAGACATTAGAATACAACCTAATAAATCGGAAGTTGTACATATAGTGCTTCAATTTTTACTTGGATCCGACACTTGCTAATTTTCCTTGTTACATCAGTAATCTCTTATGTGCTTGCTTTTTATGGATCTCAATCAATATGAAAAGGTGCCAAGGTCGGAAACATGAGTTCTTTTTATTATATTTCCCTAGCTATTATTACTTAAATGACTTACTAGATACGGATTCTGTTATACATGATTTATGTTAATCATATTTGTGAACTGCCTCCATTGCTCAATTATTTCAGAAAAGCTTTATCTAAGTCCACTACTGTTTTCCTTATCAGTATATTGTTACATATGTGGTCATGCTAGTAAATTTTACTACTCATGCAATCTACCTTCTTAGCAGATTTTTACACAGCCTGGAATGTTATTTCGAAGCATATGCTTGATCATTCTGTTGATCCTATTGTTGCACATGGGTAAGTAGACCTCCACTATGTTATCTTTTTCTTTGGAGGGGATTGAGTGGCTCAAGTATTCTATAATTCTTTAACTCAATTTCCCTTGCTCTATTATGTAGCTACCTTTTAGGAAGCACACGACATGGTTCAACAAGACTACTGATAAGCAAGATGCCTGTATAATGACATTTTGCATGTATCTTTCTTGATCATCAACTATCATTTCATTGTCAGTTCCAAAAGTTTTGAACTTGAGCAAATAAATTGTTACAAGAGTTTTGTCAGTTTCTTGTGTCATCTAAATGATTTCATTTTGACTTTTTTGTCATCAACTACAAGACAACCCTAATGTATTTCTCTTTGGGTCTTGTTTGGGAAATCCAGCAAGATTGGGCTGGATTTCTTGCTGTGGACTGGGCAGCCCATTTGGATAGGGCCCATATCAACCAACAGCCTCCCAACTCCAATCCTGTGGGAGGGAAAAAAAGAGATTTTCATGGGTCCTTTTTTTGTTCCCGCAGATCAATGGGCCCATAGGCTGGGATTTAGGCTAAGATTTGTAGGCCTTTAGGGGACTTGCAGGCTGGGCAGGCCAATAGGCCCAATTTTATCAGGAATACCCAAATAGGCCCTTAAAAATTCTCTCTTACGATACTTAATTTTTTAGTCAAACACCTTTTTATAGCCTGAAGCTGAAATAGAGGCCATTTTTGGCTCTTGCTGTGCATGCCTCAATTGGCTTATCTATCATTGTCTAATAATTAAATTATGTAGCCTTTATTCTATGTGCATGCTCCAACATTACATTTTAAATAACATTGATGGTATTTTTTTTTGGAATGTTGTGTCTAAATGACTAACCAATAATCATCCTATGATTTAGAGAGCTTGTTGTCATTTTGTTAAGTTGTTTTATTTGATGACTTGAACATAACAATTAATTTCTTAATGATATCCATTTGTTATTAAGAAAACATGACTAATAGTCATCATATAGTTTTGAAGTCAGATCTCCTACGTGTCATCTTGTTTAAATTTAAGTGCCTTAAATCAACATTCTTCCATCCATGAAACTTGTGAGTTGATTGCAACAAATGATAAAATCCTGAAGGTGCATGCTACGATTGATCTGAAATAAAGAAGAAAAAGTGAAGAATGAAAAAAGTAAATAAACAGAAGGGAGAAAAGGAGGTAGAAACTAGAAAGTGCAACTCCATGTTTTTCAATATTGTTAAAATGACCACCATGTTCCAGGAGATCAAAATGCCCCCTGGGCTAGGCAATAACTATTCTATTGGTGTGGCCTGGCCTTATTCCTTGTCACAGACCATTCTTTGACCACTCTTGTATACTTCTTGCAAGCAAACATTTTTGCCCGAAAAGAAATTATCATCAAAATAATCTCTTGAGCACATGGCAGTTGGAAATGAATATGAAAAAACCAATGGTGCTTAGGTTTGTGGCAATGGAAATAATTGAATAAATAATTGGTGAAATAACTAGAGGCCAGACAATACTAGATAAAAGCATACTGAATAATATTGCTTCACCACCAAAAATAACATAACTAAACATTGGTAAACTAACTTGCTTTATTTCATTTTTATGGGGTTGGGTCCATGATTCCTTTTTGCCCTTTTTTCCTCTCTGTGACCACATTAATGCATGCTCTTTTACATATCATCACTGAACTTCTAGGGGAGTTTGGAGTTGTCAATAGCTCATACTATTAAAGGATTACCTAAAGCATTCATTGCGTTGCTATGTAAGTTCATCATTTACAAGTAAAGAGTGCCAGCATCTCTCTCATTTGTTTCCAGATAAAACCATTAATCTTAGCAATCTTTTCAGCCAAGGTTCCCTTTTCCACATTTTTGCCATTGCTTATGTTATTTGTTCTCCCAAACCATTGTGCAGTTTGTGCACCTTGTTAGGATGGGGTGCGATGGATGCAGAAGCTTACCCTGAAGCTGCAAAGACTGTTGTGCAGATTTTGTGGGAAGTTGGAACATCCAGGAGCCGTATTTTGGAATCTTTATGGGTGAAAGCACGGGTTGCTGCCTTTAAGTCCTTGTCCCATTATGAGGTGAGACTTTTGTCCATTGTGGCTCAAGGAATCAGTCCTCCCACACATGCCTTTTATTTCCTGGAATAAAATTTTCTTTTTCGTTACATTTTGATCCTTTTATCTGGTTGATTTCTTAAAGTATCTGTATTCTTTCTTTTTTTTTTATCTCAAATGGTTCATCTCTCATTTCTTCACGTAAATAAAAAAAATCTCAGGTTGCACAAATTCAGGAAAAGATTTCCGATTTTAAGAGAAGAAATTTTCAATGTCTCATTTCTGAAGATAATGTGGAAGTGCTCAAGGCCATGGAGGAATTCCAAGTCAGGATCATCAAATTTGAACACATGTCAGCATCATTTTTATTAATTTAACGTCTATCTTCTTATTATTTGAAAAATGATTGATGTGCACTTACTAAGATTTGCATGTTGACTCCAGAAATCGACGTAGATTACATAAGGAGAAAAGAATCATGGTGCATAAGGTTGAAAAATTATTGGATGCCTTTCCTCAAGCTATGTTTTCTCCAGGTATCAAGAAATACTGGTCATTAATTCTGGACAAATGCCTTTTGGCACCATGCCACATACCTGGGTCAGTGTCAGTTCAGTTGGTACAGGCTGAACTGCCGGTTCGGGTCAGTTCGGGTGTTCCTTGAAATTTTCATGTTGTTGATCTGAATACAATCTCTTACTTGGTGTAATTCTTATGTCTTGTGAAATGTTTATTGCTTTTATCATTTGTGACTTTTATGTTTGTTACATATTTATATCTGAATCACAACCTTTTTGAAGCCAGAAAGTTGATTTAAGAACCTGGTTCTAATGTTTTTATGCAGGGGAACAAAAACATGTTGAGTTACCTGGTGCAGCTCTGCTATCTCTTGTTCTCACTCCTAAGGATCTCATTGGCAATGGGACATCAAAGGTGAGAGGCTTCTATACTATCTCCTAGTGGTTGATGATGCTTTTAGTTCTTTAAGAATTGAAAATTATGCTATTGAACTTTTTTTCCTGTAAATGTGGTTTACCTATAGGATTTTCGCAAACTACATTCTGTATATGAAAAGACACTGTTGGAAATAGCTGAGTCCCTTCATACATCGAGAAATATATTGTTAGCATTTCTTGCACTGCAATCATGGAAGCCTTTCATTCACCGTTGGATGAGGGCAGTGGTTATTCTTACTGATGCTAAAGGTTCTTCTAATGCATTGGATAAAAGTTCAAGGGCTGCCAGCGATATCTTCAAGGTTCATTCCTTCACGTTTATATGACTGCTGCACATCTTGTTTGTTATTACTTCATCTTTTTTGTATGGTACTGCAGTGTGCCTTCTCTCTAGAAATGCATTTTATAGGAATTTAGGGCATTGATATATTATATTTACCAACTCAAGTATAGCTTGGTTACCAGAACCTAAAAACTTACCTTAGAGCATGGTCGGCGGAAATCATCCTAAACGACTTGGTTCGGAGAGTGCCAAACCGTACCAGTGGCCGACTAGGATGGTTTCGGCATTGAAAATGAAACACCGGCGAGGTGGAGGGAACGGAGAAGAAAAGAAAGGAAAAGAAAGAGGGAGGGCAAGGGAAGGGAGAGAGAGAGAGAGAGAGAGACTCCAAAGGCTGTTGGAGGGCTGCTGAGCCCGCTAGAGTGCCGACGAGGAGGGAGGAGGGAGAAGAGAGAGGGAGAGAGAGAGAGAGAGAGAGAGAGAGAGAGAGAGAGGGAAGGGGGGAAGTAGAGGGGAGAGGGAGAGAAAGCCTTAGAGGCTTGTCGGAGGTTGCTGGTAGCCTCCAGAGGCTCTATCCCTCTCCCTTCCCTCTCATTTCTTCCCTTTCCTTCTTCTTCTGCCTTGTTGTGTTAGTTCGAGCCTAGTATGGAATGGTATGGAGGTGTATTGAACCATGCCATCGGCCGACCGATCTGGGTGCCGGTACCAAAACCTTGCCTTAGAGCAATTGAGAATTAGTTAAGAAGTGAGAAAACAATGTTTGATTTCAAGAAAAAAATGCTAGAACTAAGATGGTACAGCCTATAGCCTGGGATGTGTCAATTGTCAAATAGAGGGGTCAAAGTCACTAGGCATGGTTGTAATATAGCTCTATTTGTCTTGTAAGAATGTTTACATGCTTGAAATTATATCCCCATGAAAACTCATCTTAAAGGGCTAGTATATGCCTAGAGATCAAGATGTCATTAGAAAAGAAATCATAAGTAAATTCACATGTCAAAAAGGGTAAACCAAGGTTTTAAATATTGTTGGATGGGGCCACTCCGGTCCATTTCCTGACCTGTCCTAATCCAATAATTGGATGATGCCCCTTCTTGGCACTCAAATGGTAGGACACTCCACTGCCCCATCAGTATTCAAAACTTGGTTAAAACAAAGTGCATGAGCCATTTACATGCATACAGCATGTTGCCTCACAAATATTAGAGGAAGCTAGGGAGCCATGCCTAGCTTCCCATACACTAGTTGACTCCAAAAACTGGTTTCCATTTAATATAATTTAGGCTTCCATGGATACCTTTCCATGGTGCCCACTCTCCAACTAAGTCTTGGCCTCCCTTCTTCTAAGAACTAGCCCAAGACAAACCAATATTAGATGGATATGAAAATATGTTCTGGCCACATTTTGGGTTGACTAATTTTATAAGGGAAAAAATGTAGTACACAGGGCCAAATAACAAATTATATATTTGTATCTATTTTGACATAATGTATGTTAAAATGTTGGAGGATCATAAAGTACCATAGCTAGTGTTTGTTTAATGATATTATGTATAGAAAAGGTGTTTGTTATATACAAGTATATACACTTTCTATGTCATTTTTGTGTAGTCGTTTTATGCAAAAATGCACTTTAGAGTCAAATAATTCTTCCTTTTCTAGGTTCATCCTGACTAGTTTGCTTCATGGTGCCACTTGGTAACCGTACAACCTTAGGTATTTGGGTCATGACCTTGTCAAAAGAAATAGGAGCATGGGGGTGAAAAGCAGAAGTGAAGGCAGGGGCAGGTGGCCTTCCTATCTTGTGTCTCAAGGCCCTTAACATTGCACTGACACCATTGCCTCATCAATTCATCAATTAATTGCTTCCATTCTCAGTTTTTTTAATGTTCAGAAGTGTTGAACTTTTCTTTTTTCATTATTGTCTTTCACCTCTTTTTTTATGTTGCAATCATTGTTTTGGAGAATTCTGCTCTTTGTCAGAGAAACTATGCCAACTAACTTTATGACGTGGTTTTGGAAGCATCTGATGTATGCCCGCTCGAGGAAAGATGCTGACATGGATTTGTTGAGACAGAGATAACAGGGAATCACTTTTCTGTGATATAATCAACACTGGATTTGAAACTGTTATGTAAACTTTTATGCCAATTAGTGCCAATGGTGAGACCTTTTGAGAGAAGCCAATGGCAAATTCAAAACCTTGTCCCATGTGAAACTTACAGTTTATTCATGTGAATCATTCTACTCATGTAACTGTCATGTGAGTTCAAGATGGATCTGCCAATCTGGGGTATACCATAAACATGAATTTCTTCTGAGCTTGTGTATGTGGTGTACGAGGTGTTATAGGACTTACTTTTGTAGCATAGAAATTTGGAGTTATGGGCTTTCGGGTCATGTAAGCCCAGATCGATGGGGGACATAATTGGGGGAATAAGCTCAATGCATATGAATCTTGACTAACAGACCTTGGGACAGTCGTACAGAGGACCCTCCATGCCAAATGCCTTAGGTTGGTTTTGGTCAAGAAGAGCAGAAAATACGACTTTTTGCTGATCTCATCTTGTAGCTTAGCATTTCGTGTCTTAAATTGACAATTGTGGCTGCTGTTTTTGTGGCTTGAGAGTTCAGCGGCTTTTATTGATAATTTACAGGCTCAAGCATTGTTTCTTTACAAGAACATGAATGACAATTTGCCGAAACAATCTACCAAAGTATTTAGCCAAAAAACAATTTAAAGTTCTGTAATGCAAAACTAGTTCCAGAGATTAGAAATCTCTTATTCATGCTTCACAAAGATCTAGCAAGAGGCCTATAGTTGTGAGTATGTACAATTAAATTGAATTTCTAATTTAGTATCAGTCCTGTTGTTTGTGCTTTATTGCAAAAGTTACAACTCAAGCTTGAGTTTATGGTTGCTAGTGCTTGAATTGATGACTCCAAATCGGTAATCGCCAAACCAACCCGAGCTAGGCAATTTATCCTACATCAAATTGAACCAACACCAAGTCAGAATGGTTCAATGGATAAGTTGGTTCAGTTATAAATATAAATCAGTTATAAATCCCCCCCCCCTCTCTCTCTTTCGTTGTGAGGGACACAAAAGGGTTGATTCGTGGCCCATAATATAACCATTTCTTGTTGTCCGCTTCCTGTCCGAAGGCAAGAAGGGAGTGAAGAAAACCCTAGATTTGATGTCCTCTGAGCGATTCTTGAAGAAAAAAGCCACCCTATTCATAGTTTGATTGGATCTGAGATCGATTTGAGGCTCCTAGTGGAAGAGATTATGATGTTCGACGTTGGAGTTTGCCTGAATATTGAGATCAAAACAAGAACAGTACTTTGATTGATCGCTTTTCTTTGCCAGTTTTGGAAGATTGTTGTCGATTATCACTGGGAGATTCGGTTCTTGATGTTATGGGAGGTTGATTAGGGTGGTAGGGTTGGTTTACTTTGAGAGAGGTGGTGATTTGGACATGCGTTTGTTTTGATCCTACGGGCCTCTCCTCCCCCCCACCCCCAACCCCCCTTCTCTCTCCTTCCTTCCTGTTGCTTCCCTCTCTATCCTTCTCCCTCTCCCCCTCCCCCTCCCTCTCCGTGTCTGTATATCCAGAAGTGGCTTAGTGCTGACCTATACAATGCCGAACTGATTGTCAGCCAGTACGAGCCCTGGTATTGGTTCGCTAGATCTTGCTCCAAACCTTGCAGAACCTAGTAGTTTCACCTAATGTTGTCATTTGGTTATGATCCCAGTTTATAGATGGTCGTGTTTCCATCGTTGGGTATATTTGTGTAAGTCAGCTTCTTGGACCTTATGGAAGTGTCTTGGCATGCAGGCAAAATAGTATTGGCCAAATACTTATTGCTCCATAAACCCTTCTAGATAGATTTTTATGTAATAAATTCCCTGAGTTTTTGGGCCTAAACATCATCTAAAAATGAAAAGCATATCATTTTACATGTTAAAAGGATAGATAGTGAATTATCTGTAAATATACAGATATTCAAAAACACTTTGTAGTAAGTTGAGAGAGTTAAATAAAGGCTAAGGTATTTTTGAGATTTTCTTTCATTAATTTGGAGGATTCTTTTACTATGCTCCTTTGAGCTTTTCCAAGTTTCTGTATGTTATAATACAAATGAAGGAACAAAATGCATTTCTTGGGTAATCCCTCTTCTTGAAGCATGCCTATTTTTTTTGACCTATGAATGTTGAAAAATTTAGGAAATTATTTTTTCTGTATTCATTTTATGTATGCATCTTGGTCAAATTCCAGCTTGGCTTTGACATCCTGAACAGTCTGAATCGTTTCTTTCCTACTCGTGGAGCCTTATTTTTTTTATTTCCTTTCCTCACTAAACAGACTGCCCAATTTGTACCCCAATGCCTAATCTTCTCCAATTTCAATTGTCTCAATTTCTCTTCTATTAAGTAACATCTGTCAGCATATTACCTTTAGTGATACACTTTTTGGCTTTAATCCTCTTCATCTTAGTATTCTTTAGTGATTACCAAGCTTTACTTCATTAGCACAGCCATAACTAGGGTCTGAAAATTCCAGGGCAAACATTTTGCCTACCTTTTTTCGTGTATGTACAATGATAGCTATGTGTTTTTGCATTTTGCTACAAATCACTAATTTATGATACCATGTTTTGGCTCATCATTTCTTGTTTATTTATTCATGAAGTTCTCTATATTTAATTAAGTTCTCTGTATGGTTTATACCAAGGTCTGCCGGACCAGGTAATGTGGCTCATACGGTTAGCAACTGGTTTGGTATGGTATGGATCTATACCATGCCATGTTGGGCCATGTCGAGAACCTAGGGTGGGGGGTGGGGGCGGGGGGGGGGGAAGGGAGAAACAGGAGAGGGAGCGAGAATGAGAGAGGTGTACCTGGAGCTTTGAAGCTCCATTTGTGGAGGAACTAGGGGGTGAGAGGTATTGTGGAGCCTTCGATGGAGAGAAAGAGGCATCTCTAGTTGAGCCTTCATACAGTACTGTTGATTCAATCGAACATGGTAGAAGTGGGGTGGGAGAGGGGGAGAGATAGAGATCGGTCAATTAGTTGAAGGCTCGAAGCTTTCGAAGGGGTCGCTGGGAGGGGGGTGGGGGCTCAGGGATTTATTTAAGGGACTGAACCATCTCGACCACCCGAACCATCTCGGTTATTGACTGATTCGGTTCGGCCCGAACTACTCAATTTAGGATGGTTCAGCTAACCCTGATTTATATACTGCAGTAATATAGGTTTCGTTCCACATGAATTCAATAATTCAGATCCAAAAACCATGTGTTCCCTCTGTATGATAACTTTTTGTTCCATATGTTATGTGTAGACACCAATGTTTGTTTCTCTTCATATGTAATTACTAGAGGAACAAACGCTATGTCCCTGGTAGGAGAAAAAAGGTTTTGGCTGGTGATTACATTTTTCTTGGAAAGGGAATGCCGCTATTATGACATAATTTTCACAAGCAGATCTCGTGTTCTTGCTGTGAAATTTATTGCTAGTATTTATGTTTTATCTTGTATGCTACCTTTTTTCAGGTCAAGTAAATTGCTTGGATTTTCTAGTTTTAGGTATTGTACAGATTTCTGAGTATCTAATAGAAGTTTTTGCAAGCTAGTTATATGTATGTTCCTGTGTAGACAATGTGTAAAGTTGCTGCAGAATGTATTCCTCGAGTTGCAGTAAACATGGCCTTTGCTATTGGCGCGCTATGCATGGTAAGATCTCATTATGGTATGTCTTAGTGATCAGTTTCATATTTTGTTATAATGGAAGTGCTAGTAGAAAATTAAATCTGCTTGATTATTAAATCCACAAGCAAAGTCATACAAACAATGGCCAACTAAATTGCCCTCAAAATGTGGAATATTATAGCCTCCAATACCATTTTGTATCGCTTACAGACTCCCAATATGACATAATTTTGCTGACCATAGGCGATTTGGCTTATATTGATGTTATTCTTAAATGGCCACTGCTGTGGCGTAAAGAACTCATTTGACTTCTTTGTAGAGCTCCTAGGCAATAATGTATGCTACTCAGAATGACCTTTCAACATCATGTGCTAGGTGGCAGGTGCTATGTTTAGTACTTATTCTGGTTGACCAGATACCATTAAATGAGCTGCCTTTATTTCTGTTAGATCAGATTTTCACATTTCTATGAATCTTGGGGACCATTTTGAACAGCCCAGTTGCAGTTTATTTTAATTTCTAGTATCTGATATAACTTGAAAATTTGTCCTTGTGGAAGAAGAATAAGGAGCCTTGAGTTCCGCATTCGATAAAAGAATAGCACATTTTGGTATCTTATCAAATGCTTCCAGTGTTCTTGAATCCAACCAACAAGAGAACGAAAAGTAACAAGTCAATTCTTCATATCTAGATGACTGTCGGAAGAAATGAATCTCTGACTGTGAGGACTGTTTCCCAAAAGGATGATAGTGACTTTACGGGAGATGAAAGAAATTAGAGGGGTAAAGGAAGGAGATCTACACTAGCCAAAAAAATGCAATGCCCCATTGAAAATTCAAATTTTAAATAACAGTTGTTTAATGCTCTACAAAACTGCTTATGCGATGAAACCATTTCAATGGCTGTAAATCGTATTCAGACCCTAACTTTAAAGAAAAAGGATTTCATAAAACCTAATCCCAGAAAATTACATCATCTTGATAGGCAAGCTGTGTCATAAGCATCTGCCAAACCACAAACTCTTTTCATGTTGGACCTATGAAGCATGAAGCGACCATACCCCTAAAGACATTTTCACTATTGCTTTTTAGATTTTCCCAAAACCAAATGATATCTAATAAAAATCATATATAAATACTGAATGACATTGATCATTTTATATTTTTGGATATAAGTTCTCTGTGTTTTATTATCCTTAACGTGCTATCCTTTTTGTTCAATTTCACCTGTAGGCATTCAAAATTTCCTTAACCTTGGTAAGACCCAAGTTACCTTCTACACTCGCTAAACCTTGTTTTGGGAGATCGTCATGGTACAAGGAACCGTTGATTTCTTGCTTTAACTTGTTTCACAAATCATATGCTTCTAAGCCTTTTGAGTTTTGAGATCATCCATGACACGAGACATAATTCTTCTTTTGTAACCAATAATTGCTTCATATCTAGAAAAACTATCTATGAGAAGAGAGAATGAGAGAGAAACAGAGGTAAGGAGAGATGTTTCTCTTTTTGTTATTTTGGAACAAATAATGCATATTCTTTAGGCATGCTATGTTGATGTTCCTTGTGAAGTTTGTCCTAGTCACCCAAGTCAATGGTATTCTAACAACAATGAATGGCATCAAAAAGATTTTTTAAAGAGATATAATCTTATATTCCCCACTTTGCTTTTTCATATAATTTATTTGTTTTAATGACTCTAACGCTCATGAAACTGATTTCACCCAGTGAGCTAGTAAGATACTTAGATACATACTTATTTGAATTGTATTGAAAAGTAATGGCTAAGCATTATTATTTGAAATCATTGTCATTTATTTTTGACAATAACATTATAAAATAATACAGTATTTAGAAAAATATCAGCCATAATGTCAACATGAATTTAATGCTGGTTGGCACTGTATGACATGACATAACAAACGTACAATGCTAGTGCCTTACTGGCATGTGGCATGGGCATAAAATGACATGTTATGGTTCTATGCTAGCGCCAAGCCATCATGCCGTTGACATGTGATGCTTCATTCTTTGAATGTCACTGCATAAAGTATTCCAAAAGTTCACTTATTGCATCATCAAACAAATAAGCCTTTTCTTATTTAGTGCCATTTTGAGATCACTGCCACTTTTGTTTTCATTTCTGAAAGCACGGAAATCAAGGCTGGAAACTTCTTGATTACCATTTTGCTTTTTGATTTTCTGAAAACACGTTCAAAAACCTCTAAAAAAAGTGAAAGCTCTTTGGAGTAGCTTTCACCCATTTTTTAAAACAAAAACCATCCATAACCAACACTGGCACCACTGCCACCACCCCCATTGGCCCTATGCCACCACCTGTTGCCACCCATCTGCCACTTGTTGCCACCTTCATTGAGTGCCGCCACCAGCCATCGTTACTGCTTCCTGGCCGGCCAGCCACCGCCGCCGCCACAACCTTAGTGATTACCAAACAAGTTACTGGTTTGGTCTTTAAAAAAGGGAAGCTGGTTTTGGTTTTCTTGAAAATTGAAAACTGAAAATTGGAAGTGATGCCGGACAGAACCTTAGTTATGCATTCTTCCATATGTGAAAAGGGAGGGTTTGGTTTGACTTATGGATATTGGACTCAGACATGTATGATCCTCCCAATATGGTTTGGCTTTTTGTTGAGGCCTAACAAGTACACCCTGGCAAGTGTGGAGCCGTCAACACAAAGGGCACTACTTCAAAGGGTCACAGGTGCAATTACTTGCCAATAGATCTAGTTAACTTCAGCTTGAGAGAGTTGATTAACTGCATTTCTGTGTGCAGGATTCAAGACCAATAGCTACCGGTTCACAATATGCGGTGGGCATTGAGATTGAAAATTCACATCATTGAACATAATCATGACACCTTGCATGCTGCAAAAGCAAAAAATCTTACCGTTCGGAGGTTTACTACCAAAGCATTAGTGGAACAAAAATACATGATTTTCCATCTATGGCATATGAATTTTGTTTTTGCCCAGCCATGAGACATTACCTTTTATTGTATTGTGTTGAATGATTGTTATATTCTAACAAACCTTTTTTAACCTTTTTTTGTTGCTCTGGCTCACATTTACGATAAGTTATTTGCTTGTACGCATCTCTTTGCTACTTCATTCTTGCTCAGGTTGTGCCTTCATCAGCCCATGCGGTAATCTCTGCAGCATCAAACTTTCTTCTGAAATGGTTGTTTGAGTATGAACATGAACACCAACAGTGGTCAGCAGCCCTTTCATTGGGACTGATTTCTAATTGTTTTCATGCGACCAATAGAATGCAAAAGTTTGAAGTCATAGATGGACTACTTCAGGTACATTATCGGTCTGTTCTCTATAATAAGATCAAAGCTAGCTCGTGTAGTGCATGTGCATATTGCAATTTAGATTTATGCATTATCCTAAATCTCAAGGAGGGGAGAAAAGACATGGACAAGATAAACCTTCAAGAGAGACTTTATGCCACTGATTTTGTATAGCTCCACTCTCTCTCTCACTCGGGGTGGGATGGCCATCAAAATAATCATAGAAGGACAAAATCAGATTTTGAAGTAAATTTATAAGACTTTGGAGCAAACAAATCTTGGCTAATCTCTGGAAGAAAATGATATGACACTTAACCAGAAGTGCCATTTTAGGCTATTAATTTCAATAAGTAAATAATTCAGATTTCGTGTGTAGTTGCACCACAGTTTCCTCTAACAAAACACACAAAAGATCCATATCAAGTGTCTTCTTACGGGATTCTTGATTCTTGAGATGCTAGATACAATGCCACTGGGTATTGTGTACAAGATGATCAGCAATGTATAATATTATGCTAATAATACTGTCAACAACAACATGCTTTCCAAGCCACCCTAACATTTAGCACAAATCTGATTCTGCTTGAACAGTCAAACTAGAACTTGTTGGATGCAAAAAAAATTTCCTTGTGTAGATTCTTTTCTAACTAACCAAAATTTAAATTCCTTAAGCCACAACCTAATATGCCATGTGTTTAAAGAGCTCATGTTTCATATCACAACACTGAAAAAAAAAAAGTACTACTGAGTTAAATAAAAATAGTTGGCGATATCTTTGCTGTAAGACATTTCTGGCATTGAAATGAGCTATTATAGTTTTACTTCACACTTTTTTCCATTTGTCAAGTACCTGTGGTTTATGTTCTTGAAGGTTATCAACCACAAAAGAGTTTATAATATGATCTAGTGTCTATTTATAATTTACACCATAATCTGTATTTCATAAACTTGTTTGTAATTCTGCTTCTGACTAGTGGTCTTGGCATTTGTGTTACTTAGGATTCTGTTATTTTACTATCATTACAAATTTCTATTTAAGAAAGTATTTCACAGCTCTTGCTTTTGGTTATTCATTGTATCAGGTAATCTGTAACAGCAAGAGCCCTTTTGTGAAAGGAGCCTGTGGAGTAGGTCTTGGTTTTGCCTGTCAGGACCTTCTTACAAGGGCTGGAATTTCTGAGGATTCAGAATTTGATGGAAGTGCTAGACTTACAGAAACTGAATTGCTTCATTATATTATTAGCACCTTGTCTCAGATGATATGCCAGTTATGCCCTTCAACATCTGTTTCATTTGAGAGCCTCAATGATAGCTTTCCCCTGACCGGATATGAAGCAAGCACTTCAGACTTGTCCCTTGAAAACTGCGACAAGTTGGAGGAAGATGCTTGGGGTCTTGCAGGGCTTGTACTGGGTTTGGGAAATTGTGTGGTTGCACTATATAGGTTTGGAGCTTACGATGCTGTGCTTAAAATAAAAAATATGTTAACTTCATGGATCTTGCACATTAATTCCCCTACCTATAGTTCCCTAGTCTGCAATGACCTGGCTGAGATACCACTTTGTATGGGCTCATGTCTTGCACTTCCCAAAGTTGTGGCTTTTTGCCAGAGAGTTGAATTAGTCGACAGTAATTTAGATACGCTCTTCAATCTTTACACTTCATTAATTTCTGATCTTCTAGACTTAAAAAAATCTGGAACTCTTTATCAGAATCTGTTGATGACATCCTCTGTTGGTGCTGGATCCTTACTTTCTTGCATCTTGAATGATGGGGTGCACTCTATAAGATTTGATGATGCAAAACATCTTCTGGAAATTCTAAGAAACACTTACATTCACCCATCTCCTCCTCCTGTCCGCTTGGGTGGGATGCTAGGAGTTGTTAATGCATTTGGTGCAGGTGCAGGGGATCTCACTGAAATGTATCCTCAGCCCATCACTTTGCAAATCAATCATGAGCAGGTCATAAATTATTTCCCGATGTTCTTCAGTGTGTAGCTTCTTCATTAACTGACTTGACCATCATTTTATTAAGCAGGAGTCTACCTTTATCAGGGGCCCCATACTTTCAAGTTCTGTTTGTGAGACCCTCTCAACATCAATGGTTCAGGAAATATTTCTGGTTGCAAAGGATTCAAAGGATCAACATATTAAACAATATGCTGCTTGGGCCATTTCATTTCTTAGACACCGATGGTGGTCAAAGGAATTTCAAAATGTCGATGGTTACCAAACAAGTTCCATTGATTTCCATCAATCATCAAAAAATTTTGCTGAGGAAAGCTTAGTTTGGAAACTCTGCTTGTGGCTACATGATATGAACTATAATAAGGTGAGTTTGCTGAGTCTATAGTCTGTTTTATCTGCATTTTACTGAATTCTTTTTTGCGTTTGTGGTTGGTACACAAATAAGCAACTACTGCTAAGGGGATACATACACTGAAAGAGCTCATGTCAGCATGTTGTAGCATTAAGGACACCCAAAGCTCCATCATAATTTTAAGCTTTAAGGAATTTCTTTGTCAGGTGAAATATGAAAGAATCTAACTTAGAACTTAGAAGTCTGGGAAGGATGCCACTGGTCATATTAAGGTAGTATCCAAATTGAAGGACTTATACCATGATTGAAGATGATAAAAAATATACTAGTTTGGGAGCAGCGAAAGGGGGATTAGTGAATCCTTATTGTGTTGAGAAAAGCTGATGAGGAAAATGGATATCTGCACTAGAAACAATCTCTAATACATGTTGAAACCTTTTGTTTTTCTTCATTGCAGGGAAACCTGCCACTGGGGATGTCATCAATGGCTTTTTTCCTTGTTTTATCTCAAAAATTTGGTGACTGAATTACTTACTTTTTGTACATTTTTCAAGAAACATATCAAGTATTTTTAAAAATCGTTTATCTTAATTATGATTTCAAGAAATTGCATTCTTTGAGTAAGTTTATACTTTACAAGTTTCGTGAGTATTCACAGATTCTACCTTTTTGCAAGGCATATGGTTACTTGGTTGGACAAGTAATTTATCACCTGATCTGATCCTATGTGCTTTGTATACTTGATTACCATTGTTGCATATTTTACCTTAATGGGTTAGTGCAAAATGATGCAAAGAATGTCTTGAAATTTAAGTAATTCACAATTTAATCAATATTATTTTAGTTAAAAATCTATGTGAATTCTCCAAATATTGCCATTTGATTATCACTCTATCACTTCATAATCGATGTCACAAGATTCTAACTTCTTTTTGTCCAGGTGAGAGAACAGCCATTGGCATGTTTCATCACTCACATCTTGCTTTATATTACACACATATTCATAGCTTAATGCAGTCATCCCAATATTTCCCAATTAGTTCATGATTGTCCCCTTCTTAATGTTAAAACAGTCAAAGGAAATTAAACTAATTTTACTTTCATCTTTAGTTTGCACTCAAAGGAAGGGTAACACATTGGTTTCACACATTTGATCCTTGTTTTTTTCTATTGTCCTATATTTTTTAACCATAATCAAAAGAAGTTGGTGGGAAAGGAAGAAATCATGCTTGCACTTGCCAATTAGAGGTCCATATAGTTGGAAACAGATGAGAGATGCATTATTCAAGATGATAGTGCACAGATTGGAGAGAGGCAAAGTGTGGCATAACATAAGAAACATTAGATATAAGGGCATGGAGGTGTTCAAAAATGATAGACTTACCTTAACAGTATGCTCTTCCTGAACTTTTAGCCTTAAAGAGGAATAAGTAAATAACCAGAAGCAACCAGTTGATTTACAGATACTGAGTTTATAGTTCAACTAGGAACCTGAAAAACATTATTAACTTTCTGGGCCACCGCTAGAATTTAAATATAAGTTTATACTTAAGAGCCTGGCGAACATTATGAATTTTGTAGCCAGCTGCTAAAATACAAACATAAGTCGATCCACCAGGTGTTATATGATGAGTAGCTCCACTGGTATGCAGGGTAAACCAGGCAAGTTGTGCACATATTCTGGGAAAATGAAGTGTTCAACAGTTATAATGATGCAATCTGTTGCTAATAGAGACAGGTGTTAGAGGGGCACAATAATGCCATGGAAGACTAGGCCAAGCTTTGGTCAATAAAACGAGCACAATTCATTGAGTGGACCGGAGACTGGGTAATTATTAAAGAATAACTGATGTGTGGAATTGGCCCAACATATACAGTTGCAATAAGCGATCAGCTCAACTCAACTCAACTAAGCTTTATTCTAAACTAGTTGGGGTCAGCCATATATACCAATATAAAGATACGCTTGTATTTAAGAGCCTGGAGATCATAAAAAATTTTGTAACCAACTGCTAAGATATAAGGATAAGTTGATCCACCAGGTGTCATATGATGAGTAGCTCTAGACCTGGTATGCAGTATAGTTCACCAATAAGGCAAGTTGTGCACCAGTATTCTGAAAAATCAAGTGTACAACGGTTACAATTTTGCAACATGTTACTGATGGAGACAAGCATTACGGGGTACAATAATGACATGGAACACTAAGTTAAGTTTGGTCAACAAAAATGAGCTCAATTCATTGAGAGGACTGGAGACTAGGTAATTATTAAAGAATGGCTAATGTGTGAAATTGGCCTCATAAAGTTGCACCAGGCCATAACTCAACAAGCCTTAAAACCCCATACTAGTTGGGTTCGACCATATATCCCATAAATATGATATTCACAATTGATACATGAGACTCTGGTTTATACATACAAATCCTGACAATCAGTGTCCATAAAAGAAAGTATATGTGCAAGTCAAAGAAGCTTAAAAAGTTGCATCTAGTTTGGAATGTAATTGTGGATTCAATATCTGCAATTCATATTGATCCCTGTACGTTTGCTGTCAAGTTTTGACTTTATGGAAAAAAGAGTATACCCTTCTAAGTGAATACATCCTTAAATGATTTATGTTGTCAACACTGATCTTGCCAGTTCTTGTTACCAAGCTTTTAGTTGTATGTTCACTTGTTTTACTGACCTGCAGACAGGTGAGATACCGCATGCAAGCACCATTGCAAGTGTTTTAAGATGCCTCTCAGAGGCTTCTAGATTGCCTACTTTTGATTGGGGTGCTATCATCAGACGTTGCATGAGGTATGAAGCCCAATCGTCTATCAAGGTGCAGATGGAACTGGCTCCAAAATTACTTAGAGAAGAATGTATACTTTTTTCTCTAGCTCATGCAAATGATGTCAGCCACCTCCTGCATTTCTTGGATGAGCTCACAGAGTTATCCAGGTTCAGGACACTAGAGCCAAATCTGCAATCATTACTGCTCCAGCACCTGCCTGACTTATTAAAACTTTTTTCTGGTTTGAGGGTAGAAAAACTGTATGGTGATTTGGTCAAGTACTTCAATTCTTTAGCTTCTTCATACATGGTTTATGGACCAGATCAAAAAAGGTTATTGAGAGTTTCATTTTGGAAGGGGCTTTATCAATGCCTCACTGAGACCTCTGAAGAGTCTGTTATATTGAATATGAAAAAGTGCATCGAGTGCTTGTTCTGTTTTTTGCCTCTGTTGACTGGTGATGTCATTTCAGAAGGGGGGCAGGTTGGGCCTGTAGAGGAGTGGTCAGAAGCTGTAAGATGCTTGGCTAAAGCACCACAAGATTGGCTGATGGATATCCTGCAAGTAAGTATACTTCCCTTGTAATTTTTTGTAAATATTCCTTTACATGGTCTATCTATAACATCATGTAAACATATACTCAGACTGCTCAACCCATGTGTCTTGTGTGTAAAAGCTATTTATCTGCACATGTTCTGCAGCACGACCGAATTCGCCAATTTATCTGTAGAAATGGAAATTTTCAAATGTGAAAATAAGACTTTAGTTTTTTTTTTTCTTCAAATTATTGGAGACCATGAAAGCCTTGTCGTTGTTATTACTGGAATGGTATTTATTGCACCTTTTTTTTTTTTTAATGGTGTTTGGTATTTATGGCTTATGTTACTTTTTACAGGTTCCCGTTTCAGACCTGTTTCAAGGAGGAACCAACTCTAGCGATGTGGCAAAACGAATTTTAGCCAAAGCCAGGCTAGTTAGGATTGGATGTGCTCCTGTTTCTGAACTGGGGAAGCTAAGAGCATACATATTGAATGCAAAAACTGAAGGTCAACTTCTGCAACTCAAACACAACTATAGTCATACTGATTTTTCACATCCACATACAGTGTTACATAGGTAGAAGACATGGGAATACATAAAAATTCACCATAAAAATTCACCATCTAATAGTTGTAGATGTCACAAAAATCCACACTATAATGAAGTGGGGATTCCTGGCTGTTCATTGTTGGGCAACTTGCAATATTCCCTATTATTGTTGCTAAGATAGCTCTTGTGAGTTGAGGACTACATCTTGAGTGGAAGATTCCTAGAGATCTCTCTGCATCAGTGTTAAGCAGGTGACACTATGTACAGCTAGCATGGTGACATCTTCGTGATTTCTTACTAAGGATTGTTGGATTGAATCAGGGAATTAACAGGTGGAGCATAGTTGCTCTTCAGTCCAAAATGTTAAATGAGGTCACTCTGACCTAGGACCTGACAGATGGTAGGATCTCAGAGCTCAAAAGGTACTAGTGACTTGGAGCTAAGGATCGAAGGATAGGCTTTGATAGCCAGAAGATCAAGAGAGTTGAAAAACCTAAACCCTCAATGTTAAACAGAAGAAATGAATATTTACTACATTAAAATCGGCTGTACATAACAGCAGCAAGGGTGCATATAAATTATAATAGTAAGGTAAACTCATGGAACATTAAGTGTAACTCTATTGGTGTAGGAATTCCATAAGAAAAATATTATGGACTTATATGAACTAAACTGACTCCAAATGGTGCTTACTTTGGGTGTGGTTATGAGCAGCATGCCAGCAACACCAATAGTGCATAAGCAATCTAAAAGAAAATCAGAAGGTGAGCTTGGAAGTTCTCTAACTCCTTAGTTGGAGGTTATGGATGGAGAGATCATGACTGTAAGTGCAAACATGCCAACATTTTCTTGCTTGGAGACTTGTGGGGCATGGTTTCAAATACCGGTACTGGATCTTGTATAATTTTTTTGCTGGATACAGATTTGGGTACCGATGCATGGTAAGGGACTGCTTCTTGCAGCAACACACTATGTAGGAACGATTCAGTATTGCTTGTACCATCCCATTCTGGCAGTTTTTAGAACCTTGCTTGTGGGTACAAATTTAGAGTTTGGCAAAGATGGGGAGTTGTTCATGAGTTCATCGTAGTTAATGCAAAGGATAGTCCAAGTTCTGTTGAGAGAGGTGCATGGGTGGATCCACAGTGCAAGGGCGGTATCATGGTAGTTTGATGGTACTTTCAATAACAGATACCTTCATAGATCGACTCCCATATTGTTGGAGTTTATTTTGGAATTTTCTGAAAGTGATTTACCTAGATTGCTTTGAGCCATACACCAACAATTCCAAAGTTCTTGGCTATTGGGCAAATGACATTAGATTCCATTTGAAGCATGATAATGGATCTCATTATTTCCCGATTTAAATTCATGTGGGGAATAAAAAATAGACTTAAAAAAGAAAAAGATGGAACGAAATAAAGACAGTTTGGGAAATCACCATAAAATAGGAGAGTTTAGAAGTGAAACTTGTAGGGCATTTAACTTTTAGGAAAGTAATGATTTAGGGTTTAGGGTTAAGCGTAAAAGTTGTATATAAAGATAATTGATTGGTAATATCATCTTTAAATCCAACAAGGAAATTTGTCTCAGGTTATGACTTGACTAGGGTCATTCCATAGTGCAATGGTGAAAGACTTGGCCTAACAAGCACAATGTCATGGGTTGGCATCCTGAGGCAGCCATTTTGTGTAATAAAAATGTCAAAGGTTAAGTCCGTCCCCAGTTTCCACCTCCTAGGACCTCAAATTGTCTGGACCTGGACCATAACTGTGTAATGTACGTTTAGTTTGTCTCAAGTTATTGCTAATTAAAGGTGGACTTGCAATCCATGCTCTCAATTTTGGGAGGTGATAGGATCATATGATGTAAGATATTAGGTCATCCTATTCCTGCTTCATCATAGAGGGTACATGAACACTTGTGGGATCAAAGAACTGAATGTCATTCATAAGTTTCTACAATATGTGCTGTTACTGTGGTTTTTGGTCTTGTATGATGGCCAATTTCGTGGAGTGATGTCTAGAAAGGCCAGCGGCTCTATAATATACGTAAGCTACTTAAATTGATCACAAGCTCTGCATCAAACAACATTAGTTCATAAGAGTTTCAGCATTGAACAGAAGGAAGAAGATTCTATAAATTTTTGTGTCCCAAAATCAACAAGTCTATTATCTGAGGGGTTTATTCACAAAATCATAGTTCAAAGGATAGATCTCAAATTTTTTTATTTTCTACTTGCTTTCAATGAATGCACTTACTACCTTTGCCATTAACGAAAAATTACAAAGTAAGAAGGGACACTCATAGTAGATATGATAATGGCTATTTTGATGTTCCCTTTTCTGTGAGTGTGCATGTATGGTTACAGTCTTTATCCTGCATATTTGGGATAAGCAGTTTATGTTGCATACTATTTTTTTGAGAATATTTAAAATAATAGGTTTCTGGTGGAGTGTTTTTGTGGAAGTTGTTGCAGCTATATCCAGTGAAGAAGTTGGCATCAAAAGACAATGGCTTTGTGATGCATTAGAGATCTGCTGTATAACAGAATACCCTGCAACGGTGAGCGCATTTCATATTTTAACATATAACTTGGATAGCACGGTTCTTTTTTTATATTTGAATTCTTTTGATGTAGTTGCTTAGAGAAGTTTCAGATAATATTTCTTTTTTAAGCATCTGTAGACAGCTTAACCTAGCTTTGAATGGTTTCATCTAGTTCCGTATATTTGCACACATTGACATATAGCCATGCTACTTGGGGGTCTCATGGTTATTGTGAAAACGCCTTTTTGCATGTACATGATGCCATTGCTAATTAGTATATATAAAACAATACAAATTCTGAATCTTTATGTGAATCCCTTAGTTCATTGTGAAAGGATGAGTACTTGATTCTTTCATTTTAAAAAAAAGAAAGAGTGCAGTATGCAAATTGAACGATCAAATCCATTTTCTGCAATTGAATATTGCTCTGCACAGGAATATTTTAGAGAGATGTATCACAGCTTCTTTTATATTGTCTTTAAATCACTTATAACATATATTATCTCCTAATGACTTTTATATCTTTTTTCTCCTCGTTACCCTGGAAGATTCAGGTTAAATTTTCTCTTTTTTTTTTCTTTTTTTCTAAGACTTTATATGTTGAACTAATCCTGATTGTAATTGCAAGAGAGGACCTGCAAACAAGTTATCAAACTCAATTTCTGTCATATCCGGATCTAGTTTTAATGGTGAAAATTACAATTTACAAACCTGTCCCTAACCGAAGGAATCAAGAGATAACCGTAAATGGAAGGTAAACATACAAGTTGTTGAAAGAATTGATCGCATTAATCCAGCGATTAGACTAAGGATTTTTATATAATGGGTACACAAATAAAAACTTCCTAAGTTATCCTCGTTATAATACAAGCACAAGACGACTCATCAAGGGTAAGATAGGAAAGATAAATAAGATAACATAAAATAACAAAAAATAATAATGTCTCAACACTCTCTATCAAGCTGGAGTATATAGATCTTGCAAACCCAGCTTGAAACAACAACTCTAAAAGGATTGTTTGGAGAGTGCCTTAGTAAATATATCTGCAGTTTGATCAGCTGAGCGAATAAATGTAGTCACCAGCTTCTTGAGAATAGCATCATGAACAAAATGGCAGTCCACTTCAATATGTTTAGTCCGTTCATGGAAGACATGATTTGAAGCAATTTAGATGGCTGATTGATTGTCACAAAATATTTTCATAGGTGTAAAATGAGAGAAGCCAAGTTCAAATAAAAGATTTTTTAACCATATGAGTTCTCCAACTGTATGAGCCATAGCACAATATTCGGCTTCAGAGCTGGAACGAGCAACAGTACTTTGCTTTTTGCTTTTTCAAGTAACTAGATTGCCGTCTAAGAAGGTGCAATAACCAGTAGTGGAACATCTATCTTCACACGATGAAGCCCAATCAGCATCAGTAAAAGTAGTAAGCTGATAATGAGTAAGTCCTTTCCAAGGGCTGCTCTTTAGATATCTTAACATCCGACATGCAGCTTTCCAATGACAAACTCTAGATGCATCCATAAATTGGCTCAGGACACTAACAATGAATGAGATATCAGGTTGAGTCTTACTAAACTTGTCAATCAGTCACCTATAGCGTGTACAATCTTCAAACAAGTCACCATCTTCAGTTGTCAGCTTAAGGCTAGAATCCGTTGGAGTTTCAGCAAGTTTGGAATCTAGCATACTAGTTTCTTGTAATAAATCAAGGATATACTTGCGTTGAGATAGATTTAGTGTGTTCTTGGTATGGACAACTTCAATACCAAGAAAGTAGTGCAGTGATCCAAGGTCTTTTATCTGAAATTTATCCTTAAGCTACTATTTAGTCTATGTAATCATTTGCAAGTTATTCCCTGTCATAATAATATCATCAACATAAACTACAAGTATAACCATACTATTATCCCGATGACATACAAATATAGAATGATCGGCAAAGCACTGGGTAAAACCACATTGACCAATGGTTCTGCTGAATTTATCAAACTAGGCCCTTGGTGACTGCTTAAGACCATAGATAGCTCGTTGCAGTCTGCAAACTTTCTTATCCTCCTGAACCATATAACCTGAAGGTTGATCCATATACACTTCTTCTAGTTCACCATAGAAAAAGGCATTTTTAACATCTACTTGATGAAGAGGCCAATCCAAATTTGTAACAAGAGAGAGAATTACTCTTATAGAGTTCAGTCGAGCTACAAGTGAAAAGGTTTTAAAATTCATCCTATATGTCTGTGTGAACTCTTTGGCAACAAGTCTTGCTTTGAGTCTCTCAACAGATCCATTAGGTAGGTACTTGATTGTATACACTCAATGATATTTCATAGTTTTCTTTCTAGGAGGTAAAGTAATAAGGGTTCAGGTATTTCTGGACAGCAAAGCTTTCATCACAGCCTTCCACCTTGGTACAGCAATGACTTCTGCAGATATCTTGGGTACAGAAATAGATGATAGAGATGACACAAAAGAAGTAATATTGTTGGGTAGACGTAATATAGAAGTAAAATGAGATATAGGATAAGAGGAGATTCCTCTTTTACCTTTTCCAATGCTATAGGCATGTCAAGATCAGATTGAGCTGAATCTGTAGGACTAGTAGATGGATTGATAGAGGCAGGAGCAGATAACTCAGGACCAGGAGATCCACTACAATCAATTTTCTTGCGTCTAGAATAAACTTGCAAAAGTTTTTCAATCTGACATGATGCATCTCCAGACTTCAAAGATGGCTCATCATCGTCAGTAGAGATAATAGGTTAAAGGAGTAGGACCTGAACTGACAGACTGGCTTAAGAATTCTTCCTCAGATGAATAAAAGGATGTGGTTTCAAAAAAAGTGACATATGAACTTATAAATATTCTTCTATTAACTGAATCATAGCATGTATATCCCTTTTAAGTTTGAGAATATCCAACAAAGATACACTTAACAGTCCTAGGGGACAATTTATTTTGAAGATGATGAATATGTACAAAGTAACAACAATCAAAAATTTTAGGAGGAATTGAAAATGCATTCTTATTAGGAAATACAAGTTGGAATGGAGATTTACCATTCAGAATCTGGGAAGGAGCACGATTGATTAAAAAACATGCAATAAGAAGAGCATTACTCCAGAACATTTTTAGAACAGACATATGAAGTAAGATAGTTTTTGCAGCTTCTAAAAGATGACAGTTTTTACGTTCAGCTATCTCATTTTGTTGTAATGTATAAGGGCATGAGGTTTGATGGATAATCCCATGACTAATACAAAAGTCAGCCAATTAGGATTGAACATACTCTAATGCATTGTTAGTTCGAAGAATTTTGATAGGCACACCAAATTAAGTTTTTATTTCATTGTAAAAGGACACAAATACATTCCGTACTTCAAATCAACTCAGAAGATAGAGCCACGTCATTTGAGAGTAATCATCAATGAAAGGAATAAAATATTGAAAATTATTTATAGAGGGAATCTGTAATAAATCCTATACATCAAAATGAACAATATCGAATAAAGCAGAATGCTTAGATTGGACTCTATCGGGATACGACTGATGCATGCATTTGCCTAATTGACAAGCTACACGCTCAACTACGGACTCACTGGACAAAGAGGGGATCATCTGATGAAGAATACAAAGTGTAGGATGTCCCAGATGAGCATGCCATTGAAAAGCAGGAATATCATGAACAGAAGCAGATGCAACAATAATAGATTGAGGTGGAGCTCCTAAAATCATCAAAGTAGTAGAGTCCTTTCTCATGGCCTCCACCAATCATCCTTTTCGTTCTGAGATCTTGGAAAACATAAGAATCAAGAAAACAAATTACACTACATCCTAGAGATTTAGTTAGTTGGTTCACAGATAATAAGCTAATAGAAAATTTAGGAACAAAAAGAACAGAAGGCAAAGATAAAGACGATGATAAGGAGATGTCACCACATCCAGCTACAACTGAAGTAGAACCATTGGCAAGATACATAGATTGATGAGTGAGATTAGGTTGAATAGAAGAAAATAGATTCCTTCTACCTGTCATATGTGAAGAGGCTCCAGAGTCGATCTAATTTGATGAAGATGATGTGGCACATATGTCAGCTGTACTTGAGTGGGCAACTGTCGCTAAAGAATTTTGAGAGATGGACATTTGAGTCTGAAGTCCTTGGACAATCTTGTGTACTTATTCTTTGGTGACATAGATGGGAGATGGCTCCATAGAGTTATTAACTGTAGTCGTATAGCCATCAAAAGAGCCAGAGAAGTCCCCCTCAACAACAGAAATTGCCCAAGAGGGTTTCCCATGTAATTTTCAATAGTTGCCAATTGTATGATTATTTCTATGGCAATCAGAGCAAACATGGATTATTCCATTAGACCTGCCTTGGCCTCTACCTCTTCCATCTCTGCCATGATCCAGCAAGTGCAGAATTTTCTCTTGAAGGGAATGATGGAATAGAGAATATTTTTTCTTAATCCTTGGCAACTTGCTGTAATCTAGTAAAAGCTTCATCTATAGAAGGAATAGAAGATTCGTTCAGAATTTGATCTTTGATGGAGTGTAATTTTGGACTCAACCCATGCTGAAAAATAGATACACAATTCAGATCGTTGTCATTTCAACTCTTCCAAATTGCTGGTCAGAGGTTGATATAGATTTAATTCATTAGTAATATTTTTGACATTGCTGAAATAATCAGTTAAAGATCTGTCTTCCTACAAGTTATTGAATGTCTTTTTATAGAGATCAAAGATTTTGCTCTGATTCTTTTCTTGAGTAGAAGTTATTTTCAAATATTGCCATAAAGATTTAGCAGTGTCATGGAACATAAATGAGGCAGCAATATTCTGTTCCATACTATTCCAAAGCCAAATAATTACCTGATCATTCTCTTTCCTTCATTTTTTTCAGGTTGGATGAGTAATATCTAGAGGATCTTCATAGATGTAGTCAAGTCTATCTTTAGCACTCAAAAATTTCTCCACAGCTTTAGATCAAAGTAAAAAATTTGACATTCCAGCAAGCTTAATAGTTGTAATCTAAGATATCTCATGCTGTTGAATAGATGGCTGAGCGATAGGCGAAGTACTTTTATCGTCAGCCATGGTACTCACAACAGAGAATAAGAAACCAACAGCAAATACACACCAATAGACAAAGGACTCAACTTGGGTTCAAAAAAGGAAGGGTTGTGGAATTAAAAAAAAAAAGAGTACTAGATCTAAGTAGATGAGCAGTAACTTGATACCATACTTGAGATGGTTGATCAAAAATCAGACAAGAAGAGAGATATTATGGATGATGAAAGTAGTCTTGTTGATGAAGAAAGAAGTCATCTTATAACAACATGTCATAGATCTCTTGTTTGGATTGCAATAGCAACAACTTCCAATAGTAGCAATGGCAATAGCAGCAGTTGATCGAAGGCAGCGGCAGTAGCAGGTGGACAAGAAGGCGGCAATAGATAGGAAGCGGTGGTAGCAGCAGTAGGTTGGTAAGGAGGCGGTGGTAGATAGGAAGCATTGGCACTAGTAGGTGGGCGGTAGCAGCAAGTGGAAAAGGAAGAGAAAGAAGCAATTAGGGTTTGGATGGAAGGCAGAGAGGAGAGGCAACGGCAGCTAGGTTAGGGAGAGGAGGAGGTATCTAGGGTTTGATAAACCTGATACCATGTTGAAAGAATTGATACCATGTTGAAAGAATTGATCGTATTAATCCAGCGATCAGATCAAGGGCCTTTAGATAATAGGTACACAAATAAAAACTTTTTAAGTTACCCTCGTTACAATACAAGTACAAGATGACTCATCAAGAATAAGATAAAAAAGATAAATAAGGCAACATAAAATAACTAAAAATAATAAAGTCTCAACACAAGTAAAAAATAACATTGAGATGTGCATTTTTGCATCTGCACTTTTATCGTGGGCTGGGATTGATCATTTGTTAGGTTATTAGGTATAAAAATTGGCTTTGAAAAATGATATGTGCGCCATTTTTTTATCAAAAATTTTCAGGCACTGCAGTTTATAGGTTTGCTAGCAGGTAGCTGTTGTATGTACATGCCACTTCTGATCATCAATCCAATCAGCGTCTTAAGTGACCTGCCAGTTACCCTGCCATCGCTTCTCTCAGACAGTAGCTGGGGTGCCATTTCAGGGCCTTTGGTTGATAAGCTATGGTCATCCACGGAGCGAATCTGCACATGGGCAGCACGGTTAGCTAATGGTAATGGCTTTCCCAGGCAGGGCGGCATCAATGAAAGTGAAGCCAGCATGCTCACTTTCTTGGCTCATATGATGTGTCGGACATGCATTTCGTTGAAAGACTACTTGCCATTCGATAAGCAAGTCAGGCTTGCAAACCTGGAGCTGTTGTAAATTAAAGGCTTTCCTGAATGTCTTTTTTGCATTTGTGTCTGTCCACAGCACATCTTCGGTGTGAAACGGTTCTTCCCCTGCCCCTGTTTGCCCTGTAAATTTGCTTACGCTTATTGATCGAATGCATTTGTTCTTATGATCTGATTTTGTGTTGAATGGCTGCATTTTTAGCATAGAACAGCTTTATAACGAGTCAACCTCCATGCTAGTGCGCTGCATATGTATAATTTTCTTAACATAGCTAGCTTCCTCTTAGTTGTGCGACTAGGAGCACCAGGAAGGTTGACATGCGAGCCGAGACGCTGAGTGGGGGCGCTAGCTGTATGAAGATGGTGGTGATGATGGACGCACCAAATCACCGCTGAAGGATTCTCAGCGGGGTTCCGATAACATGTCGACTCGGTTCGACCGGACATCCTATATTCTTATGAGGTTCATTTTCAAAATTTTTTCAAGGGTCAGATGCTCAGCAGGCAACGGACCGCCTACTGGGATGAGTTGTGTGACTCCGAGCACTTCAGCCCGTCAAAGGTAGGCTTGAGTTTGAGTTTGAGTTTGCTCTGCGACCATCTTTCAACCGACCGGCCATTTCTCACCATCGAGTTGTGTCTCGTTTGGAAACGTAATTTTCACTTACAAATTAATGCATACTTTCCTGTTTTTTCTCTTAGGAAAAAAAAAAAAAGAATTATATTTGCATCCAACAAAGAACCTGACAGTTAGGCAGTATTTCAACCGTATACAACTCAAAAACCGCGCAACAAGCCTCAAGCAATTTACTTTTGGAAAGGTGAGGGGTGCATGATAGCAGTTTCCGTGAGTTAATCAGAGTCGTTCAAATCTTTCAGGGAACCACTGTTAGGTGCTGGGCTCAAGGAAACAAATTATCGGTTTGGGAAATGCCGATCGGATGAGCATCTCGACCCACCTACGAGTGTGGCTGCTTGTGACTATATCCTTTTACGGTCCTTTCCGAATATACAGTTTGTTTCTCCTTTATTCAGGATAACCACGTTAACAGTCACCAGGGAGAACCCCCCCACAAAAAAAAAAAAAAAAAAAACTTTTCCGTACAATAACCTTTTTTCCATCTGAAATTAATATTCTACCTTATGATTTTAATCGAAACCTGCTGCCAAGCGAAAGGGTGGGAACGGCTGCGCAGAATCCTCTTAATCGTACGGGCGGACTTGTTTAGGGTTCATGTAGCAAATTAAAACTACGGAATTAATTTATAACACAAAGCTGGAATTTTTTAACTTGTACAAATATAGAAGACCAGGTCCGGAAAACTTAGATTCCAAATCGACTTAACGGGCAGCTGAACCCCTCGGAAGCCTGCGCTTCGGCCCTCGGCGACCCTTGACGTAGCTCACCACCCACGAGAGCGACATCAGCGCCGTCAGTCCGAAGGCCCCCGACGCAAGGAAACCCATCACCGCCAGTCCAATCGCCAACGCCGCCGGTACCAGCACCGGGCTGAAGATCACGAACAGCGGCGTCACGACGGCGAGCCCGATGACGGTGCCGGTTAGGATGATGCCAGAGAGGGCGAGGAGGATGCCGCCGATGGGGAGGAGAGTGACCACCGCCAGTACCTGAGAGGCCGAAGGACCCTTCTGAGGGAGGAGGCCCTTGATGCGCTCCTCCATCGCCGCTGCCGGCAGCGCCTGGTGGTGCCGCTCCGCCATCGGTGATCAAATTGGCTGCAACCGGAGGAGACTAAGTTACCGGCCACGGAGGAGGCGAGGAAGTGGAGTTTATAAAGGAATTTTTAGAGGTAGGAGGGACGGCGCATATACGTGTCTGTAGGGCTGACACGTGTGGCGCGGCGGAGCTGGCATTACCTGGCGAGCTCGCATGCACCATGCCACCTTTCATCTTGTACATATGTTGTTTAGAATAGACGGTCTGGGTCTGCGAGACGGAAAAAAAAAAAACAGGTAACACGAACTAGCAAGAGATGATTAATAGAACAAGTACTTTAATGGTTGGATTGGGTCGAAAGTGTGGTGTCAACGAGGCAGAAGATCCAGAAATTAACGCCCGATCTTTGTTGGACCATTTGATGGTTTGGCAAGGCATATATCTCATCTATAATGCATGCTGGCACGTGGCTTCTTATCTATGCATCTGTTACATCTATGGATGAAACGAAAAGAGTTCGCACGACAGATCCAACATATATTAAGCCTATCTTGTTCCAAAATACCAATTTACTTACGAAACTCTCCACCTAGTTTGGATATTTTTATTTATTTTTACTCTAGAATTCTTCTTCCCGGCATTTTTTGGTAGCTTGTTATGAGTAGTTTATACTTCTAGTTGCCGCCGCATGTGTTCTTAGGCCCTGTCGTCTCCTTGTTTACAAACCTGCATCCCCGAAAGGATATTTTATCTAAAATTTGTTTTGAAATGTTTTGAGACCTGGTTGGGAGAATGCAATGGGGGCTTGTTAATTCTCAAGAAGTAATGAAAGCTGATCGGGAGCTAGTCTAAAAAATTAAAGAAAGAACAAGTGGGGAAAGCGCACACGCTAATTGGAAACATAGGTTGGCGGGCCCACTGACGTCCGTTCGCCATAAATCAGACGACTCCAGAGGCCGATTGAGGAAGCATGGGAGCAAACTTTCCAACCTGATCGATCATATGGTGTTCTTCCTGGGTGTTTGCAATAGAGGCTCATTTCCTTCTGATCGACCATCCAACTGGAGGCGCAAAGCCAGTATCCATTCGGTCTGGTTTGAATGGAAGAGTTGGGTGAGCTGATCGATCTCCTCGTCGGCTAGGAAGTAAGAAAGGTCATGTCCAGCTTCTGCAGTTCTTCTCCACAGAATGCTACTTGTTTCGGAAGAACAAACTATCGGACAGAGAGAACAACCGCATCTCCCTTTAGAGTAAGCCCATGGGACCTCGGAACCTAAGGTTCGTTGTATTAATTGTAGATGAGAATAGTTTCTCAGGTCACATGAAGCGAAGGGCGTTCGAAGGAGACGTCTCACTAGTCCACTCATTGCCTCAGCATTTGGTCGGTTGGATAAGAGTGTTCAAGATAGCAACGATGATAGCTGGTGACACAATAAAATCCTACCCGAAATTTCGGATTTCAAGCCTTACGGGATCATAGCTAAATTCTTACTAGATTTTAACTAAACTGAAGGCCCAGCAAGAATTTACTATGATTTATTGAACATCTAGCATGTTGGATTAAGATACAAGAACGATCCAATTTGAACCCCACCTGTCGCCATGTATCATGGTGTATTTTATATGCAAGGCCATGATAGGCATCACGTATTATTTTTAAGTGAAAAGAAAGGGAATAACATGCTTGGGATGTTTTGGAAGAATCTGGCGAGTCTGAGCTTAGGGAAATATTTTAAGATATCAAGGGGTTTCGTGCAAATATATTTGTCAATTGTCGTGCCCTTGATAAATATAAAAGTGCATTCTTTTCAAGTAGGTCTGTGGGAGGGGGAGAAATTATTGCATGCATCAGGTGGTGCTAGGTGGATAGCGCGCAATCGGGAATCGGTGTAGCGTGGTATGTGATCCACCGTGGGATTTACGCGGTCCAATTACATCTGGTGCATGCAATACGGAGGCCTGGAAGGGGACACTGTTCAGACGTTTTGGGCTCTCTAAACCCCCCTTTTTCTTTCTTTATCAAGAGCTCGGGCGTACACGGAGCTTTGCCTATAGAAAGATGCCTCTACTTATAACGTGGAGTAAATGGATGGATGATAGGCTTCAATTTTTTTAAAAAAAAGTAGGACTATAGGGGCTTATGAAGCAATCTGGGCGGCCCGAGTACCAAAACAGTGTGTCCAAGATGGGCCTCTATGTTGCATGCACCAGGTGCAATTGGACATGCCACGCAATCTCTTGTATTTCACCGATTTCCGATTGCCCGCTATCCACCGTGCATATGCTTGGGGATTTGCCCTGGTTCACTTGCACCTCGTGCATGAGACTTCGGTTCATAGCTACGTAGGAAGCACTAACTTGTACTCTAGGCGTGGATAAAGTGATCTAAAAAGCGAGCCGCCCCTTCTCCGGTTGGAAGCTCCTCCTCGGGTTTATTTTAGCTGGGATATGAAACTATGCTCAGACCTAAACCAAAGAATTGGACTTGGGCCAGCGGATTTGGTTCCAATTTTTAACCAAAATCCATGATCTTTTCCCAACCCAATTAATCTTCTATTTGAAAGGAAATAGAGGGAAAAAACAAAAAAAAGGTGAAAGAGAGAGAAAGCTGGTGGTTGAGTCCTATTTTGAGCAATACTTAGTGTTGCTCCTGATCTTCCCGCCTGAGGTTGACCGTTGAGGAACTTGTGATCGAAGAAGGACTGCTGCTGGAGTCTCATCCGAACTCCTGTAAAAAAATCCTCATCGGAGAATTTTTTTGTGAAGACCCTATGATGCTTAAGTTAAGAGACTAGAGAACGAGAAAAGAAAGCGTCAAAAATTCATGCCTACCTAGAGGGTCCTGGAATTTCTTTATTTATAGAAGAGAAATTAGAGTCGTATTCCTTTTGGATCTAATGACTTTCTGAATTTGTCACTCTAAATTGATTCGGGAGATGTTTTGCCTTTTCTAGAAGATGGGATCGCGAGGGACTCCTTCTTTGTCTGGGTTTTTCAATTTGGAGAGAATATGAATTTGACAAAGATGACAGTAGCTCGATAATATCTGATCTATAATAGATCATCGCCGATCAATCTGAAGAAGATCGTGCTTAGAGGTCGCTCAACTCCACATTGGTCAGCCAAAAATTGATCGGCTAGGTATTGGTCAGCCAAAATCGATCAAACAAGATAGGTCGGTTGTAAATAGTTTCTTTCCAATCAATATGGAGAGCTTTTCTTTTGGGACAGCTTGGCTGTGAACGATCTATTATTGGTCGAAACTAGACGACATATATTAGATCGAAGATGAGCTATAGCTAGTCTACAACAATTGCTCCCCACTCACGAGGTCAAGCTATTATTGCTCGATCGATGTGAGTTTCTTTTCGAAGTCAAGGCTGATTTGTATAAAAAGCTCGGGCAACCATGCATTGATAATTAGCTTTATGAAAAGACTCATGGAAGACCAACAGTTTTCAAGTTTAACTGTTCATCAGTCTGATCCATGGTCATCTCCCTTGGTGAATCAGCGCCTGCTACTTGGTAGAAATCTAGGTGGTTTAGTAAATCTATGGTAGATCGGGACCGTCCAAGCCTTCTATAAATAAGGGTTGTTGTTACTTTGTTTTTTTTTTACTATTGTTGTTGTTGAGAGGGAAGCTTCAGTACTTACGCCTATGAGAGGATTGCTCAGCCACGACCATTTTTACAGGTTAGTTTCCTTCCCTTTATGATGAGTGGAGTGAGCTCGTCCTCGTCTACTCGGAGCTTGGATAGCAATTCAAGGGACGAGGATCATGGGTCCGAGACTCCTGGTTCTTCTGAAGGAGAGTGCACAAGATTTCTAGCTCTACTTTCGAAAAAAAAATTAAAAAACATACGTAGCGAAGAAATTATTAATTATATTAATAATAAGAGCTACATATCTAATCTAAAAATCCTACATGCTACAGGATCTAATGTATCATATATGCAAGCATATCTAAAAATAAAAATAGCAACTATAATAAAACTATTTTTACTATTCTACGTGTTCAGAATACGTTACCTTTTCGTGGGTAGATGAACTCCATAATCTAATCTCCTCGATGTAGATCTGATCGTCGCGACGTAGCCACACATATATCTGACCTCTACGGATAATCCACACGAGGCCTTGATCTCGATCAACTCCTCCCAAGTGCTAGCTCGTATAGAAGTCTTTGTAGGCTGATGTAGATCAAACTCTTTTGATCTTCTTCACCGAATCTTCAAATGCTTTGGATCCCAATGAATGCAAAAGAGATTTAGCAGAGGTTTTCACCAAGATCTGTGTACTCACGACCCTCATTCCTTGCAAATCTAAATCCCAAACCCTAGATAGATTTTAGGGTATGCACTCACCCAAATACCTTTGCGCCTAGAACTCTTTCTTTTCTAGTTTTTCTCACGCACGTAGAGAAGAGATTTTCTCTTCTCTCTATTTCTCTCTCCTCTCTTTATTGGGTTCTCTATATTCTGCACGTCCATAAAATCAAACATTTTATAGATCGCACAAATAAAGAGAGGTGTGAGGGAAAGGTTTAGATCAAGTGGTTATCCATTCAAACTCAAATCCTATTTGAATTGAACTTGTAACCAGATTAACCCTAATCTATATGGCGTGTGAGAAGGGAGAAAGCATGTCCTCCCTTGCATGAAAAAAATATTCACGAGAAACCTCTTTCTCGTGGAGATAGTATGGTGCAAAACAAAGGAAGATGTGGTGCATGGGAAGACTAGTCAAACTAGTCTATTGTTTATCATCCAATTCAACCAATCCAATCCAAATTGATTAGGCCCAATTAGATCAGATTAAACTCAACTTATTTAGGCTTAATTAGGCTCAGTTAAATCCTAATCAAATCAAAAATTAATCAAGCCAAATTCCTAATTAAATCAAAGATTAAATCTTCTTGATGATTAGATCATCTTATAATCTAATCAGGTCAAATTCAAATGAATCCAATTCAATTGGTCTTGATCCAAAAATAATCACTCAATCAAATTGAGTTAATTAGTGATCAAATTCACTAATTAAACTTTTCTAGATCAGCCATTAGATCAAGTAGGAATTTTTAGTGTATGTGACTCCGTAGGTTCGAACCTAAGCCGATAGCATAGGAATCAATTTTTTATACTAATCAAAGTGACCATCTAGCAATGATACCCAACATCCAAATAAGTCGAGTAGTACAATCGCAATATTCAGAACCTATGTGAATATGGTTATCGCATAATTCATTTTTTTGACTTCTATGTATAGGATGACTCAGGATTTAACTGTCAATCCTAAAAGATACATCCAAATTGTGTCTCAAAGTAATTAGTCCTATGACCCTTCACTAGGACTACCTTGGCCAAGACTTTGCTAAATTGAAATACTATTGAACATAGCTCCTGAGTCCAAGAGTGGTCAATCTTATCTTGATTCATGCATCGACTCCTTAAGTACTTGATTGTACCCAGAAATTTTTCATTATTGAATTAGAAATTCAGATAGTCTAGCACAAAAGTACAGTGAGTTGCTTGAAAGTCACCAAGATGATCTCAGATCAGAAGAACACTTATGTCCATATTCCATCAGAGCAATTTTAATAGCAGAAAAGCTCCAAAGTTGATCACGTTCAGTATAGATGTACCCCTACATCTCACCTGTATACCATACTAGTATCTCCACACTCCTTGGTTAAGAGAACAACTAACTTATATGGCACACACCAATCTATACTTGATAAATGTTATCATCCTTGATAACAACATATCATTTGATCACGAATATATTTAAGGACTAAACGATAAATTCTTCTTTGTCGATTCTAAATAGTCCTAAGAACTTCATCATAATAAATAAAAATTCATTAGAAGATAAAAGATTTATGATGAAAAAGCTAGAATAATTTTTATTCAACTAATAATTCATATATAATTATATGAAATAGCTCAATCATCAATAGGTTGACGATTGGCTTTGGAACACTATTCTCAATAATCTTTCACTTGGCTTAAAGCCAATCGGTGCAGTATCGTATACCCATCTTCGACTTGAATCGTCGAACTTCTTCACCGCAATGACTTTAGTGAATGGATCGATCAGTTTCTCCTTTCTATCAATCTTTTGAAGATCGACATCACCTCAATCTACAATCTTCCAAATAAGATGGAAGCGACGTAAAATATACTTCATCCGCTGGTGTGCTTTTGGTTCCTTCACTTGAGCAATGGCTCCAGAGTTATCGCAGAAGAGCAGAATTGGACCATCAAGGGAGGATACTACTTCGAGCTTAATGATAAACTTCTTCAGCTACACTGCTTCTTTGATAGCATCTGATGCAGCAACATACTCCATCTCACATACTGAATCGGCCATGGTGTGTTGCTTGAAATTTTTCAGCAGACAGCTCCACCATTAAAGGAAAACACATATTCTGATACACTTTTACTGTCATCATGATTCGACTAAAAATTGAAGTCTGTAACTTTCATAAGTTTTAAGTCCGACTCACTATAAACAAGCCACTGGTCCTTAGTATTTTTCAAATACTTCAGGATGATTTTAACAATCTTCCAATAATTTTTTTCTGGATCAGATTGGTATCTACTCACTACCACTAATGAATATGCCACATCTAGTCTCGTACATGTCATAGCTACATGATAGAACCCACTGTTGAAGCATATGAAATTCTACTCATATGCTTCTCTCTCTTGAGATGTTGTCGGACAATTCCTCTTCGAAAGAGAAATTTCATGGCCTATCAATAGATAGTCTTTCTTAAAATTTTTCATGCTGAACCTCTTCAACATAGTATCAATGTATATGAACTGAAACAATCCAAGCAATCTTTTAGATCTATCTCTATAGATTTTCATCCCTAGGATGTAGGAAGCTTCTTCCAAATCCTTCATAAAAAATTATGATGACAGCTAGATCTTTATTCCTTATAATGCAGGAACATCATTTTCAATTAAGAGAATATCATCCACATACAAAATGAGGAATACAACTACTAGACCATTAGCTCACTTACATATGCAGAGCTCTTCTTCATTTTTAATGAAGCCATACATTCTGATCATCTTATCAAAATATATGTTCCAACTTCGAGAAGCCTGCTTCAGTCTATAAATGAACTTTTGAAGCTTGCACATCTTAAACTCATCTGTGGATGTGAAACCTTCAAATTGTATCATATATACCTCTTCATCCAGCTCTCTATTTAGAAAAGCTATTTTTACATCCATTTGCTAGATTTCATAGTCTAGATGCGCAGCTATTGCAAGCATGATTCGAATGGACTTAAGCATTGTCATGGAAAAAAATGTCTCACCATAGTCAATACCATAATGTTGACGATATCCTTTGGCAACCAGACGGACTTTATAGGTCTTTATCTTTTCATCTGCATCTCTTTTTTTTTTGAAGATCCACTTATATCCTATGGGTTTTATTCCTTCGAATGGATCAACCAATGTCCATACATCGTTGACCTTCATGAACTCCATCTTAGATTGCATGGCGTTAAGCCATTTTTCATAGTCGGATATCTGTATTGCATCCATGCAGGTGATTAGATCATCATCATTCTCATCGAGTTTGATAAGATCTCCATCACAGATCAAGAAATCATAGTATCTGTCCGACTGACGTGGTACTCTATCAGATCGTCTTAAGGATGCAGGTTCAGTAGACTCCAGGTCTGATCGAATCAAATTCGGTTTAGATTCAACTACTTATATCAGTTCTTTCATCTATCGAACTTCCTCAAGCTCGATCTTAGAGGTATTAGTTCCTTCAAGTAAAAATTTTCTTTCTAAAAAGACTGCCTTAAGGCTGACAAATATTTTTTGTCCATCAGCTAGGTAAAAGAATATCTTTTGATCTCTTTTGAGTATCCTATAAAGCTACACTTGTCAGATCTAGGTCTGAGCTTATCCGTTACTAAATATTTGACATAAATCGGACACCCCCAAATCCTAAGGTACGAGAGTACTGGTTTACACCTTGTCCACATCTCATATAGCATCTTAGAAACAGACTTACTCAAAATTTTATTCAAAATATAACAAGCTGACTCGAGCACATATCTCCAAAGAAAGATTGACAGATCGACAAATTCCATTATAGATCGAACCATATCCAACATGATCCATTTTTTCTTTTCAGACACACTATTATGTTGTGGTATTCCAGGAGGAGTCCATTGGGAGAGAATCCCATTTTTTTCAAGATATATCAAAAATTCACTAGAAAGATACTCATCCCCTCGATCAGATCAAAGAGTTTTAATACTCTTTTTAGTTTGTTTTTCTACCTCATTATGGAATAGTTTAAATATTTCAAATGATTCTGACTTATGCTTCACTAAATAGACATACCCATATCTCGATAGATCGTCTATGAAGATTGTAAAGTAGAAATATCCATTTCTAGAACTTGTACTCATGGGTCTACATACATCAATATGTACTAGATCCAGGAGTTCACTGGCATGTTCACCCTTTCCAATAAAAGGTGACTTGATTATTTTTCCAAGGAGATAGGACTTACAGATCGAAAGTGATTCACAATCACCGACCTCAAAAATTTATTTTTGAGCCAACCTATTTATTCTATTCTTGTTGATGTGATCTAGCCTACAATGCCAAAGATAAATTTCTGATACTTTATCTAATTTAGGACATTTACCGAAGGTTTGAACTACGTTAATAGATTGTGATAATAGATATATTTTATTATTCAATTATCCAATACAAACTATAACATCATTCAAAATGATATTATAAAAATTTATTTTTATTGAAAACTGATAATTGTTATTAGCCAAAAGGCCTACAAAAATTATATTCAATAAAAAATTTAGACAAAAGTGATAATCACTAAGAATAACTCTATGAGAATTGATTATAAGGTTCATAATTTCTAAAGCTAGAATTGAAACTTGTCTTCCATCTCCAACGTTCAAAAATCTTTTGTATTCACCAAATCTCCTACTGACCGATAGCTAATACCCAAGCAGTAATATCATAAATTGAGAAGTTGTAAAGGATTATCATATAATTACCTTGCGTAGCAACTACTTGCTTCCTCCTCAGTCTATTCAGGTCCAGCAAGGCAATATAGCGAGGAAAATTTTTCTTTCAGTGCCCTCGCTTCTTGTAAAAGAAGCATTTCGCCTGGCTTTGGTCGGGCTTATGCTTCTTGGTCTGACCCTGTGCTAACATTCTAGCATGAGGATGTTGAAGGAAATCGTGTAAGATTTAAGCATACATTTTTGAAACTTTTTTGAATAAAATAACAGCAAAAGCAAATATTAATCTAAAATTAATACTATGTATGCATTGATCATATCAAATAAATCCCACTCAAGATCTAAATATGCTAATATATGATAGAAAAATAAAATGCATTCGATAAGCAAATCAAATCTGCTAATCGATACGAGTTCAGAACTTGATATCTTTTCGTGGATAGCTGATCTCCATGATCTAAATCCATCAAAAGAAGTTGTGGTGTTATACTATAGTCGCATACTCATTCGGCCTCTATGGATGGCCACACAGAGCTTCTGATCTCGACCAGCTCTACCGGAGTGCTAGCTTCTCGTCGGGAGCCTTTCGATGGCTGATCACGATCGATCTGATCGATCATATACTTTCTAATTTTTTAAATATTCTAAAAAATTAAAATATAAATATTTAAAGATGATGAAGAGGTGTTTCAAATTTGGTGGCAATCCGATGCTCACAGCACTCGATCTCTCCATCCGAATCCAGATTTCCAAAACTAGAGTTTCACTCGATCCAAAAATCCTAACACACTAAAAATTCTATCACGCCCTCTCTATAAAGAGTTTTTTTATTAAATAAGTTTTTATAGAAAGATAACTTTTAGATCTATAAACCTTATTTAGATTATATCTAAAAATTGGATATTCTTAGAGGTGAAAATTAGAAGAGAAGAGAGGCATAAGAAAAAAGTAAAGTGCTGCAGGACCTTGCTCACCTTCACTCCAAGATTTTTCTTGCCCAAAATTGATGTCCAATCACTCTAAAATTTTTACCACATAATGATAACCCATTCTTATGCATGGATAAAATTTCTCATAATTTGTTGACATGAATACCATGGGAAAAGTGTATATATAAGGGTCGAGTAGTTGGGAGATTTTAACCACTCACTTGATTTCAAAAATCAAATGAGCCTCTTATCTTTATCCAATGCCTCCTCCCATGTGTTTAACATGCAGAAGGACTCTCCTTCTTTATGTGCATATTTTTATTTCTTCAAAAATATTTGACAAACAAAAGGAAGGGCATGGAAAGCAGATAAGGTTGGATTGGTTCCAACCTCCAACAAACTTAGTTGAATTCAAAACTCAACTTACTTTGAACCAATCTAACCCTTGGACCAGATCAAAAGCAGATAAGAGAGGGGGTGCAGAAACCTTCTAGGTGAGAGAAAAGTTATGTACAAAAAATTTTGGGTATGGAACAAGAGTGGAAAAGTCAAAAATGATGGGCGCATGGGAGAGTTTGAATTCAAACTTCATTTAACTTGGTCCTAATTGATTTCAACCAAACTAATTAATCTAAATCCAATTAGATCAAATTAAATCCAACCAAATTAGGCTTAGTTTAATCTAATAAATTCTAATCAAATTAAAAATTAATTAGATTCAGGTCCTAATCAAATCAGGATCAAAACTTTCATAGCGATTAGGTCATCTCATGATCTAATCCGGTCAAACCCAATTGAATCAAATTCAATCAGACTTGATCAAATCCTCATCACTCAATCAAATTAAGCTAATCAATAATTAAAGTATTAATTAATTCTTTAAAAATATCTGAGTCTAAATTGGATGGATTGCCAGGCAATAAAGTCCCATCAATATAAAACTCTTGAAAAGTCCCAATCTAGTGGGACTCTTAAACCCAGTGTTCCAAACGAATGGAACTCATGATCTTAGAGTCCCAGATCAGTAGGACTCCTGATCAAAGACTCTTATATAAGTAGGACTCAGAGTCTCAGTCCAGTGAAACTCTTGATCACAGAGTCCCAATCCAGTGAGACTCTTGATCATAGTATCATAGGTCATCAAGACTCATGATCAGCCATCAAATCAGATAGAAACTCTTTATGTATGTGACCCCATAGGTTCAAATCCTAAGCTGATAGCATAGAAATCAATTTTTTGTATCAATCGATGTAACCATCTAGCAATGGTATCCGACGTCTGAATAGGTCGAAAAGTCACAACGCAATAATGACGAACCTATGGAATATGGTTACCGTATAATTCATCTCCTTGATCACTATGCTCAAAAGAATGATCTAGGATTTACTGTCAATCCTAAATTCATTCACATTATATTTTAAAATTTAGCATCCATCATATGGACTATCCCGATCGAGGATTTGCTAAATTGAAATAAAGCGATGCACTTGCTCCAACACTTGGAGGGATCAATCCCATCTTGACTTATACACTGATAAGCCAAGTACTTGATTGCATCCAATAGCCTTTATCACTGAATTAGAAATTCAGGTAGTCTAGTACCTAAGTATAGTGAGTTGCTTGCAAGTCACCATGGTGATCTCAGATCTAAGGAATACTTATATCCATATTCTTCGGAGCTAATCTTAACAGACGAAAAGCTCCAGAGTTGGTCACGTTCAGTGCAGATGTACCCATACATCTCATTTGCATGCAATGCTAATATCTCAACACTCCTTGGTTATGAGGATAATCAATCTATATGGCACACAACGACCTATACTCAATAAACGTTATCGTCCTAAATGACAACGTATCTTTTGATCGTGAATAATTTAAGGACTAAATAATAAATTCTTCTTTATCAAATTTAGATAGTCCTAAGGACTTTATCACAACACAGGAGTTAATTAGAAGATAATAGAATTTATGATAAAAAATACTAAAATAAATTATTATTTGATAATTTATATATAAGTATAATAAATAGCATAACTGTCAACAGACTGACGACTGACTTTGGAACATATTTTCAATAGTTGTACCTTCTTATTCTTGTTCTTTTTTTTTTTTTTCTTTCTTAAAGAATCGATCAGAAGAAGATCCTTCCACTACATTCACTAACCCCTTTTGGAGTTGATGATCCTTCTTAAAGTTCTGCAATAACTCCAATAATCCATGGTAGTTCACTGCAAGCTTTGTCATTTTGAAATGAGTAAAAAATGGGAGGAAGGACTTGGGCAATGAATTCAGGATCGTATCCTTTCCGAGCTGCTCATGCAGAAAAAAAATCCAGCATGCTCGGGCATTCAATCATCACAATACATGATCAGTGATTAATGCCCCATCCCTCATACAAGCGTTGAAAATGGCACAACTAATCTTATGCCTTTCAGCATCATCAGGCATGTCAAAGGAGTCGTTCAATATTTGAAGCATCTCCTCGGACTAGGCATTTTCAAACCTACGGTTGAACTTATCATTCATTGCAATCAGCATAATGCACCGAATGGTGGTGCAGTCATTGAGCTACTTCTGGTAAGTATCTCTCACCGTCTTAATAGCATTCGGGGCTGTCTCCTCAGGTGTCGGATTAGTCAATACGTATAAGATCCATTCATACTCTAGGATGATTTTCAACTTTCAATATCAGCTATCGAAGTTGGATCCCATGAGTTTGTCATTATCCAATAATGATCGGAGCGATAGGATAGTGGCAATTTCTGCACAAAAAAAATTATAGACCTAATTAGTATATGAATTATTTACTTTAGAGACTTGAACTTTAGTTTAAAGATCCTTCCATAATTTTGTTTGAATCGATAGTCTCTACCTTTAATTGCAGAAATTATTTCTAATTTCTTAGTAGATACTAGAATCTACATAGACTACATACGAGCCCAACTTTGGTTGGTCAATCCATATGCACCTATAGATAGGTTCATAACCAATTATTTTACCAAACAACTTCTAGTAATTTAATTTTTGCTCTGAAAGTCTAATCAGTAGGTTTTGACTTTCATTGAAAAGATCCAGTTAGGTCCAACCATTAACATGATCATATTTGGTGCATTAGACCAACAAATGATCAGACCCGATTTTGGTCGGCCAACCTGACCACCATTAGAAGATACGACTAAATTATCATATTATAAATGATAATTTCATTAGTTAATAAGCACTAGATCTTTGGACCTCCAATGATTATTAAACTAATGGATCCATTATCATTCAACTTAATAGGAGGCTATGACTTAGTTATTATCATAACTTTATCATTTTAAGGATCTAATAATTTTAAAAAATTTTATTAACTAATTTTAAGAAAAATTAATGAGCCAATTTGGATCCTTCCACTAACTTCACCAAGTCAGATCAATAAAGATCAAATTAAAGTTGGCATTAGGAGCACTTAAATCAGTCAAACTGATTTACCTAATTGACATGGGTGAGTTTAAATCATCAAATGGTCTAATCAAAATCTAATTCATCAGGATGGCTAGGTAAGTGAGATCAGTGGAAGGGATATGCCATTAACTTATCAAAGATCGAATCAGTGCGAGTAGCTCCTAATTAAAAACTATTGGTCTGAGTTGTCGGACTTATCTTAGACAACATCTGGTTGATTAGTTTTAATTTTGATCATCCTATCAATTTTAGGTTCGACCACGTAGCCACGCATCAAGTCCATTTGGTCCTCATTAAAGGCATGGGCTTGACTAACTATAACTATTATAATTTGATCTAAAGAGTCCTTGACGTAATCTAAATCAACATTTGGTTAGATTTGATCAATTACTCTAATTTAGTTCATTCTTTAACTAACCTTAAGTCTAACCCAATTAATGGACCCAATTCGACTAACTCGATAGCCCACATTTTATGATCAATGACTTAGGATCTTTAATTCATAATTCTAGAACCTAATTCATCATACTTAATTTTTAATTAAGTTTTAGGATTGAGGGTTGGGATTCGGCATTTCGAAAATATTTTTTAAAAGTTTAGAAATATTCTTTACATTCTAACACTGTTCCACTAAATAGGTCAACACGTTTTAAAAATGGATCGACTTATTTCATAAACAAGCACTAGATGTAGATTTGATCACATAAAACTAGCAAAATATGATATTCAACCAACTTCTCAATCAGGCTGGCTCATATCCTATCCGAGCTGGCTCGAGCAGAAGCTGAGCTGACTCGATTTCTGAGATAGCTGGCTCGGGTAGAGAGCTCGATGGCCATCTTTCCTATCGGGCAGGCTCGAATCCCATCCGAGCTGGCCTGAATTGAAGTCGAGCCAACTCGACTCCTGATCAAGCCGACTAGAGCATCAATCTAGAAATCATATCATGCCAGCATGATGGTCGAGCTAGCTTGATTTCTGGCTCGACTGGCGATCGATGAACAGAAGCTTCTTAAGATCCTATTTAGATTTAATCTAAAACTATGTACTCTACATAAAAATCATGAAATTATTTAGATCTATTCTAAACACTTTTTTATGATAAAAATTAGATTAAAATCTTCAAACACATCATAAAAATTATTAGATCTAATCTAAAATTTTTATGATCAATTTTTTAGATCGCAAGATACCAGGACAATCTTTCTATCGTAAAGGATAAACCTTACAGCAGGACAACCTATAGTTCGTACGATCATCATTTTTATTTTTCAGATTAGATTATTATTTAGATCTAATATAAAAATAATCTATATCATGCATATATAATATATCAAAGAACCTGATGCTCTGATATCAATTGAAGGAGAGCGCGTAGGATTTCTAGCTCTACTTTCAAAATTTTTTTCGAAAAACATATGTAGCAAAGAAATTATTAATCATATTAATAATAAGAGCTATAGATCTAATCTAAAAATCCAACATGCTAAAGCATTTAATGTATCATATATGCATACATATCTAAAAATAAAAATAGTAATTGCAGTAAAACTATTTTTACTGCTCTACATGTTCAGAATATATTATCTTTTCATGGGTAGATGAGCTTCGTAATCTAATCTCCTCGGTGTAGATCTGATCATCGCAATGCAGCCATACATGCATCTGACCTCCATGAGTAATCCACACGAGGCTCTAATCTTGATCAACTCCTCTCGAGTGCTAGCTCATGTAGAAGTCTTTATAAGTTGATGCAGATCAAACTCTTTTGATCTTCTTCACCGGGTCTTCGGATACTTTGGATCCCAATGAATGTAGAAGAGATTTAGTAGAGATTTTCATCAAGATCTGTGTACTCACGATCCTCCTTCCTCACAGATCTAAATTCCAAACCCTAGACAAATTCTAGGGCATGCACTCATCCAAATATCCTTGCGCCTAGAACTCTTTCTTTTCTAGTTTTTCTCCCAAACGTAGAGAAGAGACTTTCTCTTCTCTCCATTGCTCTCTCCTCTCTTCATTGGGTTCTCTATATTCTGCACGCCCATAAAATCAAACATTTTATAGATCGCCTAAACAAAGAGAGGCATGAGGAAAAGATTTAAATCAAGTGGTTATCCATTCAAACTCAAATCCTATTTGAATTGAACTTGTAACCAGATTAACTCTAATCCATATGGTGCGTGAGAAGGAAGAACGCACGCCCTTCCTTACGTGGAAAAAATATTAATGAGAAACCTCTTTCTCATAGAGATAGTATGGTGCAAAACAAAGGATGATGTGGTGCATGGAAAGACTAGTCAAACTAGTTTATTGTTTATCATCCAATTGAACCAATCCAATCTAAATTGGTTAGGCCTAATTAGATTAGATTAAACCTAACTTATTTAGGTTTAATTAGGCTTAGTAAAACCCTAATCAAATCAAAAATTAATTAAGCCAAATTTTTTATCAAATTAGAGATTAAACCTTCTTGATGATTAGATCATCTTATAACCTAATCGGATCAAATCCAAATGAATCTAATTCAATTGGTCTTGATCCAAAAATAATCACTCAATCAAATTAAGTTAATTAGTGATCAAATTTACTTATTAATTTTTTTTAGATCGGTCATTAGATCAAGTAGGAATCTCTAGTGTGTGTGATCCCGCAAGATCAAACCTAAACCAGTAGCATAGGAACCAATTTTCTATACTAATTGAAGTGATGATCTAGCAATGGTATCCGATGTTCGGATAGGTCGAATAGTGCAATCATAATATTCAAAATCTACGTGAATATGATTACCGTATAATTCATCCTTTTAATCTCTATGCATAGGATGACTCAGGGTTTCACTAAGACTATCCTGACCAAGACTTTGCTAAATTGAAATACTATTGAACACAGCTCCTAAGTTCAGAAGTGGTCAATTTCATCTTGATTCACGTACTAACTTTTTAAGTACTTGACTGTACCCATAAATATTTCATTATTGAATTAAAAATTTAGATAGTCTGACATCAAAGCATGGTAAATTTTTTGGAAGTCACCATGGTGATCTCAGGTCGGAGGGACACTTATGTTCATAGTCCATCAGAGCAATTTTTAACAGTAGAAAAGCTCTAGAGTTGATCACGTTCAGTGCAGATGTACCTCTACATCTCATCTACATGCCATATCAGTATCTTCACACTCCTTGATTAAGAGAACAATCAACTTATATGGCACACATCGACCTATACTCAATAAACGTTATCATCCTTGATAACAACGTATCATTTGATCATGAATATATTTAAGGACTAAACGATAAATCCTTCTTTATCGATTCTAAATAATCCTAAGGACTTCATTATAATAGACAGAAGTTCATTAGAAGATAAAAGATTTATGATGAAAAAATTAGAATAATTTTTATTTAATTAATAATTCATATATAATTACATGAAATAGCTCAATCGTCAACAGGCTAACGATTAGCTTTAGAACACTATTCCCAACATCTTCGGATAGATTCAAAGAATAAGGAGTCCCAGACTACGATTCGTTCAGAGTTAATTTGATCCTCACCTCTGAGGATCTAAACTATATTAGATTAAGGTACCAAATCCCGAATACCTTCAAACTAGAGGTCGCTAATCTCGAGGAGAGGATAGCTCTTCCTCACCCAGGTAGAGTAGGTATTTATGAGGAATCCTTGAAAGCTAGTCCTAGGTTGCCTTTTCACTTTCTAGTCATCGAGTTCTTGAACCTTCTTAGGATAAGCCCCTGTAGCCTCGCCCCAAACTCTTGACGACAAATCTTAGGCTTCTTTACTTATTGCCTTCTCTTCGGGGTCGAGCCTACCCCTTGACTCCTCCGGGGTTGCTTTACATTAAAGGATCATCCTACGAAAATCGAATGATGGTATGCCTCCTTCCGGAAGGAACGTCGTCTCTTTCGAGGCGCTCCTTCTTTGGTACATAACTAAAAGGAGCGCTTCTTTTTTTGTCTCGATCGAGCAACCCTGGAGCTTCAACACACTTTGGGGCCGATCCTATAAGTTGGCGGTCAGGGTCCCGATATTGTCCGATGTTAAAGAGGAGATTATAGCTTGGCTTTTCAATATTGTTCCTCCACCGTTGTTCAAACTCCTCATTGAGGAGAATCTATTCAAGGTTGGATTAATTCCGATAGATTCAAAGAGTAAGTTGGATTTTTGCTTAGCTCAGCTTTTCTTTTTATTTTTCTCCTTGTCATTCTTATTATTCAACCCATTTTCTTGTAGCATTGAATCGGGCTGATCTTGAAGCTCTTAAGAGGTCTGTGAAGAAAAGGAAGGCAAGCACAGCTTCTGCCCCTAAATGTAGTCGATCGGAGGCCATCCTCGCCCAAACCGCTGTCGGACGGCCCTCGGCTCCTAGCAATGAGCCGAGGAAAAAATCTCCGATTCCCATAAAGGCAATGGAGCCACTACGATCAATGCCCATGGGGGATTCGATCCCCCGTGCTTTCGCATCTTCATCACGGCAAGGTTTGGAGAGATCTTGAATCTCAATCCGCATGTCGTCACGGGCGGCCAATGTGTTGCCTGAAGATTCCACCCCGATGGAGGTACCATCCAGTGCTGGAGCTCAGGATAACAGAAGCAGTCTCGGTTACTATCGAGTAGCTCAATCCCTTATCCAATCCATTCTCCTACTTGTTGACGTGGAGACTATGGACCGTGAAGGCGGCACTTTCTGGGTTCGGGATTCATATGACTCCCTTCTTGGGTAGGTGTCGATCTATTATTCCTCGAACCTTCCTTGGAAGTTCTTTGGTGGCGCCAATGTTTTATCTTACTTGATTTTATTTTTTCATTTTCATTCTTTTTTTTTAGCTCGCCCACCATTCGGATCATTTTTCTGATGCAATACGTGAAGCTCGGTGCATCTCCAAAGAAGCCGAGGAAAAGGCCAACCAGGCCAATAGGAGGGCCGATGATGTCAAGCTCTTCAAGCTGAAGACCAAGGAGGAGCTAAAGAAAGAGACGAAGTGGTTTGAGTCCGAGCTCTCAAAAGTTCAAACTGATTTTGAAGCTCGACTAGAAGTTGAGAAAAAGAAGTACGAGGAAAATCTAGAGGCCTCCAAGGTCGTTGCTGTCAAAGCCTTCAAATCTTCCATCGAGATTCGACATGTCCAAGCAGACTTTGCTTCACTTTCATATATTCAGGCGGGCGATGATTTGAAGGCGAAATTGAAGAAGATCCTTCCAGATTTTGACCTTGAGCTGCTGGAGTCGGACGAGGAGGAGGAGGTCGATGAGGGGGGATGGAGAGGTTCAAATGGAAGACCTTTTTATCTTGGCTCGCAAAGATCAGATGGCTGAGCATGGAGCACCCGCTCAGCCTCCGGCCATGATCACATTGTCCGACCATACTGAGGTTGGCAAATCTCAGGCTCCAAATGAAGCTTAACATAATTTTTGCTTGGCTATGTCCAAGCTTTATGATTGGTCGGCACATTTTGTTGTACCTCAGAATGTTTTGAGGTGTTTTGTTTGGTATCGACCAAATTTTGTAAATATTTTTTTGTTTCAATGAATACATATTTTCTTCAAGTTGTTGAGGTCGGTTATACCGAACTTCATCTATTCTTTGCATTGCCAATGCTACGCCATTTCTTTTATAGCTGAAAAATATGTGAGCTTCATGGACTTACTTTGTTCTTTGACCTTAGCCGAAGAAAATAGGATTGTTTGGTTTCATTCGTCGACCGTAGCTAAGGAACATGCGTCGATTTTTATGAGGCACGTCTCATTCCTTGGTCATGATCGAGAAATGCATGTTGACAAATTTTGCCGACGACGTGTTTCGTTCCTCGGCCATGGCTAAGGAACGCGCGTGGGCGAATTGCATTGGAGATGCGGTCTATTCCTCGACTGTGGCCAAGAAATGCACGTTAGCGAATTTTGTCGGAGATGCATTCCATTCCTCGACCATGATCAAGGAACGCATGTGGGCGAATTGCATTGAAAATGCATTCTATTTCTTGGCCATGGCCGAGGAACGTGCATTAGCGAATTTTATCACAAACACGTTTCATTCCTCGATCGTGGTCGAGGAATGCACGTGGGCAAATTTTGTTGGAGACACATTCCATTCCTCGACCATGGCCAAGGAACGCGCATGGACGAATTTTGTCGAAGATCAAATCTATGAAAAATTATTATTTATTATTAAAGAAAAGATCAAAATAAAATTTATAATTTATGGATAACATCTGCAGAGATTATGGCATTCCACGTCCTCGGTATTGGAGTTCCATCCAACCGACAAAGGCGATAGACACCAGGCCGAACTACCTCGGCCATGCAATAAGGGCCTTTCTAGTTTGGTGACAGCTTCGATTGCTTGGTTAGATGAAAAATTTTGGCTCGACAAAGAACCAATTATCTTGCCAGAAAAGATTTTTCTTTAACTCAAAAATTATAGTATCGAGCTACTTTTTGTTGATAGTTAGCCATCCGAATCTAAGCTCATTCTTGAGTTTCCTCCAGTAGATCCAAATTTGCCCTCATTCCGACGGTGTTGCTATCCTCATCAAATTCCTCTACCTGGAGTGTGGATAGTCCGATCTCCAAAAGTATCATGGCTTTTGTTCCAAAGGTCAATATGAAAGGTATCTCTCTGGTCAGAACCCATTGGGTTGTGCGATATGTCCAGAGAACATTGTATAATTCTTCCACCCATGATCCCTTAGCCTGGCCAATTCGAGCTTTCAGACCCTGCAATAACGTCCTATTCGTCACCTCGACTTCACCATTAGTTTGAGGATGACCTATTGATGTCAATCTATAAGAGATTCTATAATCATTGTAGAATCCTATGAATCTCGAATTATTAAACTGTCATCCATTATCCATTATGATGGCTTGTGGTAAGCCAAATCGGCATATAATAGACTTTTAGATGAAGTTCCGAACTTTAACTTCAGTAATTATCATTAATGCCTATGCTTCCATCCATTTGGTAAAATAGTCGATCGTGATGAGCAGGAATTTCTTCTATGCTATGGTGACAGGAAATGGCTTAAGGATATCCATTTTTCATTAAGCAAAAGGCTAGGGGGTTGTGATCAGGGCCAATGGAGTTGAAGGTCGGCACTAAATGTTTGACGTCCTTTAGCACTGATCACATTTGCTCACCAATTCAGCTACGTTATTTTGCATGATCGGCCAAAAATACCCTTGTCTCAATATTTTGTGGGACAGAACCTTGCCCCCCAGGTGATTACCGTAGATTCCTTCATGAACCTCTAGTAGGGTATGGATAGCTTCTAAAGAATAGAGACACCTGAGTAGGGGTAAGGTGAAAAATCTTTTATATAGCTTTCCCTCATAGATGACATATTGAGGAGTAAGGTATCTCAGCCTTCTGGCCTCATCTCGATTAGCAGGTAGAGTCCCATCTTGCAAGTAACGTAAGATGGGATCTATCCAACTCGATTTTGGATCTGCTTGTATCATCGGAGTTTCTTCAATGCTCGACTTCTCGAGAACTTCAAGAAATGAGCTTCTTTTAAGGTCGGGTGTACCAAGAGTCGCAAGTTTTGATAATAGGTTGACCTATATATTTTCTTCCCTCGGCACTTGCTGAATATTGACTATCAAAAAATTGGAAGCTAGGTCCTTAATCTTTTGTAGGTATTTAACCATGTTTGGTTCCTGGGCTTCATATTCCTGAAATTGGTCCCGACTACAAGTTGTGAGTCCCTATGAACTCTAAGATGTCGGACTCTCACTTTTCTTGCTATTCTCAGGCCTGCTACGAGTGCTTCATATTCAGCTTTATTATTAAAGGCTGAAAAATCAAAACGTAGGACATACTCCACCACCACTCCTTCTGGGCTGGTTAAGATCAACCGAGCTCCTGCACCCATAATATTTGAAGATCCATCGATGTGCAGGACCCAGCACTCACCAGTTGTAGGGGCTATTGCATCACCTGGTTCCTCATCTAAAATCGTACATTTTAAGATAAAATCCATCAATGCCTAAGCTTTGATGGATGGTCTCGATAAATATTTGATATCGAATTCTCCTAATTCAATAGCCTATTTGGCTAATCACCTCGAAGCATCAGGTCGATATAGCACCGACCTGATTGGTTGGTCGATAAGGGCAGCGATGGTATGTGCTTGAAAATATGGACGCAGCTTCTTTGCAAATATCAAAAGAGCATAGATAATTTTTTTCAGCTTCGTGTATCTGATCTCAGTATCATGGAGTATCCGACTTACATAATAGATCAGTTTTTATATCTTAGCTTCTTATCGGATGAGAACCAAACTAATCGCTGAATAAGAAACAACCAAATACAAGTATAATACCTCTCCAGTCTCTGGCTTGCTTAAAAGAGGGGAAGAGTCGAGGTATTTCTTTAGGTCATCGAAAGCTACTTGGCATTTGTCTGACTATTGAAAATTCTTTGGCTGCTTAAGAGCTTTAAAAAATAGAAGACTCTTCTCTGCCGATCTTGATAAAAATCTGTTTAGAGCTGCGATTCTTTTTGTAAGCTTCTGCACCTCTTTGATCATCCTCGGAGGCTTCATCTCTCGAAGAACTTGAATCTTTTTTGGATTAGCCTCGATCCCTCGCTGCAATATCATGAAATCAAAAAAAATTTCGGAAGTGACACCGAAGGCACATTTGTCTGGATTGAACTTCATCTGAAAGCATTGTAATATGAAGAACGTCTCTTATAGGTCGATAATATGATGCTCGACAGTCCTACTTTTGACCAGCATATCGTCCACGTACACCTACATATTTCTGCTTATCTATTCTTTGAAGAGCTTGTTCATAAGTCGCTGGTAGGTCGCCTCTGCATTTTTCAAGCCTAATGGTATAATCCTGTAATAGAAAAGCCCTTGGTCAGTTATGAAAGAGGTTTTCTCATCGTCTTTGGATGCCATTTGGATTTAGTTATATCCTAAGAAAGCATCCATGAATGATAAAAGCTGATATCCCGAAGTCGCATCCACCAGCTGATCTATACGAGGAAGAGGATAGTTGTCTTTCGGACATGCTTTATTGAGGTTGGTATATTCGATACACGTGCGCCATTTTTTATTAGCCTTTTTGACGAGAACGACATTAGCCAGCCACTCCGAATAATGAACTTCTCAAAGGAAACCAACTTTTAGGAGCTTATCGACCTCTTCCTGTATCGCCTCCTATCGCTTTGGGGCGAAACTTCATTTCTTCTACCCGATCGGATGATGGTTTAAGTCCACATTAAGTCGATGAATCATGACCTGTGGATCGATGCCAGGCATGTTGGATGCCGACCAGGCAAATACATCAGCATTGGCTCATAAGAACGAGATGAGGTGTTGGCTATCCTCTTCACATAAATTGGAATCGATCCTTACAACCTTATTCGGATCATCTTTAATGGGCACCTGGATTAATTCTTCCATCGGATATCCCCTCTACTCAGTCTATTCATTCTGCACGTCTAATTCATTCACAAGCTATTCTTCAGGCATTGCTCCTTGCAGTGTCACCATACAGCATTCCTTCGCGACCGACTGGTTTCCTCGAAGCTCTCCAATTCCATCCAGAGTCAGAAACTTCACCTTGAGGTGATAGGTCGATACTATTGCTCGGAGGATATTCAATCCTGGCCGTCCTAAGATAACATTATAAGCGGATGGACTATTCACTATGAAGTAAGTTATTTCGACCATGATTTATCTCAGAGCTTGACCGACTTTCGTTATTAATGAGATAGTCCCCTCTACTGGAACCGTGTCACCAGAAAATTCGATCAGGGATATATTTCTCTTCATTAGCTATTCAGAGTTTAAGTTCATTCGAGCAAAAACATCGTAAAATAAGACATCTACTAAACTTTCATTATCGATAAGGACCTAATGTACATCGTAATTAGAAATATTTCGAAAAATAACCATAGGGTCGTCGTGTGGTTGGCTTATTCCTTGCAGATCATCTTCAATGAAGGTAATTTTATTGTCTCTCTTTCTTTTCTTCGATCCTTTTTCTCTTGATTGGTTTCGGTCCAAGGTGTTTCCACTGAAATGCCCTTTAGTAATCATTCTGATCTTCCCTATTGCCAGTTGTTCTCTACGAGGTTCATCTTGTTGGGGTTGTTCTCGACGTGGATCTACTAAAATTTGTTGTTCGTCAACGTAGCATCGAAGCCATTCTCATCTGATCAATGCCTCTATTTCTTTCTTGAGCTGCCAGCATTCCTCGGTGTCATACCCATGGTCGTAGTGATATTTGCAATACTTCCTCGGGTTTCTTACTCGAGCAGGGGTCACCATTTTCTTCGATCGTGGTATTTCTTCTTATCGTTTGATTTTCATTAAAATCTGAGCCCGAAGAGTGTTGAGGGGAGTATAATAATGAAATTTTTGAGGTGTCCTTGATCGACACCGAGGTTTAGGAGATGCAGGTCGGTCATTTCAGGGTGGAGTCTGCAAATGATAAGGTCATTGTTCCTCGCATCAATGTTGCACACGTCGGTAGTCTTTTTTCTTCTCTAACTTTTAAGTCGATTGTGCTTTACCACCATGGCTGCCTCCTTGCTGGTCCCAGGCTTCCTTGGCTTGGACATATCTCTCCACTCACTCTAGCATCTCGACGAAATCCCTCGGATAATCCAGGTTTAGGAAAAAAGGAAGGTCATTCTAGAGGAGTCTAGCCTTCAATGCTATCATTGCCACAGACTGATCCAAATTTTGAATCTCCAAAGTAGTCGCATTAAAGCAGTTGATGTATCCCTAAGAGGTTCATTCTCATGCTGCTTGATGTTTACAAGAAAATTCGAGTTTCAGCGTAGTTAATGACTGCTAACAAAATGGGCAACGAATAATTAGCTCAAGTGATTGAAGGAATCCACGAACCTTGGTTGCAGATTAGAATACCAATATCGAGCTGCCTTCCTCAAAGTTGAAGGAAAAGCTCAGCACAGAAATACATCACTAGCTCCTTGCAAGTGCATGAGGATGTGGAAGTTGTCCAGATGATCGACAGGGTCGGCAGTCCCATCGTACGATTCCATCTGAGGTATCTTGAACCGTGGAGGTAGTGGCTCATTCATGATTTTTCAAGTAAATGGAGGGTCGATGTTGAACCCCAGATCGTCCTTCTGTCGCTTTGCGCTCTCAACGCGTCCAGCTGCTATTGCATTTCTTGGAGCTTTTTCTCCATGTAATCTTCTTAGGTAGGTCGGCACCGAGGAGATATATGGCTCGGTATAGAATCTCTCCTAAAAATTGGAGTAGGAGACCGCATAAGCCTCCATCAAGGAGGACTTATAGGTCGGTTGTGGCGGCTGGCTTCAGCCCTTGGGCTTTTAGGATAACGTTCGATCAATCTTCTGCAGCGTGGTCCCAAATTTTCTTCGGGCGAGCAAGGCTCGCTGGCCTGCTGTATTCCTCTTATGACAACCGAGAGTGCCTGTACCTATTGAACCAGCGTATTATATTGCTCTTAAGAGATCGTTGGGACTACAGGTGGATTCTGTTGAACTGATGGTGGTGCATTGGTCGGCTGAGCGTTGTTAGTTCGTCTCCCATCAGAACGCTGAGATGCATTTGTCGCTCCTCCGTGAGTCTTCATGATGCCCGGCGACTAACTTTCTCCTCTAGATGATTGGGCCTTGAAGTCAGTCGAGGGTCCTTCCTTTAGTGCTAATTATTGCTCTCAATCTTTCCGTCTGAGGTCAACCACCGAGGAACTTGTGACCGAAGAAGGATTGCCGCTAGAGTCTCGTTCGAACTCCTGCAAAAAAATCCTCATCAGAGGATTTTTCAGTGAAGATCCTCCGATGCTCAAGTTAGGAGACTAGAGAATGAGAGAAGAAAGCATCAAAAATTCATGCCTACTTGGAGGGTCTCGGAGTCCCTTTATTTATAGAAGAGAAATTAGAGTCGTATTCATTTCGGACTCTAACGACTTTTCAAATTCATCGCTCCAGATTGATTTAAGAGATGTTTTGCCTTTTTTGGAAGATAGGATCGCGAGAGACTCCTTCTTTGTTTGGATTTCCCAATTTGGAGAGAATACGAATTTGACAAAGACGACGGTAGCTCGATAATATCTAACCTATAATAGATCATCGCCAACCAATATGAAGAAGATTGTGCTTAGAGGTCGCTCGACTCTACATTGGTCGGTCGAGAATTGATCGGCTAGGTATTGGTCGATCAAAATTGATCAAATAAGATAGGTTGGTTGTAAATAGTTTCTTTTTGATTAATATGGAGAAGCTCTTCTTTTGGGACAGCTCAGTTGTGAACGATCTATTATTAGTCAAAATTGGATGACGAATATTAGGTCGAGGATGAGCTATAGCCAGTCTACAATACTTAGCATTTTTCCATGTTTAAATTTTAAGATCCGTGTGTTGCTTCAAACATGTGCGCCTGTAGAGCATGGAATATAAAAATCGTGATCGGTGACTTGTCCAAAAAAGTCCGAGCATGTCCATTTCTTTATGGACTTTGTCGTGACTCCATGATGGCATCCTTGATGTCGGAACAACGGATAGCGGCTTGGATGATTTAGAACGGTTTGAAATTAATTTTTAGATTAAATTAATTTCAATCAAAATCAAAATCGGATTGATGGTATAAAAAAATCAGTTCAAATGAATAAAAAAAATTAATTTGATTTATTAAATTAATATCAAATAAAAATTATGTATAATGAATTAAATGAGCTATTATTTATTTTAATTTTTTTTAATCATGCTAAATAAATTGTTTATGGGATGATGAGATGTGCTAAATTACGGGAAGCAATAAATTAATAGATTTTTTAAAAAATATAAATAAATTAGTGATACATATATATCATCAAAACATAGGTTTGATTTAAATTAAATTTTTTAATATTTAAATTAAAATCAAATCAACTTTTTAGTTTCTAAAATTTTTGAACTAAAATCAAACCGAATCTAAAAACTGATCTGATTCGGTTTTAGTTTCTAAAAATTTTGAATTGAATCTTTAAAAAATCGATTCAATCCAAACTGATATTAATAATTTGGATTGATTTTGTAGTTTGAATGATTTGCCCAAACCGTTGCTCTCCGTTTGTACGTGAACGGCAGATACGATACCGTGCATGGTGATAATCGTTCCCAGGCGGACGATCGACACGTGGCGAATCGCTTGCTGACGATCTAAAACAAGAGACGAGGCAAAGATTTCTCTATTAAAAAAAAATATAGGAGAAGGGGTTAACAATTCGAGCGCGGAGCTTGATAGGGGAATCGAACTCAATTCGATCAATTCCGTTGATAATTTTGGGTTTCTTTCTCCTCTTGCCATCGGTAAGCAGCATTTGGAAAGGCGGACATCTTCTCCTAAAAGGTTGGACTTCTATCGATTTTTTTTTTAATTCTTGAATTCTTTTTCGCTCATAGGTGTGATCTCGTACTAAAATTATCTGTTTTGATTGGTGGAACCATGATGAATTTCTTAGTTCTTGCAAAAATTATCTGGGAAATTGGTTGCCGATTGTATCCTTGATTCCCTCCCCGGTTTCCCTGTATTATGTACTAAGAGCATAAAATGATGAGATCCGTGATTTATGGGTTTCTGTTTCTTTTTTTTTTTGTTCTTGTTTTTGCGAAAGGATTTGGACATTGTGATGAACACCCCCGTGTAATGTCAAAAAAAAAGAAGAAGCATTCTAGCCTTTCTAGGGTTTTGAGATATTAGAAAGGAAGAACGGTTATGGTGGATTTCCTTATTTCTTACTTGTTTGTTTTTTTTCCTAAATCTTGGCCAGCGCAAATTCTTGACTATTTTTGGGGACTAGATGTGTTTTAAGAAAAAGGCTTTTAGGAAATTCGAAAGTGAGGTTTTCAAATCTCCTCTACGTGAATAATCGCTAAAGTGACTGATAGACATTAGAGGGAGAGTAGCGAGTTCATTGCATCTTAGTGGGACAATACGAGCAGAGAATTTGAGCAATAACAATTTTGTTTCTGGTTAGTTTCTATACTTTTTTGCTTTTCCTTATTAGTGCCTTAAAATCTCTAAGCCCATTTAATTAGTTCCTTCCAATTTCTGCAGCTTTTCTGATCATTGGTTTTGATCCACTAATGCAGAATCTTGAATTTTGATGATGGTTGATGGATATTGATTTGTGAAAACCTACCAATATTTTGCAGTGACGATGATCCAGTTTGATTTGTGATTTGAATGTAGAACAATAATCAATCCTACTGAATTTTTCATTTTAATTATTGTTTTTAGTAACGGTTATAGCCACTTTGTTGTTATCGCTCTAACTCTGATAATGTGAAATTTGGATTAGTTTGCAGAATGTACTTACCCATGTTCTTCTTCCAGGGATTATCAACATTCTGCCTTTGATTATGAGCTGAGACTGGAGTGATAATAAGTCCTTATGGCTGGTCTGGAGGAGCTGAAAAAGAGATTAGAGCCCTTATTTGATTCAGAAAATGGGCCTTCGATTGGGATGCCACTGGATCCTTGTGACTCATATATGGTTAAGTATTTCAGTACAAAAATCAAATTTATAGAAAATTGCTCTGCAAAGTAATGCTATGCCAAGCTTATGTTGCCAACAGACTAGACAGGGCATCATTGTCTTCTTGCTGAGAATTTATTCCCCCAGTGTTACAGTGGATACTTTAATCTTTTGTCCCATAAAGAGAGGGAGTATAGCATCTCTCATTTATGCGTGCATCCATGCAAATTTTTAGGTGCACAATGTATGTGTGTGGGATTTCTTATGAACTTTTAATCATCTACAATGCTTGCTAAAGAAATAAGGATTTTCCTTTTTGATTATAGAATTTGCATGACTAGGTATTACAGTAATACACTTGTAAATGGCTGACACAGAACTGATTGGCTCACCGTTTCCTCCTACAAAGGTAGCCTTAGATTTTCCTTCCAAAATACTAAGCTCTTTTGTTATTCTTTATGGTAAACACAGATAGGGAATTTTGCTCCACCTTTTTTTTTTCCTAAAAAAATGGCAATACGAGCTTCTAACATTATTCTATCTACATATACTAGGATGTGTAGTATATCCATGTTATCATGTGCTTGTTGACACTAATAGATATCTCTTTTGCAAAGCTATAAGTCATTATGCTTCACTTTTTCCAGAAAGCTGCTCATTGTGTGCCATACATATTACTATCTAAATCAAGCTTATTACTTTTGATAAGTAAGAAATAAATTACTTCTTGATATTCTGAAGGTATCGGAAGGTGGAACAGTCAACTTGTTGAGCAGATCATGTGGAGTGTACAATATCAATGAGCTAGGTCTGCAAAAGCGTACAGCTGGGATAGTAGATGAAGTGGAAGGAGAAAAGATGTATCGTTGTGCTTCTCATGATATGCATATTTTTGGAGCCATAGGTTGTGGAGCAAGCAGTGTAGTTCAGAGAGCAATATATGTACCCATTCACCGAATTTTGGCCCTGAAGAAGATAAACGTATTTGAGAAGGTTTAAAATTTTGCTCCTTTTTTTTCATATTTGCACCAGCTTAAAACTGCAGCCATGATTCCTAATATTGAATCACTTAAGTTGGTCTCACATAAAGCTCTTTATTTCCTAAACAAGCATTAAAGACCAACTACCTCCATCAGGACTTCAATCATATGCATGTCATATAAAAGCCAAATATCCTGAACTACCCAAACTTGAACCCTGTTTTGAGGAGCAGTCAAATTCATGATATGTCTGCAGAAGTTCATCTTCACTCCTAGAAGTTCTTTTAAGATCCTTTTGGTCAAATTTTAGTTATTGCCATAAAATATAGCAGATGAACTTTTTGCTCATGTGAACTTCCTTTTGCTGCACAGTAATCCTCCTTTTTCAATTCGATCCCAAAACAGTCCCCATTTTATTAAGAAGAGAGACATTGAGCCTCTAACTTTTGGTCAAGAGGAGAAATCAACACCTCTCATATAACTAAAAATTAGCTACCTTGCAATCTTTCTTGTAAATGACTATAACTAATTTTAATGCAAATGACCTGGTAGTTAAGCCATGAATATATAACAAGCCGTGGATTATATCTGGCAGCCTCCTGTAACATACATCATGTGGTTGCTGATTCACAGTTCTCATGAACTAAGTTGTATGCTATATCATATGCACATGCATGCTTGTAATCATGGCGGACACCATATTGTCAAAGTATTTTTGGTCTTTTCTTTTTCAGTATCCTTCAGTAATAAGCATATATGCAGTTAATCATGCACATTCAATTTAAAAAATGTGTTCGTTCTTATAGAGATTTTGTTGCATGTCTAGACATCTAAAGCTAGATGATATATTTAGTCACCCATATTTAGTACGAAGTTTAAGGTTATGATGAATGCGACATATTGGTTATTTATGCATATTTTCTTACCCCTTAAAGGAGAAAAGGCAACAACTTCTTAATGAGATAAGGACACTTTGTGAGGCATCTTGCTATCCGGGATTGGTTGAATTCCATGGAGCATTTTATACCCCTGATTCAGGACAAATTAGCATTGCTCTGGAATACATGGATGGAGGTTCACTTGCAGATGTTTTGAGGGTGAAGAAATGTATACCAGAGCCAGTTATTTCGCATATGGTTCAGAAATTGCTGCAGGTAAGGTTATTACATTTTGTAGTTGCTGTTTCCATAATTGCTTGTTGCTAGTTTATCTTGTGCCCTATTTATTTGTCTGAATGATCTGTTAGATGTTTTCATTTTCAAGGGGCTAAGCTACTTGCATGGGACAAGACATCTAGTACATAGAGATATAAAGCCTGCAAATTTGCTCATAAATCTCAAGGGGGAGCCAAAAATTACTGATTTTGGAATAAGTGCGGGTTTAGATAATTCAATGGCGATGGTATGTTATCTAGTACAATACTGGTAATATTTTAATTTATTTCTTCTAATGTGATCACTTTTCAAGCCTTTGATTCTTAAAGGGTTGCTTTTTTGCAACTGACTTCTCTTCTACATGGAAATTAAGGGTATATATTTGTAACATCCCTGCATATTTTCTGACAGTGTGCCACGTTTGTTGGTACTGTTACTTACATGTCACCTGAGAGAATTCGAAATGAGAACTACTCATATGCGGCTGACATTTGGAGCCTTGGATTAGCCATCTTTGAATGCGGTACAGGAAAATTTCCATATACCGCAAATGAAGGACCTGCCAATCTTATGTTGCAGGTGAAATAGTGTTTGGTAAAATTTCTTATTGTTTTTGAGTTTCTTAGTTTTTGTTTTTCTCAATCATGCTTTCATTCTGAGCTACGTTTGCTATTCTGATTCATTCAAAGTAATAGTTTCTTATGTTAAAGTAATATAACTGTCACCACTTTATGAATAGTTAAATAGGTACAAGAATGTATTATGAATAACTATATAGGTGGATTTTGAATCCAAGGAAAATTTCATAGTTTTTTGGAAAAGAATAAGTTTGAGAACATGACAGGTATTACTATTTCTTTTTTTTGTTTATAGCCATATAATTGATAGTCATAAATTTGGTTGCCATTCTGCATTGCGTCTATCTGCCATATACCTGTTTGGTGGAGTCCAAGAATTATTGCATCTTTTCAACTTGTTACTTTTAGTAGAAGCATGCGATCAATTATCTCTATGGTTTAAGTGTAGCATCATGTGACCCATGGCTAGAATCAAGCAATTTGAGAATCTGTTATGAAAACTCAGCAAATAACAAGACTTCCATACCGATGTAGCGAGGAGTTCACTCTAGCGATTCCTTGATGGATGTTGGACTTCAACTAAACAATTAAGCATTTTGGTCAATTTATGGCACTTAGTTTGAAGAAATCATGAATTGTTAGCAGTCGGACTGCCATGATTTCATATTTTTATATTAGTCCTGTTAACTGCTTCCCTAGTAGTAGTTCCTTTTTTTCTCTCTTAATAGAGTGTTTATTGTTTGTCTATTTTGATTTTTCTAGCTTCCACTTGACACGATGTAACTGATTTAATGTAGGTTCCGTATTTATCTCCTTTGCCTGAGAAACCATTTAATTCCTGTTTGCCTTCTTACTGGTCTGCTTTTATGCAAACTTGCCATCATTTTGTCCTCCGTTTATGAGTTAGGGCCCGTACTGAAATGACCAGGCATATATGAAGCCTTCTTATTTAAGTTGTAGGTCCCCATAATTTAGAGATGGTACAACTTGTGACTAAAGGTTCTTTAAAAATGTGAACTACAATAAAATCAAGAATCTATAATATGAACCCAATTTGAACCTTACATCTAAGCATGACTTAGAACAGCATCAATTTAAAATCAAGAACCAACACTTCTGATGTAAATTGAACCTTCCATTTAAACAAGACCTATATTTAGTAACCCCTTAAAACAGTATATCAGGTTGCGGATATCTTGCTAAACAATATTACAACTCCTCCCCTTGGTTTGCCCTTTCGGTTCCCATCATTTTATCATCTTTACTAATTAGTACAATAATGAACTCAATTAACATGAATCATGTTCAATGATTTGGATACAGTCAGAATAGAAGAACAAAAAACTAAAAGCCCCAATAATATATTAAAGAATGGACAACATGGTTATGGAATGAAGAAAATGCAGAGATGATAAACTGGCACATGTATAATGTGGCAGGTGCAATTGTTGGCCTGGAGCTAGCGATATAGATTAGATCATCTATGAGCTAGCGACACCAACTAGTATTCAGTAGTGGTTCACAATTTGCAGGACAAAGCTTCAAATGGAGCTCCATTAATTCGTCCACAATGTCAGTATCAAGCAAGCATGAATAATTAAAATAAAAGTGTGCTTATACTGCAATAATAAATACATTGTGAGGAAGGCAACCCCAAGTTTTAAGTTGTGGAGGGAGCTAAGGTCTTTTATCTTAAACTAATGTTGGAGCTACAATTTTAGATGGCAAATTATGATATCATCATCAGTGAGGATCTTGTCCCAGTGAACTTGAAGGAGAAGGTGCTAGAAACATTCACACCAGGCTTGAGGAGCCTGTAGGAGCCCAAAAATTATCTAGAATCCTGAGAATTGCAGAAGGATAGCATGCAGTTAGACTTTCTCGGGTAGAAAAGTGCTAATACATTTTCATGTTCATGAAATAATGCAGCCTACTGTGAGACTGTTTGGAGTCCTTAAACAACGAGCAATGTTGAGAGCCTAAGGCTCATGATGGACAAAATGGATACAAGAAAAAACTGTAAATAAGAAGAACAGCAGTTAGTTCCAAGTTAGCAGAACATCTAGAATACAATGGGATATATGCAAATTATGTCAAGCACTGGACATATCTTGCTCCTATCATGCTTTAGTGCAGATTTTCATTTTTTTTTTTTTATTATACAATTTTCCATTTCTGCCACCACCTTTGTTGTCAATTTAGTAATCACTTTTTTTTTTTTTTTCTATAGCATATATATAATTTTCAGGGTGGAACAAGGTTACAAGGACCCCATCAAGTTACTTTTTAGCAGGCATTGTCATGGTCCAGCTTCAAACCTATTTTTCTCTGAAAAGATATTAGCTTAAATAATGGATCTTGGCTGTTATAATGGGATGAGAGACAATAAGATCAAGATTTGATTAGGTCATTTTTTAGAGAATACAATATTTTGGAAATCAGTGTGCAGACTTGGGTTAAGAATATTTATTTGAATTGAGTCAACAGTGAAATGTTCAAATAATAGCTCTAATGATGATTATACAATGGCTCTTATATGAATACGACACATGCATAATGGCTATTATTGTTTACTTGTTTGTCTAGTATGTTACTACAGTTAGGATGATGCCTAAATGATACTGCTTCAAGGAGTAGAGATCATTAGTTGAAATATTGTGTTTGGCTTTATAAAATAGATTTCTTTTTTTTTTTTAAAAAAAAACTTTACACCGTTAAATAATCCACACCTGCAATTCGAGTTTTTTTTGCACATATTTTTTACCCTTCATTTCTTTTTCTAACCATCCGAAATATTTTTTCCTCTGTTGTGATTTCCTTTTATTGTTCATGTAAAGTGTGAATGCTTTCTGCAGGTATCATGTAGTGCTTTTTTCTATTTGTGCTATTTCTATGGCAACAACGTTAAGATTTATCAGCCCTTGTATGATATTCTTCCTCTTTAGAAATGACCAGGAACATCATGCCACTGAATGCCACAAATACCATCCAGTAAGTGGCATACCCCAAAATGTTGAACAGAATTTTAACAGATAAGGTATACATGCTTTATAGCAATACTTGCCTAAAATAATATGCATTGTTCATGTTATAATAACTTGATGTATGTATGAGTGTGAATGCATATTTTGAACATGCATCTTGAATATGTATGAGTGCAGGTGATAATCTGATGGTGTATAAACACCTAAAAAACTGCACATCGATACATGGTTGTAGGATGTCAAAATATACCTAGAGGATTTATAAAATATATTCCCTTTCAGTTAGATACAGAACCCTAGTATCTCTATCTCTAAGCAGCTTTAGGGAGAGAACATAGAATTGCTCACAAATAGCACGACATTTAATAGTTTCCTAATTTAGTTTTTAAATTAGAATGGAGATGGTTTCATGAACAACAACAGGTGCACCTTGAGCATTTAAGTGGATAGATGATCCCATGCTTTTTGAATACCAATAATACTTATTTTCCAATTTCCACTGTTGATCATTGCCATGCCTACCTGTATTATGGCAGATCTTGTATGACTCATCACCTACACCTCCAGAAGACTCGTACTCACCAGAGTTCTGCTCATTTGTTGATGCTTGCCTGCAGAAAGATGCTGATGCAAGGCCGACAGCTGAGCAGGTGAGGGAAGTGTATGCTTTGTGCCCTTGTTTTAATTTCTGAACTCACATTTCCTCATTGAGGTGATTCCATCTGTGCAGACTGATAGGTGATGTGATGTCCTTCTTTAGGGATGTTATAAAACGATGAGTATCACTGTGTAGATTGATAGGTGATGTAGTGTCCTTTTTAAGTGATGTATAACAGAATGTGCATCACACTTTGATTAGTACATATAGTAGTGAATTTTAAGTTATATATAGACATAGTCCATTGATTCTGTTGGGGATAAACTCCGCTCTCGTCGAAGTCCAGTCTGGTGCTTAGCTTAATGCAGCTGGTAATTACGGAAGAGCTTCGATTGGGAATTCTCCTTCAGCTGCCAAACCTTAGTTGAACTCCTTCAGTCAACCGAACTCTTCCAGCAGCCAAACCTTAGCCAGCCGAACTCCGCAGCGGCCGAGCCCCAGCCGAACTTCTCCTGCGGCCAAACTCCTTCCAGATCTCTCCTACAGTCGAATTTCTACAGGAGCCGAACTTCTTCCGGACTCCTTCAGTCGGATTCCTCCAGGAGTCGAATTCCTTCCGGATCTCTCCTTCAGTCGGGTGCCTATAGGAGCCAAACTCCTTCCGGATCTCTCCTTCAGACGGATGCCCACAGGAGCCGAACTCCTTCCGGATTTTTCCTTCAGTCGGATTCCTCCACCGGACTTCTCCTTCAGTTGGATTCCTTCAGGAGCCGAACTTCTTTCGGACTTCTCCTTCAGTCGGATTTCTCCAGAAGCCGAACTCCTTCCGGATCTTTCCTTTAATCGGGTGCCTACAGGAGCCGAACTCTTTTCGGATCTCTACTTCAGATGGATGCCTACAAGAGCCGAACTCTTGGATATCTCTTTCAGACGGATGCCTACAGAAACCGAACTCCTTCCAGACTCCTTCAGTCAGATTTCTACAGGAGCCGAACTTCTTTCGGACTCCTTCAGTCTGATTCCTCCAGGAGCCGAACTTCTTTCGGATTTCTCCTTCAGTCAAGTTCCTCCAGGAGCCGAACTCTTTTTGAATTTTTCTTTTAGTCGGATTCCTTTAGGAGCCGAACTCCATCCGAACTTTTCCTTCGATCGAACTCCTCCAGGAGCCGAACTCCTTCCGGACTGCTTCTTCAATCGGATTCCTCCAGCGGATTGCTTTCAGATTTCAGCTAGCATTCCTTCCGGATGATCTCCTCCAAATGTATTCCCTTCAGGAGTCCGAACTCTTTTGAAATTGATATATGTCGAAGTTCTTCACCAACCAACTATGCTTCCTCCGAACTACGGCTATTAAATCTCAACGAACGGTCGCTATTAGTCTGATGACGCCCCTCTCTCCATAGCAAACCCCATGTGGCCCCAAACGGCCCATTATCGGACGGTTATGGCTGTCACTATCAGTCTGACGACACCTTCCTCTCCGTACCGAATCTCACGCGATCCCGAGTGGCTCACTACCGGACGGTATGGCCGTCACCATCAATCAAGCTCCGTCTATAAAAAGGGATCCTTCAGATACGTTTTCTCTAAGCTCTCTTCTCCTTTCCAAAATTCTGCGGAATTCATATCCGAGCATTCCATTTCTGTTGGCCAGAAGAGCTAACTTGATCGTCAGAGGGTCCTGCCGGAGCCACCACCACCGACTTCGGACGAGACTGTTTTGTAGGTCACCGACGGCGACCTCGTCTTCCTCGACTCCAGCTCGATTCGGTGTCAACCAGATTCTGCACCAATAGAATTGGCGCTAGAGGAAGGGCCTCTGTTTTCGAGGTACCCTTGTTCTTAAAGGAGTGCTCAGCCGATCCTGTGGATTTTCTTCAAGGTCCATCTCCATCCTCTCCCTCAACCCAGAGAAATGCCTCCAAAGAGGGCGACTATCCGGAGATCTACCACTTCTACCGCCAGATCTGGGCTAGATCCGTCTGTCCCTGCTCCATCGTCGGAGCTTCAACCTCCTCCATCGGCGGTCGTGGTAGATCCGAAGCAGTTTAACCTGCTGATGTAGTGGATTCAAGATCTCATCGAAATGGTGCAGGCCATGCAACAGCCCCCGGTGGCGGTTCCGCCAGAAAATCCGCTGTCGGGATGTTAAGAACCGGTCCTAAGGAGGAGCACTTGGACTAGCATATCTGTTGCCCCTAGGAAGGAGAAATAGAGAGTAGAGGATCCTTGCTTGGATCATGGTTCTTCTCCGGAAGGGACCTTCCCCATCCATAGTCGAAAGCCTTCCAAGACTTGCGATCGAGATGACGTCCTCAATCAGAAACTGTAGAAGATGGATCGGCGAATTGAGGAGCTCGGCCACGTCGCTCCAGCTCACCATGACAACGTCCGCACCGATTCTCCTCTTCCCGTATTATACAAGAGCCCATTCCGTCGAACTTCAAGCTCCCCCAATTTGAAAGCTACAATGGAACCTCTGATTCGGTCGATCACCTAAAAGCCTTCCGGGCCATGATGCTGCTCCATGGCGCACCAGATGCCATATTATGCCTAGCTTTTCCATCTACCTTAAAGGGAGCAGCAAGAAATTGGTACTCGACATTGAAGTCGGGTACGATTTTCTCCTTTGATCAGATGAGCCATCAGTTTGCGGCTCACTTCGTCAGCAGCTGACATCCGTGCCGAGGTTCAGATTTCTTGATGAACATCAAGCAGGAGGGAGAATTCATTCAGGCTTATGTCATCCGATTTAATGCTGCTGCATTGGAGGTCCAAAATCTGGACTAATCAGTTGTGATGGCCACACTTAAGGGCGGCCTTCAGAAGAATGATTTGTTGTTCTCCCTGGAGAAGTACCCCAGGGACTTTATCGATCTGCTAGCTCGGGCCGAGGAATATGCCCGTGCGGAAGAAGCCTTCAAGTTGAAGGATGAAGAAGCCATAGGAGAGTGGCAGGCGGACAAGTCTAGCAAACCCGTGGCTGATGGAGGGCCGAATGATGTTCGGCCGTGCTCACGGACTCCCTTCGAGCGCAAGCGAGGCCGAACTTCTCCTCGAGCTCGTCATCAAAGAAGCTCCGACAGAAGGGCGCGAAGTTCTCCCCCCTGAAGGTTTCACAACTACGCCCTTCCCCCCCAATGCTCCACAGACGTCGGCCTGAAGTAAGCCAATGGCGCTACCGCAGCTAGAATCATCAATGAGAGAGGAACAATAAGGAGATTGGCCGCCTCCCGACATCATCAATGCTATCTCTGGGGGGCTTAGTACTTCGGCGAGCCGCTATCTCTCAGCCTCAGAGCCAGGGGAAGCTTGCCCCGAATTGAGAAGGCCCACATAAAATAGAGGAGGTCGTCCGATCTGAAATTTATCACCTGAAGAAGCTCGGAGGAACAACGCTCCCACGACCTTGAAATTCAGAGAATCTGAGAATATACTGTCGGTAATTTTTTTTCAATAAAATTTCTTCATTTCAATATTATTGTTTCTCGGTGCAAAAACTATCTAATGACAGAGAAGAAGCAATCAATAGTGGCCATGTTAGAAACAGGAGGAGAACCTCGTCCTAACGCGAGCAAGATCGAAGGTCTCGTTTATTTTGGACAAGATGGGGGGAGAGGCCTTGACAACGGCCCTTATATGCCCCCACGGCCCATTAAGAATAGAAGGAGAACCTCGTCCTAACACGAGCAAAGTCGAAGGTCTCGTTCATTTTAGACGAGATGGGGGGAGAAGTCCTGACAACGGCCCTTATGTGCCTCTATAGCTCGTTAGGAATAGGAGGAGAACATCGTCCTAACGCGAGCAAAGTCGAAGGTCTCGTTCATTTTAGACGAGATGGAGGAAGAAATCCTGACAACGGCTCTTATGTGCCCCCACAGCCCGTTAGGAATAGGAGGAGAATTTCGTCCTAACATGAGCAAAGTCGAAGGCCTCGTTCATTTTAGACGAGATTGGGGAGAGGCCATGACAACGGCCCTTATGTGCCCCTACAGTCTGTTAGGAACAGGAGGAGAACCTCGTCCTAATATCAGCAAAGCCGAAAGCCTCGTTCATTTTAGACGGGATGAGAGGAAAGGCCCCGACAACGATCCCATTGTGCCCGACAACAACAGGAGATAAGATCTCCTTCAACCTCGGCTGGAGATAAGATCTCTCCCGAGCTTCAACGTCTACGTCAACAGAAGATAAGATCTCCTTCAACCTCGGTTGGAGATAAGATCTCTCCTAAGCTTCAATATCAACAGGAGATAAGATCTTCAATCTTGGCTAGAGATAAGATCTCCTCCGAGCTTCAACGTCTACGTCAACAGAAGATAAGATCTTCTTCAACCTCGGCTGGAGATAAGATCTCCCTCAAGCTTCAAAGTCTACGATCAATAGGAGATAAGATCTCCTTCAACCTCGCTGAAGATAAGATCTTCTCCGAGCTTCAACGTCAACAGGAGATAAAATCTTTTTCAACCACGACTGGAGATAAGATCTTTTCCGAGCTTCAATGTCTACGTCAATAGGAGATAAGATCTCCTTCAACCTCGGCTGGAGATAAGATCTCCGACGAGCTTCAACGTCTACGTCAACAGAGATAATATTTCCTTCAACCTCGGTTGGAGATAAGATCTATCTCGAGCTTCTATGTCAACAGGAGATAAGATCTCCTTCAACCTCGGCTGGAGATAAGATCTCCTCCGAGCTTCAACATCAATAGAAGATAAGATCTCCTTCAACCTTCGACTGAAGATAAGATCTCCCCGAGCTTCAAAGTCAACGTCAACAGGAGATAAGATCTCCTTCAACCTCGGCTGGAGATAAGATCTCCTCTGAGCTTCAACGTCAATAGGAGATAAGATCTCCTTCAACCTCGGCTGGAGATAAGATCTCCTCCGAGCTTCGACTTCAACTTCAACCTTAGCTGAAGATAAGATTTCTTCCGAGCTTCAACGTCAACAGAAGATAAGATCTCCTTTCAACCTCAGCTGGAGATAAGATCTCTTCGAGCTTCAACATCAATAGGAGATAAGATCTCCTTCCAACCTCGGCTGGAGATAAGATCTTTTCCAAGCTTCTACGTCAACAGGAGATAAAATCTTCTTCGACCTCGGCTGGAGATAAGATCTCCTTCGAGTTTCAACGTCAACAGGAGATAAGATCTCCCTGGACCTCGACTGGAGATAAGATCTCTTCCGAACTTCAACTTCAACTTCAATCTCGGTTGGAGATAAGATCTTCCTCGAGCTTCAACGTCAACAGGAGATGAGATTTTTTTCAACCTCGACTGGAGATAGGATCTCCCCTAAGCTTCAACGTCAACAGAAGATAAGATTTTCTTCAACCTCGGCTGGAGATAAGATCTCCTCCGAGCTTCAATGTCAATAGGAGACAAGATCTTCCTGGATCTCGACTGGAGACAAGATCTCTTCCGAGCTTCAACTTCAACGTCAACCTGGAGATAAGATTTCCCACGAGCTTCAACCATAACGTTAACAGGAGACAAGATCTCCCACAAGCTTCAACCGCAACGTCAACAGAAGACAAGATCTTTTTAGACCTCGGCTGGAGATAAGATCCCCCGAGTCTTAACTTCAACGTCAACCTCAGTTGGAGACAAGATCTCCCCCGAGCTTCAACTTTAACGTCGACCTCGGTTGGAGACAAGATTTCCTCCGAGCTTCAACTTCAACGTCGACCTTGGCTGGAGATAAGATCTCCCCTCAGCTTCAATCTGAACTGGTGTAGAGCTCCGAAGAGGACTTCGACAGTCATCTTTTTTGTACTCCCTTTCTTCGAATTTCGAATTCGAAAGTGGGGGGACTATTGTTTGGGATAAATCTCGCTCCCATCGAAGTTCAGTCTGGTGCTTAGCCTAATATAGCTGGTAATCACGGAAGAGCTTCGATCGAAAATTCTCCTCCAGCGGTCAAACCTTAGCCGAACTTCTTTAGTCAGTCGAACTTTTCCAGCGGCCAAACCTTAGCCAGCCGAACTCCTCACCGGCCGAGCCCTAGTCGAACTTCTCCTACGGTCGAACTCCTTCCGGATCTGTCCTACAGTCGAATTTTTAAAGGAGCTGAACTTCTTCCGAACTCCTTCAGTCGGATTTCTTAAGGAGCCGAACTCCTTCCAAATCTTTGCTTCAGTCGGATGCCTACAAGAGCTGAACTTCTTCCGGATCTCTTCTTTAGACGGATGCCTAAAGGAGCCGAACTCCTTCTGGATTTCTCCTTCAGTCGGATTCCTCCACCGAACTTCTCCTTCAGTCGGATTCCTTCAGGAGTCGAACTCCTTCCGAACTTCTCCTTCAATTGGATTTCTCCAGAAGCCAAACTTCTTTCGGATCTCTCCTTCAGTCGGATGCCTTACAGGAGTCGAACTTCTTCTAGATCTCTCCTTCAGACGGATGCCTATAGGAGCCGAACTTCTTTTGGACTCCTTCAGTCGGATTTCTACATGAGTCGAACTCCTTCCGGACTCCTTCAGTCTGATTCCTCCAGAAGCCGAACTCCTTTCGGATTTCTCCTTCAGTCAAGTTCCTTCAGGAGTCGAACTTCTTTCAAATTTTTCCTTCAGTCGGATTTCTCCAGGAGCCGAACTTCTTCTGGACTTCTCCTTCGGCCGAACTCCTCCAGGAGTCGAATTCTTTTCGGACTTCTCCTTTAGTCGGATTCGTCTAGCGGATTGCTTCTAGATTTCAGCTAGCATTCCTTCCGGATGATTCCCTCCAAACGTATTCCCTTCAGGAGTCCGAACTCCTTTGGAATTGATATATGTCGAAGTTCTTCACCAACCAACTATGCTTCCTCTGAACTACGACTATTAAATCTCGACGAACGGTCGCTATTAGTCTGACGACGCCCCTCTCTCCGTAGCAAATCCCATGTGGCCTTGAACGGCCCACTACCGGATGGTTATGGCTGTCACTATCAATCTGACGACATCTTCCTCTCCGTACCAAATTCCATGCGGCCCCGAGCGGCCCACTACCGGACGGTATGGCCGTCATCATCAATCAAGTTCCATCTATAAAAAGGGATCCTTCAGATACGTTTTCTCTAAGCTCTCTTCGCTTTTCTAAAATTCTATTGAATTCATATCCGAGCATTCCATTTCTGTTGGCCAAAAGAGCTGATTTGATCGTCGGAGGATCCTGCCGGAGCCACCACCATCGACTCCGGACGGAACTTTATTTTGCAGATCACCGACGGCGACCTCGTCTTCCTCGACTGCAGCTCGATCCCGCATCAACCAGATTCTGCACCAATAGAATTGGCGCTAGAGGAAGGACCTATGTTTCCAAGGTATCCTTATTCTTAAAGGAGTGCTCAGTCGATCCTGTGGATCTTCTTTAAGGTCCATCTCCATCCTCTCTCTTAACCTCGAGAAATGCCTCCAAAGAGAGCGACTATCCGGAGATTTACCACTTCTGCCGCCAGATCCATGTCCCTGCTCCATCGTCGGCGCTTCAATCTCCTCCACCGACGGCCGTGGTAGACTCGGAGCAGTTTAACCTACTGATGTAGCAGATTCAGGGCCTTACCAAAATAGTGCAGGCCATGCAGTAGCCTCCGGTGGCTGTTCCACCAGGAAATCCACCGTCGGGATGTCAGGAATCGGTCCCAAAAAGAAGCACTTGGGCTAGCATACCCGTCGCCCCTGGAAAGAAAAAACAGAGAGTAGAGGATCCTTGCTTGGATCATGATTCTTCTCCGAAAGGAACCTCCATCCATAGTTGGAAGCCTTCCAAGACCTACGATCGAAATGACATCCTCGATCAGAAACTGTGGGGGATGGATTGGCGTATTGAGAAGCTCGGCCATGTCGCCTCGGCTCACCATGACGACGTCCGCATCGATCCTCTCTTTCTCCGAATTATGCAAGAGTCCGTTCCGCCGAACTTTAAGCCCCCCAATTTGAAAGCTACGATGGAATCTCTAATCCGATCGATCATCTGAAAGCCTTCCGAGCCATGATGCTGCTCCATGGCGCACTAGACGCCATATTATGCCGAGCTTTTCCATCTATCTTAAAGAGAGCAACAAGAAACTGGTACTCGGCGTTGAAGTCGGATACGATCTCCTTCTTTGATCAGATGAGCCATCAGCTTGCGGCTCACTTCGTCAGCAGCTGACGTCCGTGCCGAGGTTCGGATTCTCTGATGAACATTAAGCAGAAGGAGGGGGAATTCATTCGGACTTATGTCATCCGGTTTAATGCTGCTGCGTTGGAGGTTCGGAACCTAGACCAGTCAGTTGCGATGGCCGCACTCAAGGACGGCCTTCAGAAGAATGATTTGTTGTTCTCCCTAGAGAAGTATTTCAGGGACTTTGCCGATCTGCTAGCTCGGGCCAAGGGATATGCCCGTGCGGAAGAAGCCTTCAAGTTGAAGAATGAAGAAGCCATAGGAGAGCGGCAGACGGACGAGTCTAGCAAACCCGCAGTTGATGGAGGGCCGAATGATGTTCGGTCGTGCTCACGGACTCCCTCCGAGCGCAAGCGAGGCCGAACTTCCCCTCAAGCTCGTCATCAAAGAAGCCCCGACAGAAGGGCACGAAGAAGTTCTCCCTCCTGAAGGTTTCACAACTACGCTCCCCCTAATGCTCCACAGACGTCAGCCTGAAGTAAGCCAATGGTGCTATCGCAGCTAGAACCACCAATGAGGGAGGAACAACAAGGAGATCGGCTGCCTCCCGACATCATCAATGCTATCTCTGGGGGCTTAGTACTTCGGTGAGCCGCCATCTCTCATCCTCAGAGTCAGGGAAAGCTTGCTCCGAATTGGGAAGGCTCACATGAAATAGAGGAGGTCGTCCGGTCCGAAATTTATCGCCTGAAGAAGCTTGGAGGAACAATGCTCCCACAATCTTGAAACTCAGAGAATCTGAGAATGTACTGGTGGTAATTTTTCTTCAATAAAACTCTTCCATTTCAACATTATTGTTTCTCGGTGCAAAAACTATCGGATGATAGGAAAGAAGCAATCAATAGTAGTCATGTTAGGAATGGAAGGATAACCTCGTTCTAACGTGAGCAAGATCGAAGGCCTCGTTCATTTTGGACGAGATGGGGGGAGAGATCCTGATAACGGTCCTTATGTGCCCACAGTCCATTAGGAACAGGAGGAGAACCTCGTCCTAATGCGAGCAAAGTCGAAGGCCTCGTTCATTTTAGACGAGATGGGGGGAGAAGGCCCTGACAACGGTTCTTATGTGCTCCCACAGCCCATTAGGAACAAGAGGAGAACCTCGTCCTAACGCGAGCAAAGTCGAAGGCCTCGTTCATTTTAGACGAGATGGGGGGAGAGGCCCTAACAACGGCTCTTATGTGCCCCCACAGTCCGTTAGGAACAGGATGAGAACCTCGTCCTAACGTGAGCAAAGTCGAAGGGCCTCGTTCATTTTAGATGAGATGGGGGAGAGACCCTGACAACGGTCCTTATGTGCCTCCACAGCCCGTTAGGAATAGGAGAAGAATCTTGTCCTAACATGAGCAAAGCCGAAGGCCTCGTTCATTTTAGACAGGATGAGAAGAAAGGCTCCGACAACGACTCCATTGTGCCCAACAACAATAGGAGATAAGATCTCCTTCAACCTCGGTTGGAGACAAGATCTCTCCTGAGCTTCAACGTCTACGTCAACAGGAGATAAGATCTCTTCTGAGCTTCAACCTCGGTTGGAGATAAGATTTCTTCCGAGCTTCAACCTCGGCTGGAGATAAGATTTCTCCGAGCTTCAACGTCAATAGGAGAGGTCTCCTTCAACCTCGGTTGGAGATAAGATCTTCCACGAGCTGCAATGTCTACGTCAACAGGAGATAAGATCTCCTTCAACATCGGCTGGAGATAAGATCTCCTCCGAGCTTCAAAGTCTACATCAATAGGAGATAAGATCTTTCAACCTCGGTTGGAGATAAGATCTCCTCCGAGCTTCAAAGTCTACGTCAATAGGAGATAAGATCTCCTTCAACCTCGGCTGGAGATAAGATCTCCCTCGAGCTTCAACATCTACGTCAACAGGAGATAAGATCTCTTCAACCTCTTGACTGGAGATAAGATCCCTTCGAGCTTCAATGTCAACAGGAGATAAGATCTTCTTCAATCTCGGCTGGAGATAAGATCTCCCCGAGCTTCAACGTCTACGTCAATAGGAGATAAGATCTCCTTCAACCTCGGCTGGAGATAAGATCTCCCTCGAGCTTCAACATCTACGTCAACAGGAGATAAGATTTTCTTCAAATCTCGGCTGGAGGTAAGATCTCTCTTGAGCTTCTACGTCAATAGGAGATAAGATATCCTTCAACCTCGACTGGAGATAAGATCTCCCCGAGCTTCAAAGTCTACGTCAACAGGATATAAGATATCCTTCAACCTCGACTGGAGATAAGATCTCTCCCAAGCTTCAACGTCAACAGGAGATAAGATCTCCTTCAACCTCGGCTGGAGATAAGATCTCCTCCGAGCTTCAACGTCAATAGGAGATACGATCTCCTCCAACCTTGGCTGGAGATAAGATCTCCCCGGAGCTTCTACGTCAACAGGAGATAAGATCTCCTTCGATCTCGACTGGAGATAAGATCTTTCCTGAGCTTCAACGTCAATAGGAGATAAAATCTTCCTGGATCTTGGTTGGAGACAAGATCTTCTCCGAGCTTCAACTTTAACTTCAACCTTGGCTGGAGATAAGATCTCCCCCGAGCTTCAACGTCAATAGAAGATAAGATTTCTTCAACCTCGGTTGGAGATAAGATCTCCCCCGAGCTTCTGTGTCAATAGGAGATAAGCTCTCCTTCAATCTCGGCTGGAGATAAGATTTTCTTCGAGCTTCAACATCATCCTCGTCTGGAGATAAGATCTCCTTCGAGCTTCAACATCAACATGAGACAAGATCTTCCTGGACCTCGACTGTAGACAAGATCTCCTCCGAGCTTCAACTTCAACGTCAATCTCGGCTGAAACAAAATCTCCTACAAGCTTCAACTATAACGTCAACAGGAGACAAGATCTCCCACAAGCTTCAACCGCAACGTCAGCAAAAGATAAGATCTCCCTAGACCTCGACTGGAGATAAAATCTTCCGAGCCTTAACTTCAATGTCAACCTCGGCTGGAGACAAGATCTCCCCCGAGCTTCAACTTCAACGTCGACCTTGGCTGGAGATAAAATCTCTCCCGAGCTTCGATCTGAATTGGTGTAGAGCTCCGAAAAAGACTTCGCCAGTCGCCTTTTTTGTACTTCCTTCGAATTTCGAACTCGAGAGTGGGGAGGACTATTATTGGGGATAAATTCCGCTCCCATCGAAGTCCAGCTTGGTGCTTAGCCTAATGCAGCTGATAATCACGAAAGAGCTTCAATCGAAAATTCTCCTCCAGCGGCCAAATCTTAGCCAAATTCCTTCAGCCAGCCGAACTCTTTCAGCGACCAAACCTTAGCCGACCGAACTCCTCAGCGGTTGAGCCCCAGCCGAACTTCTCCTATGGCCGAACTCCTTCTGGATCTCTCCTACAGTCGGATTTCTACAGGAGCCAAACTTCTTTCGGACCCCTTCAGTCGGATTCCTCCAGGAGTCGAACTCCTTCCGGATCTCCCCTTCAATCTGGTGCCTATAAGAGTCAAACTCCTAGATCTTTCCTTCAGACGGATGCCTACAGGAGTCGAACTCCTTCCGAATTTCTTCTTCAGTCGGATTCCTCCACCAGACTTCTCCTTCAGTTAGATTCCTCTAGGAGCCGAACTTCTTCCGAACTCCTCCTTCAGTCGGATTTCTCCAGGAGCCAAACTTCTTTCGGATCTCTTCTTCAGATGGATGCCTACAGGAGCCGAACTTCTTTCGGACTTCTTTTTCATTCGGATTTCTACATGAGTGGAACTCCTTCCGGACTCCTTCAGTCTGATTCCTCCAGGAGTCGAACTTCTTCCAGATTTCTCCTTTAGTTAAGTTCCTCCAGGAGCTGAACTTCTTTCGAATTTTCTCTTCAGTCGGATTCCTCCAGGAGCCGAACTCCTAACGGACTTCTCCTTTGGCCGAACTCCTTCAGGAGTCGAACTCCTTCCGAACTTTTTCAGTCGGATTCTTTCAGCGGATTGCTTTCAGATTTCAGCTAGCATTTCTTCCGAATGATCCCCTCCAAACGTATTCTCTTCAGGAGTCCGAACTCCTCTGAAATTGATATATATCGAAGTTCTTCACCAACCAACTATGCTTCCTCCGAATTACGGCTATTAAATCTCGACGAACGATCACTATCAGTCTGACGACGCTCCTCTCTCTGTAGCAAATCCCATGTGACCCTGAACGACCCACTATCAGATAGTTATGACTGTCATTATCAGTTTGACGATATCTTTCTCTCCGTACCAAACCCCACGTGGCTCTGAGCGGCCCACTACCGGATAGTGTGGCCGTCATCATCAATCAAGCTCCATCTATAAAAAGGGATCCTCCAGATACGTTTTCTCTAAGCTCTCTTCTTCTTTCTAAAATTCTGCTGAATTCATACCCGAGCATTCCATTTCTGTTGGCCAGAAGAGCTGACTTGATCGTCGAAGGGTCCTGTTGGAGTCACTACCACCAACTCCGGATGGAACTTTGTTTTGCATGTCACCGACGGCGACCTCGTCTTCCTCGGCTCTAGCTCGATCCGGCGTCAAGCAGATTCTACACCAACAGAATTGGCGCTAGAGGAAGGGCCTCTGTTTCCGAGGTATCCTTGTTCTTAAAGGAGTGCTCAGTCAATCCTGTGGATCTTCTTCAAGGTCCATCTCCATCCTCTCCCTCAATCCCGAGAAATGCCTCCAAAGAGGGCGACTATCCGAAGATCTACCGCTTCTGCCGCCAGATCTGGGCCAGATCCGTTTGTCCCTGCTCCATCGTCGGTGCTTCAACCTCCTCCACCGACGGCCGTGGTAGATCCGAAGCAATTTAATCTGCTGATGCAGCGGATTCAGGGCCTCATCGAAATGGTGCAGGCCATGCAGCAGCTTCTGGTGGCGGTTCTGTCAGAAAACCCATCGTCGGAATATCAGAAATCGGTCCCAAGGAGCACTTGGGCTAGCATACCCGTCGTCCTTGGGAAGGAGAAACAGAGAGCAGAGGATCCTTGCTTGGATCATGGTTCTTCTCCGAAAGGAACCTTCCCCATCTATAGTCGGAAGTCTTTCATGACCTGCGATCGAGATGACGTCTTCGATCAGAAACTATGGGGGATGGATCGACGGATTAAGGAGCGCGGCAACGTCGCCTCGGCTCACCATGACGACGTCCGCATTGATCCTCCTTTCTCTCTCCGAATTATGCAAGAGTCCGTTCTACCGAACTTCAAGCTCTCCTAATTTAAAAGCTACGACGGAACCTCTGATCCGGTCGATCACTTGGAAGCCTTCCGGGCCATAATGCTGCTCCATGGTGCACTAGACGCCATATTATGCCGAGCTTTTCCATCTACCTTAAAGAAAGCAGCAAGAAACTGATACTCGACGTTGAAGTCGGGTACGATTTTCTTCTTTAACCAAATGAGCCATCAGTTTGCGGCTCACTTCGTCAGCAGCTGACGTCCATGTCGAGGTTTAGATTCCTTGATGAACATCAAGCAGAAGGAGGGGGAATTCATCCAGGCTTATGTCATCCGGTTTAATGCTGCTGCTTTGGAGGTCCGGAATCTGGACCAGTCAGTTACGATGACCGTACGTAAGGACGGCCTTCAGAAGAATGATTTATTGTTCTTCCTGGAGAAGTACCCCAGAGACTTTATCGATCTATTAGCTCGGGTCGAGGGATATGTCCGTCTGGAAGAAGCCTTCAAGTTGAAGGATGAAGAAGCCATAGGAGAGTGGCAGGCGGGCGAGTCTAGCAAATCCGCGGCTGATGGAGGGCCAAATGAAATTCGGTCGTGCTCATGGACTCCCCCCAGCGCAAGTGAGGCCGAACTCCCCCTCGAGCTTGTCATCAAAGAAGCCCCGATGGAAGGGCGCGAAGTTCTCCCTCCTGAAGGTTTCACAACTACGCCCTTCCTCAATGCTCCACAGACGTCGGCCAGAAGTAAGCCAATGGCGCTACCGCAACTAGAACCACTAATGAGGGAGGAACAATAAGGAGATCGACCGTCTTCCGACATCATCAATGCTATCTCTGGAGGGGCTTAGTACTTCAGCGAGCCGCCATCTCTCAGCCTCAGAGTCAGAAAAAGGTTGTCCCGAATTAGGAAGGCTCACTGAAATAGAGGAGGTCGTTCGGTCCGGAACTTATCGTCTGAAGAAGCTTGGAGGAACAACGCTCCCACGATCTTGAAACTTAGAGAATCTGAGAATGTACTGCCGGTAATTTTTCTTCAATAAAACTCCTTCATTTCAATATTATTGTTTCTCGGTGCAAAAACTATATGATGACAGGGAAGAAGCAATCAATAGTGGCCACGTTAGGAGCAGGAGGAGAACCTTGTCCTAACGCGAGCAAGATTGAAGGCCTCATTCATTTTGGATGAGATAGGAGAGAGGCTCTGACAACGGTCCTTATGTGCCCCCATAGTCCATTAGGAATAGGAGGAGAACCTCGTCCTAACACGAGCAAAGTCGAAGGCCTCGTTCATTTTAGACGAGATGGGGGGAGAGGCCCTGACAACGGCCCTTATGTGCCCCTTATAGTTCATTAGAAACAGGAGGAGAACCTCATCCTAACGTGAGCAAAATCGAAGGTCTCGTTCATTTTAGACGAGATGGGGGGAGAGGCTCTGACAATGGCTCTTATGTGCCCCCACAGTCCATTAGGAATAGGAGGAGAATCTCGTTCTAACATGAGCAAAGTTGAAGGCCTCATTCATTTTAGACAAGATGTAGGAGAGGCCCTGATAACGGCCCTTATGTGCCGCCACAGCTCGTTAGGAACAGGAGGAGAACCTCGTCCTAACGTGAGCAAAGCTGAAGACCTCATTCATTTTAGACGGAATGAGAGGAAAGGCTCCGACAACGACCCCGTTGTGCTCGACAATAATAGAAGATAAGATCTCCTTTAACCTCGGCTGGAGATAAGATCTTCCCCGAGCTTCAACGTCAACAGGAGATAAGATCTTCTTCAACCTCGATTGGAGATAAGATCTCCCCCGAGCTTCAACGTCTACGTCAACAGAAGATAAGATCTCCTTCAACCTCGGCTGGAGATAAGATCTTCTCGAGCTTCAAAGTCTATCTCCTTCAACCTCGGCTAGAGATAAGATCTCTTCCGAGCTTCAACGTCAACAGAAGATAAGATCTCTTCAATCTCGGTTGGAGATAAGATCTTCCTCGAGCTTCAACGTCTACGTCAATAGGAGATAAGATCTCCTTCAACCTCGTCGAGAGATAAGATCTCTTCCGAGCTTCAACGTCAACAGGAGATAAGATCTCCTTCAACCTTGGTTGGAGATAAGATCTCTTCCGAGCTTCAACGTCTTCAATAGGAGATAAGATCTCCTTCAAAGATAAGTCGAGCTTCAACATCTACGTCAAAGGAGATAAGATTCTTCAATCTCGGTTGGAGATAAGATCTCCTCCGAGCTTTTTACGTCAACAGGAGATAAGATCTCCTCGAGCTTCAACCTCGGCTGGAGATAAGATCTTCTTCAACCTCGGCTGGAGATAAGATCTTCCCGAGCTTCAACATCTATATCAACAGGAGATAAGATCTCCTTCAACCTTGGCTGGAGATAAGATCTCCTCCGAGCTTCAAGTCTACGTCAATAGGAGATAAGATCTCCTTCAACCTCGGTTGGAGATAAGATCTCCCCCGAGCTTCAAACGTCAATCAGGAGATAAGATCTCCTTCAACCTCGGCTGGAGATAAGATCTTCCCCGAGCTTCAACGTCTACGTCAACAGGAGATAAGATCTCCTTCAACCTCGGCTGGAGATAAGATCTCTTCCGAGCTTCAACGTCAACAGGAGATAAGATCTCCTTCAATCTCGGCTGGAGATAAGATCTCCCTAAGCTTCAACGTTACGTCAACAGGAGATAAGATCTCCTTCAACCTCGGCTGGAGATAAGATCTCCCTCGAGCTTCAACGTCTACGTCAATAGGAGATAAGATCTTCTTAACCTCGGCTAGAGATAAGATCTCTTCCGAGCTTCAACGTCAACAGGAGATAAGATCTTCTTCAACCTTGGTTGGAGATAAGATCTCCCCCGAGCTTCAACTTCAACTTCAACCTCGGGATTTTCTTTGAGCTTCACATCAACAGGAGATAAGATCTCCTTCAACCTTCAACTGGAGATAAGATCTTTTTCCGAGCTTCTACGTCAACAGGAGATAAGATCTCTTTCGACCTCGGCTGGAGATAAGATCTTTCCCGAGCTTCAACCTCAATAGGAGACAAGATCTCCGTGGACCTCGGTTGGAGATAAGATCTCCCCCGAGTTTCAACTTCAACTTCAACCTCGATTGGAGATAAGATCTCCTCCGAGCTTCAACGTCAACAAGAGATAAGATTTTCTTCAACCTCGGTTGGAGATAAGATCTCCCCCGAGTTTCTACGTCAACAGGAGATAAGATCTCCTTCAACCTCGACTGGAGATAAGATCTTTTCTGAGCTTCAACATCAATCTCGGTTGGAGATAAGATCTCCTCCGAGCTTCAACGTCAACAGGAGACAAGATCTTCCTGGACCTCGATTGGAGACAAGATCTTCCTCGAACTTCAACTTCAATGTCAACCTCGGTTGGAGACAAGATCTCCCACGAGCTTCAACCATAATGTCAACAAGAGACAAGATCTTCCATAAGTTTCAATCGCAACGTCAACAGAAGACAAGATCTTCCTGGACCTCGGCTGGAGACAAGATTCCTCGAGCCTTAACTTCAACATCAACCTCGGCTGGAGACAAGATCTCCCCCGAGCTTCAATTTCAACGTCGACCTTGGCTAGAGATAAGATCTTCCTCAAGCTTCAATCTGAACTGGTGCAGAGCCTTGAAGAGGACTTCGGCAGTCGCATTTTTTGTAATTTTTTTGAATTTTGAACTTGAAAGTTGGGGGACTATTGTTAGGGATAAATCACGCTTCTGTCGAAATCCAGCCTGGTGCTTAGCGTAATGCAGCTGGTAATCACGAAAGAGCTTCGATCGGAAATTCTCCTCCAGCGGTCAAATCTTAGCCGAACTCCTCAGCGGCCGAGTCCCAGCTGAACTTCTCCTACGGTCGAACTCCTTCCGGATCTCTTCTACAGTCGGATTTCTACAGGAGTCAAACTTCTTCCGGACTCCTTCAATCGAAATCCTCCAGGAGCCGAACTTCTTCTGGATCTTCCCTTCAGTCGGGTGCCTACAGGAGCCGAACTTCTTTCAGATTTTTTCTTCAGTTGAATTCCTCCATCGGACTTTTCCTTCAGTCGGATTCCTTCAGGAGCCGAACTCCTTCCGGACTCCTCTTTCAGTCGGATTTCTATAGGAGCTGAACTCCTTCCAGATCTCTTCTTCAGACGGATGCCTACAGGAGCCGAACTCCTTTCGAATTTCTCCTTCAGTCAAGTTCCTTCAGGAGCCAAATTTCTTTCGGATTTCTCCTTCAATCGGATTCCTCCAAGAGCCGAACTCCTTCCGAACTTCTCCTTTAGGAGCCGAACTTCTTTCAGACTTCTCCTTCAGTTGGATTCCTCCAGCGGATTGCTTTCAGATTTCAGCTAGCATTCCTTTCGGATGATCCCCTCCAAACGTATTCCCTTCAGAAGTCCGAATTCCTCTGAAATTGATATATGTCGAAGTTTTTCACCAACTATACTTCCTCCGAACTATGGCTATTAAATTTCGACGAACGGTCGCTATCAGTCTGATGACGCCCTTCTCTCTATAGCAAATCCCATGTGGCTCTGAATGCCCCACTACCGGACGGTTATGGCTGTCACTATCAGTCTGACGACATCTTCCTCTCCGTACCGAACTCCACGTGGTCCCGAGTGGCCCACTATCGGACGGTATGGCCGTCACCATCAATCAAGCTCCGTCTATAAAAAGGGACCTTCCAGATACGTTTTCTCTAAGCTCTCTTCTCCTTTCCAAAATTCTGCTGAATTCATATCCGAGCACTTCATTTTTGTTGGCCAGAAGAGCTGACTTGATCGTCGGAGGATCCTGTCGGAGCCACTACCACCGACTCCAAACGGGACTTTATTTTGCAGGTTACCGACGGCGTTCTCGTTTTTCTCGGCTCCAGCTCAATCCGGCGTCAACTAGATTCTGTACCAACAGATTCTTTGCTTATGTGAAAAATATGATTTGTTTATTCAACTGTATGGCATGTATTTTGCATTATATTGTAAAAAATACTTCAGCAAAACAAGCTCATTGTTTTTACAACTATATAGGAGAACCACTAATCGAAACATTGATAAGAATAATTTGTTATGGTTTATATTGTGAAGAATTGGATCATTTGAAGTTTAATCCCTTTATACCACCTGCCTAAAATCCAAACTTGCTTTGGTATGTCTTGTTAGCTAACCTAGTTATCTAGACACTACTTATTGAGAAGTTTAGGCTAAATCATGCAGCAGATGTATGTGCATTTTTATTAGCGAAAGAAAATTAGTAAGGCTCCGATGGCAACATGATATTGTCAGAAATCAAAGGTGATAGGTAAGAAAAGGAACTTTTCCCTTTAAGTTCGAGTATTAAATAGTGTTCAATGACTTGGGATTTACTATTTTCATATTCTATTTCCCAAACTTGAGATTATGTAATCTGTTATCAGGTCCATGTTTAATTTTATTTTGGCCTAAAATTCTAGTCGGACTCCTAAAATTTAACCAATCCTAGAACCTTATTTGAAGATTGGACCTGCTATTCTGCAAGATGAGTGATGGTCAATTTACCATGAAAGCTCATCTAGTGTGAGGCATGCTGTCATGCATGATGTGTATTGAGGAGTTAATCAATGGATGTGAGCTGGCATGACTTGGACTGAAGTATGTGGCTCTTATAGTTGTGAGTATTTTTTATGTATACAACTATATTGCAAGAAAATTGTGTCAAGTTATTGTTAGATGTATGCTCTAGAAGTCAAATTGGCCGATACATGTATATCTTTCTAAGAGCATATTTTGTAACATTGACTTATTAATAAAATTGGGTTTATTTTCATTCATATCTGTATTAATTGTGTTTGTGAATTGTCCATTAAGTTAATGGGTAAGATAACATATATTCTCAAGAATTGAGAATTTGAGACATATGTTATTATTAGTTAACTTATAAATTGCTCTCGGTCGTAGGATCATTACAGGGATGGTGATTGATCTGGATAGATTGGTGTACGATCGCTTTCTTCTGGTAAATGAGTCTTGAGTCTATAGTATGGAGACAATGGAGCGAGAGTGCAAGTGCTTGTTAAGAATAAAGATATTGAGCGTGACTATCACAAGTTGTCATTAGGATGTCTACCTACTCGTTAGTGACTAACTCGATGCTGCGGTAGTGTGACTAGTTCTCTAACTTGAGATGCATCGACTGTTCATCTTGAAGGTGCTAGTTTGACTACACCATAATTCGGTCTCCTAGCTATATGGAGCCTTGAAGTGTATGTTGGCTACAGTATATTCGTTATAAGAACAGTATCACATCAAGATGGGATCTATCAACCTCGGTAGATGAGAAGTCCTATGTAGATCATGAGATTGAGTTCTAAAATCCATGACCATAGCAGTGGGAATAATGGAAAGAAGTTTCTATAAGATTTCATAATTGGATTCGAATCGATTGAATCTAATATATGACAAGTATGAGGTTTGACGAGTTATCCTTAACCTCAATCTTCTCGAGACTCACGATAGAAGAACCAAATCACACGATAACCACACCTTGAGGTTCATCCTTCAGTTTTGATGGATTGCCACTACATACTGCTAGGTGTCATTGATGGATTGTGGGATCAATTAGAATTATCTCGATGATCAATAATTCTAATTAGCTGAATTGGAAAAAGTTCCGATCCATCAAAAAAAATTTCGATGATATTGTTGATAGAGATCACAACATATCTCATTACCATATAGAATTGAGTCATGGGATCACACAATCAAGGGCTTTGGTCTAGAATTGCTTAATTGGACTCAAGTGGTCCAATTGGGTCTAAGGGAATCATGCTAGCACATGATTAGACCCAGATTTCTCCAGGATTGAGTTCTCTATCAGATAGGGTTCAACCTAATCTAATTGGGCTCTTATTTTAGCACCAAAAGTTGGTTGCACTAAACCTCCTTCGTTTGAATTTAAATTTAAAGGGGCACATGCCATCCTTGACTTGGTCAAGGGGCGCACCCCCCTTAAGGATCAAAATGGAAGAGCGACAAAAAATAATTGGCGCCCTTTTTTTTTGTTTCTCATTTCTCTCGTGAACCACCGGACATGAGGTCTTATGCAAGTGGATAAGGATAAGAGCAACCACCCCATCCATTTTAAGTTTGAATTTAAATGAAATTTGAGTTTGAATTTAAATTTAAATGGAGGGGTGTGTGGGATGCGCATCCCCTGCGATGGGACGCGCGTCCTCCTTATTTGGGATGCGAGTCTCAGATGGCAGATCTGGTTACAAGAGAAAAGGGCTTCCGCCCTCTTATTTGTGAGATTCAAAAAGGGATGCCCCCTGTGGATAAGTGATGAGGGAGAGAGGTGGGACGCTCCATTTGAAATTTGATTTCAAATGGGTGCCGCCCAAAAGTTGTTGACTGAGGTCTTAGGTCTATAAATAGACCCTTTACCATAGTTTTTAATCTAATCTATTTTTGATCTAAGTCTCCACCCAAAATTCTGCCACTCTCCCTCCATCACTCTCCTACCTACGCCGAAAGAGTTAGGCCATTGATCCATCCCATGCCCAAAACGTGTTAGGGCTGTCCCTAGAGCGCTTGAAGGAGTTCAAGTGCTATTCAAGAAAAGGAGGAAAAGGCTGCGTCAAGAGTTGATCTCACAGCCTCAGATATCGTTTTGGTTGCTGATCAAGGAGCTTTCAAATCCACCTAGGAGTAGGCAGATCAGATCTGGAGAAAGCATTCTAAGGTCCGAGTGGATATCAGTAGAGACAAGGCACGTGTGCGGCTCAACAGCAGACCTCCTCAAAATCCCAGATTATCAATAGTAGTGTATTACTACCTGCGCCAAGGTGATGATGAGGTCATCACATAATTTCTCTTACATGCTTTCATTGCTTTAGATCTATGATTCCATCATTGTTCCGTATGTCAGATAAAAAATTTAAAATTCCGCTGCTTTCTTGCTTTGATCTATCTGGCATGCAATATCATTTCTTCAGTTATTCTATTTCTAACTTATGTTTTTTTTCCCTCTCCACATTCTGGTACTTAAAATTGCTGATGCTTTATTTCTGCAGCTTCTATCACACCCATTTATTAGGAAATATGAGAACACCAATGTGGACTTGGCAGAATATGTTCAAAGTGTTTTTGATCCAACACAGAGGTTAAAGGAAATAGCAGATGTGAGCATCTGGTAACCTTCAAGTAGTAATCTCTCTAAATACCTGTTTGTAAGATATAAGATGATGACAAAATTTGGATTCCATGAGGAGGTGCTGGGTTGTGTTTTCAAGATGCCAGGCCTGCTAAAATGTGTTGTATGTGCATTTATGTAATATACATAGATGAAAACAATGGTTATTTGAGTGAGTTTTTATGCATGCATACATGCACACACACACACACACACACACACACACACACACACACATATATACACATATATATTTCTATGTCAAACCAAATGTCAAAGAGTATATGTTGCGTGATGCAACTTGGGAAGTATTTCATCTTCATTGCTTTGGTTGCAAATTTTGATGCATGGGCTGTGTTTCATGAACAGATGCTAACTGTACACTATTACTTGCTTTTTGATCGAGCTGATGGTCTTTGGCATCATGCTAAAACATTCTATAATGAAGGTTCAACTTTCAGGTACTTTGCTTCAACCTGTAGTGCTTTTTTGAGATTTCAATCTGTGGTTCTTGATTTCCATTGTTATTTCAGTATTCAAATGTGGGCCTGTCTGGTTCTTACCTTTACAAAGGATTCTTCATGAAGCATTTCATGATATGATTTATGGCAAACAGTTTGCTGGTTAATGTTGTTTTTTTAACACAGTGCAAAAGCCACTTTTTAGGCCTATTTGGTTATAATAAGGTTTGATAATTATTATAGATTTCCAATTCTGATAGATTTCTAATTCTGATAGATATAAATCAAATTTAATTGTTATTTTGATCTAGGTTAAGGAATCAGATACAATCTATAAGATTAAATTTTGATGGTCTGGGTTTGGTCCATGATGAGATGGATTGATTTTGGTTTTGCTAACCCATTTTTGCCTCCCCTCAGACCTTCAATTAAGCATAAGCCAAAAGTTAGTTTTCATTGCTTTTACTAGAACTAGCACCAGGTATGCCTTGAAAGCATATGTACAGTCTACATGTATAATACATACAGTAAAGCTAAAATATTTTTGAGAGTGCTTGGTCACCTATTATTTCCAGTGCAAAATCAACCCTAGCCCTTTAAAAGTGAAATTCCACATTGTTGATCATAATTTACAATGTCCACATTACCAAGAAACAAAATATTGCGTGCTTTGGATGCCTCTTACCTATGCATCAGTTGAAGACAAAACAGATGTAGCAATATGATAACTAAGTACATCACAGGCCATGTATGTGTTTTACATATATATTTGTGGTACTAGACATTTGTAGCTTTATGGTAGTAATTTTGAGGATTACATCCTGGTATCATTCTTTGGCTATTTTTCCAAAATGCCTTGAGGATGGATGAAGTTTCAAAATTTACCTTCTTCCAAATTTCATCAATGACTATTTCTAGGTCAAAATGAACCTTTGATGGTCTCTCCTGGGTTACATAAGTTTGAATTCCATGACCTGCAATGTTGTCCTACTCAGAAACAGCCCTTTTGGGTTTAAGCTTGGCCACTTGTTTGGCCGAGGTTTTCATGGGATGCAGGACCATCCTTTGGATACATTACTTGAGTCAGACATGGGATTTGTGCCCATCGGAGCTCTAATTTTCATATGAAGTCCATACTTTCGTGGAACCCAGCAAGACCACATTCTTAGAGAGGGTTTTAATGCTGTTTGGAGACAGTGATTTGAGGTCATTTTGGCATTAGGGATTATGATTCATGGTACCATAGGGCTGTTCTAGGTTCTAATTATGGTATGATTTTAGTAAGAGTTTTAGTTCCACTTATGTTCTTTGCTTCGAGTCACTGTTACTGTTCTGGGTACTATACAATCCATGATGCTATAGCAGGGGAATGTCATGACACTAGTAGTATCTTATTAGAGGCTTTTGGGTCTTTCAGTGTTTCTTATGTTTGAAGTAAGTTGTAAGATCTATTTAATTTGAGAGTAAAGATTTGATGTTGCTAGCACTTTGTGTCTAGATCATAAAGCTGTAATAATCTTTTTTTGGTTATGAGTTTTGAGTTAATTTGATTGAAAGAAAGAAGCTTACAAAATATGTGCCTGTAGTGTCCTGTCTACACAAGTTCAGAAACCTCATGGGATTCTGTCCAAACTTTGTGTCCACTACCAGCACTTACTGCCATAGCCAACCAATTCACTAATCGGTTCCTATTACTTCTGTACGCTATTCTACTTGTTTTTCTGCTATCTTTTTCTACTATTCTGCTTAGAGTGAATTTGATTATATTACTTGATTCCTTAAGACCACCTACAACCCTTGGCATCCATTGTTAACCCCAGAAAATCCCCTTAGCCTTGTCTTCATCCTTTATTTTCATAATAGATGTCAGATATCTGCATGTTATTGCAGAAACCTGCATCCATAACACAGGTTTCAGATTACAGATCTCGTAGGAATCACTCATAAGCCTTTTTACCATTCACAAAACCCTAAATCCCAACAACCATTACACGAAGACTCTCTATGTCCCTTATCTCCCTTTTGCTGTAGTACTGCAATAAGTTCCAATCTTTTCAGAAGTCTGGTGCTGGGAAGCAAACCCTGAGATCCTTCTTAAAGCCTAAATCTTTCAAGGCGTTGTCACATATATGCAGTGCTGCCCTAATACCCAAGCTCTTGCATCACATGGCCAAGAATGTGGTACCACTCGAGAAGGGATGACATTAGAAAGAGAGCTAGACATAAAGGCTTCTCAAATTCAGTGGGTTTTGATTCGTAAAACCAGTACAACATGAATCAGATTAGAAATGTTTAATGAGATTAAATTTAGTGCTTTTGATTCAACGGAACTTAGGCTACCATATATACTTGAGATTATTCTAAAACAACTAGGAGTCATATCTAGTGAATTTTAAAAAAGGAGGAAAAAAATGCCTAAGTGATCTAACTCAAGGATTGTCTTTGTTCTTCTTTTATTACTAGTAAATAGTGTTTTTGGTTAAAAGGAACTGTACGTTGTAAAGACAAATTACAAATGTCCAGATTAGATTTGTCACCATAACAAAGTAGTGTCTACATGCTTGTCATGGCTCCCTTTCCTCTGGTAGAATCTTTGCTAGTACATTGCCAATTTGGAAATACTAGCATCAGCAGAAACATTATGGATATCGTCAGTTGTTAGGCTAATTAGTTAGGTTAATTTGCCTAGGCAACAACACAATGAATTTCAGTTTGCTAGGGATAACATTGTTTTCTTGTATTAAATCTGTTTAGGTGCTCTTAATATATGTTAAGTAGATTTACAAATAAAGATATGTAATATATTATGCAATTGCATTTTTTGATGCGCAGATATACCTGCATACATAAAGCAACACACTGTATACATAAAAAGCAATATACATAATGGCAATCAGGTATTTATATTACATGTTTCATATTGGTGGGCGGTAGAGTTCCAGGGAAACAAGATTAATTTTGGCAGCTATGGAAACATTTGTTTGATTAATTTATTCCAAAATTAGGGAGAATCGGGTGAGGAATTAATATATTCTAGGTGTAGGAGATGCACCAAGTAGGAAGTTGTGGAAACCTGATCCAGATGGTAGGATTATGTGCAACAAAGGTTTAAAGAGAGATTGTCAAAGAATTCTGAATGAAGAGGGGAAGAACTAGCTAACAGGGGTGGTTCTCTTTGTTTCCCGTTTTCTATGTAAAAGATGGAATAGCCCATCTATCATAATATTGATGGAAATTGTGAAGGATTTGGTAAATTTTATGGTGACAAAATGAGATGCTTTCTTAACAAGAATGATCGACCAGCAGCGGTGAACAAAGCCTATTCCAAATAGTTGGGACAAGGCTTGATGATGGATATGGTTGTAGAAATATTATGTGAATTTACTTCAAATATAAAAGAATTTCAAATGGCCTTGCAGCCAGCCATAACCTTAAGGAAACATGTGTTTTGTTAGCATTCTTGATTAAATTGTACACAGATGCATCGATGTAATTGGATGAGCTGCAGCACCTAGTTGCTAATATAACCTATTTGTTTCACCAGCTTCGCAGGAAAACAGTATGTTGGACAGAATGATATATTTGCAATTCTATCAGATATAAGGCGAAAATTAGCAGGTGATCGGCCTCAAGAGAAACTTGTGCATGTTGTGGAGAAGCTTCAGTGCCGTGCGCATGGGAAAGATGAGGTTGCAATTCGCGCATCAGGATCCTTCATCATAGGAAACCACTTTCTTATATGCGGAACTGGAATGCAAGCAGAAGGAATGCCCAGTATGCAAGAACTATCACTTGATGTTGTGAGTAAGCGTGTGGGGACTTTTCACGAGCAGTTCATAATGGGCCCAGGAAGTTGTATCGGATGCTTCTTCATAGTAAGGCAGGAGCTGTACATACGACAAAGATAGCAACAAACAATGGAGTGATACTGTAAGGTCAGTGTGGTTAAAGATTTTTTTGCTATTAACTTATGGATTCTACTTTGATGTTTTCTGTTGATCAAGCTTGTGCCTCAAAAATTGAATTGGGACACTAGAATAATCTTTTTACAAACTCTGAAGGGTCGTTGCTACTATTAGTTGCCAATGTGTACATTAAAGTAAGATCAACAAATTCTTTTTGGCATGTATTTGTCAATGTATGTATGGAAGTATGAGCAACAAACACTAGATTTTTCCCCCTGTTTAATGGTGGATCTCCACAATCTTGGTGTCTCTCTTTGGGATTCAAGTCTTCATTCTAATGGACGTGACAACATTTTAATGTGTGAAATTGACTGGCGGCTGTTCTAGAGTGCTAAGAAAATGGGCCATATGCTTCTGGTAATCGACACATGAGTCATACCTTTGCATCTGTTGTGAAATGTTACATTCCAACTCCGTGCACCAGAGCTTTTAGCTTGTTCTTTGTTTGTTTATTTTCAATATGGGAAGAATAAGTGGGGGAAATTTAATGGTAGATTGTAACAAAAATGTCAGTCACCTAGTTCTTGCAATGAGTTGCCAAATGAATGCGAGCATAACTGACATATCTGGTAGCATTCCTTTTGTTTTTCAAGTGAAGTTTTACCTTGCAGCCCATTCTGCTATCTAAAGAACCAAAGTTCAATGCTTTACCGATGAGCCATTTTGTCTATTTTAACTTGAAACGTAATGAATGTTACTGAGGATCGAGATGAAAAGCATATGATAGAACCTAATTTGTAATGATATCGGTAGCAAGTGAGCTCATTTAACTTTGGCACAAGGGGAAAAAAAATGTTTCAATTATACAGATGAGTTTACTGATTCTCTTTTCAGGGCTGTGATGTATCCGCCGTCTGGAGTCCTGCCGAGAATAAATATGGGGCTATTGTCATCCATGGTGTCTTTTGCTGGCTCTTTGTTGAGGATTCAGGGCTCAAGCTGGACGTCTTTTACCACGTGGAGCTGCAGAAGGGAAAGGGTCTTCTTGCATGGGACCCTGCTTAGGGGACAAAGTAGTCCAGGCAGGTGATGTTCAACTTGTTGACAGGCGAGGAATCAGGGGGCGTTCAGGAAGAATGACAGATTGTTTTAAGCGTCCTGGTTTTTTTTCCTTTTTTCCTATGTATCATGAATGCAGCCACTGGTGAATTTATGGATGCATACGGATGTTGATCAGTGCTTCATAAATGAGTCCCGCAGCTAATATGTCCAAAGCTTTCTTTTTCTTCTTTTCCTATGAAGGAATATATAGGTTCCAAGTTTAGAAGGGTGTCCCCACAACAATCCGATCAAAATTTTTTTTTTCTCCGAAAAAAAATACATTCAAAGCTTCAAATGCGCATTCCGGTGCACAAAATTCTTACCACAACGCTCCCTCGAAAAGTACATTCAAAGCACCATTGGTCCGGAGTTGCACAACGAATACGTCAAAACTATTTTCTTAAAAAATAAATACGTCCAAAGCTTGAACGGGAATAAAAGTTATGCATGTACCCGAAAGGACAAACTCTTCTCCCTGGAGCGGCGGTAGCATGCTTTGGTGCGCTCTTGTATACGATACGACACCAAGGTAAGGCGGTGAGATTTATGCAAGAGCATTGAAAGCCAGAGAAGTCCCCACCTGTTGAACTGGGCCACGTGAACCATGCGCAACCAACAGGCCACAAAACCTTAGATGAGACAGTTTGCGGTAAGGGCCCGCTTCCTTCAATCAAACAAGAAAAAAAAAAAGGGGAGGACCATTCCTCAGAATTTGCCCTGCCACATAGGTGATACCCCCATTATCTGAATCGACAACAAAATTGATTCAATAAGATGCCACAAATTGTTCCCGGAAAGAGGGGTCTGAAATCTGCAGAGGTGAAACATGAAGAGACCAAAAGTAGAAAAGAGTAATATCCATTGATCTCCTTGAAGGAGAAAAAATAAGGACACATACTGCCGACTGTGACATCTAGTGGTCCGTATATATGAACATGTACTGATATCGTCAACCAACAGCTTCGTTTTGCTTAGATGGTGGCTTTACAAAAGAGAGAGTTTTTATACAGATTAAGGAACTCCACATCCTCAATCAGCTGTTATCATTAGGTAAAGCAACAAGAAAGACCCAAAAAGATAAAAGCCCTGGCCTTCAGTTATGCAAGGGGCTGGCCACCTGCAGTGCCAGATCACCGCCCAATTCATCAATAACTTTCTCTAGTTTGAACAGCATCTCTGGTAAGAGCACAAACAAGAACCAACAAGAATGCTTGTGAGACTAAACTCGATTACAACATTCAGCTAGTAAAACACGTATTAACAAGGGCACTCTTAGATACTTCTTAACAATGTCGGAAGAGTCCTGTAGATGGTTTCTCAAGTTATCTGAGTCATGGCAATCAAATGTATGTGCTGTAAAAAGTAAAGGATCCAAAGAAAGGGACAAGAGGCAAAACCATACCATGAAAGGAAGCATCGGACATGTATTTCTGAAGCCAATATGGGGAAAAAGTAAAGTAAGAGAAATACAGCAGTATAGTTAGGTAGCCAATCATTCTGAAAAGACCAGCACAAAAAAGAAAGCAAACAGCAATACCGCAATTTGAGTCTTGAGATCAGCTTCCTCCACCTCCACTGAGTTTGGTTGTTGGGCAGCATCTGCAACTCCTGAAAGAAAGAAACAATAACATGGCTAGAATAACTAAATTGGTGTGTCCTATAAAGATTTTCGTGCGACCAGCATATCAGTTAATGAATATTGAAATACCATGAGATGATGGATCCAACGGGTACCCCTGAAAGAAAGTTTTCATATCAAATTAAAATATGCTTTTAAGAGGTATTGTTTGATTGAAAAGACCAAGTACTTTGAAAACAAAATATTACGTTGAAGAAATTGAAATAGGAAGTAAATGAAACTAAGTACCCCTTTCGGTGATGCAGGATCGGTATTTGCCATCGGCTTTTGCACTGTCTCGATAAAGGCCAAGGAAGACAAAATGCAACAGAAGTATCATTCAGTTAGAAATGGAAGAAAAACTAATCATATTGCTTTTCAGCAGATGCTGCTTACTGGAAATAGCATATATTCATTTCATATGACTGGCATACCTTTTTCAGTATCGGTTGAGCAATTGGCTAGTAGCTCTGTAAAGCTGGGAGGTAAGCCCGAGAAAATGGTATCAATGTTGTCAGCAAGTGCAGGCTGAAGAGAGCACTCAGTTTGCTCTTCATTATAGCTCAAAGCTGGCATTTCTGGAGCACAAGTCATGACAGGCTCTTCAAAGCTTGATTCCTCATCAATCCTATAAATACAGTGCCGTGCATGCAAGTGGATGTTTTAGGATTTGTTTTCTTCCTTGAGCCAAATATGCTGTTAAATATAAGAATAATGTGCAGAGATTCTCACCTATAATGCTGACCATTTGAAGCAATAAATTCAGAAGGAGATGAATTCTCACACACAAAATCAGTTCCTGGAGGGATGATATCCAATATGTCCCTTGAGCATTCCTAAATTCGCATGAAAGACACGTTGATCAGCTTAAATAATTTGATGGTGAATCTAATGGAGATTTAATCAATGGATTCACATCAATGTAGTTTCTTTTTATAGATCAGTGGGATGTGAGGATACTGATGCAACACTTTATTATGATAATTACCATGTGAAGAAAGTTGACATGGTTGCACTTCATACAAAATGCACACTAGACCTATTACATTAGGTTAGAATTTCATTACTCACAGATAAAAGAAACTTTGCTCTCATTAATGCGCCACTGATGTTGACTAAATGGCAAAGTATTTCACAAGGTACGCACGCATACAGCAAAGCAACAGAGTGTTCTGCCATAAGACCGATGGCAAAGTTGATCATCAAAACCAGCTTCTACCCATACTTGTATTAGAACTATATATGTAGTTCTTTAGACCACCAACTGCAAAGTGGACCATTCAGTAACCCATTATCACACGGTTATGACGATACAAGAATCACCCTTGGGTCCTCGTGAATAATTAATAATGCAGGTACCTGCCTATAACTTCACAAAACTTGGCTTCTGTTGCAGTACTTATAAAATGCATAAAGATCTCCTTCCGACAATTTTAAATTTGTAACATAAGAAACCAAGGAAAAAGCCACCAACTGCACTGATAAATGGTGTTCCATGTTTCTTCTAGTGTTCCCATATGTTTTCTATAATTAAAAGACAATTTAAATAAATAAAAACCATGAACTCTCCCTTAACAATTCCTTGATATCTACCATTCAGTTTCATGCAGTGCACGCAAACTAGCAAAGCCAGCTGGAATTTCGGATATATAAAGCAAAAAAAAAAAAAATACAAAAAGGATCTACCAGAAAGGTGCTCTATTACTTCATATGATGCTGTCCATTCTTCTAAAATCCCTGGAGATAAGAACCCTGAATTGCAATATACTTCTAGTCACGCTGAGCTCAATTTTTGCATAAATACCTTCAGGGTGCTTAGTCCCCTCAAAAGTGTGGATGTTCATAATCAACTACTACTGCTTTCTAGAACTGTTATTAATGCAGGAAAACCTTTAAAGGCATTCTTAATCACAGTTTCATACTTGCATGATCTTCAGCTACTTAATTGAAAAGAAAAAAAAAAAAAACTCACCAGTAACCATTTCTATTAGACACACATGTAATGGCACCTTTATCCAGCTAACAACAAGGATGTAGACCTATTAAGAACAGATTATACACAAATTTGCTTATTCTTTTTGCTGCAAAGTGCATGTCTCATGCGCTTGCATCATAAAAGTGTCATTAGGTCCAGGTGAGCATGCATGTCACACGCTGTTCTCAATGCCAATCATGATGGCCCTATTTCGTTGTCACTGCTTGTTGTCGTTAACAACTTCCCGGCCACAGCATCAGGAAAAGGGCAACGGTTTTGTGCATTCATCATGGAACATATGAAATGATCATTATTAAATTAATAAAATGAGTGGGTAAGGCAAAAGAAATTGTACGTAAGAAAGAAATGGGACAGTGTACCTTCACAAGATTTAAGAATTTTTCTGCATCACAACATGTGGGAAACCGCACCGCAAATTTCTGAATCTGCAAATTCACAAGATGAGCTTTTTATCATCAATATTGTGCAAGATAAGGACCAAAAATTCAGGATGTCACAAGGAATATGTAAAACAGAAGGTTAACTTCTCCTTCATGTAACTCTAAGAATTTTAATGAACATTGTGCACATTGAGTTATAGAATTTTTATATTTCATGATCGATACAACAGGAATTGAGCTATAACGATGATCATTGTACCATAATGAGACGGTAGCTCTACTTGCCTGACTGGAGCAATCCCTGTAACTTAGGAACACTACCCTGCTCCCCCTGATCGGGCACTGAGAAACGCATGAGACCTGTGGCCATGAGAAGTGCAGATTCGAGATAAAATGCTCCTCCTGGAGGAAAAAAACCCAACATCAGCGCGCTCAGTGTATGCATCAAGCTCCAAGTACTACTAAAGTTGTCCAACCACCCAGAAGCTTCGGAGCAATTTGAATGAGGTCAAAAGTTTCCGGAGGTAACAAAGGAGGGGGGAGTGGGGAGGGGATCCAAGCATCTTGATGATTAGAGGGGAAAAAAAAGAGAAAACCCCCTCCATCTCCGCACGCGGTTCACAAAATGATATGAACAACCATACATATAATTTGAAGAACCCTGTCGGCTTTCGAGCATCCAGGTGATGGAAAATGCTAGATGTCACTTATATTCAAGAAAATCTTAAAGTGATCCAATCTTTTCTCCAAAAAAGAAATAAAAAGAAAAAATCTTGGTGCGAGAGTCGAGCTATCATGAGATAACAGCACAAATCAAGCAAACGAGCCCAACTTTCCCTGAATCTAAACGCAACTATGGCACGAAAACTCAAGAAACTACCAAACTGAATGTTGAGAACAATACATAAACACCAATGCGATCCAAGAAGAGACAAAAACTCAAAGAAGAAAGTAAAATACCATCAATAGCAACGCAAATATTGCGAAAAATAATAGAAATTACGCATGCAACTAATTAAATCTCCTGGGCTTGCATGATCTCTCCCCTCGACAAAAAGTGGAGGGAAATCCACGAGAAACCCATTGTAAGTTAGGGTTTCCACGGATTTGAGCTGTAAAAGGAGTTCGCTCGGGAGGGAAGAGAGGAGACAGACGTGGACATTGCCGTGCACCGAGACGGAGAGAATGGGGACGGCGGCGGCATGGGATTTGAGAACGCGGAGGAGGGCCGGGGAGGCGGAGGTGATCCAGGTGCCGTTGGACCGTAGCTTGCCCTTGGGGAGGGGCCGAAGGCCGGGCGGCAGGAGGGACGGCCGCCGCGGGAAGTTGAAGAACCGGGAGAACTCCACCTCCCATTGCTCCGCTGCTACCGGCACTCCGGCGGACGCCATCGCCGGCGAGAATCCCACGGCTCCCGCCATTTCTTTCCTCGTGGTTACCGTCAAGACTAACGGAGCCAACAAGGGAGCTGCGTACTTATAGGGCGGCGGACGTCGGGGAAGGAAGCCGTTAGTAGGTCCGTTCCGAAAGCTGTTTGAAGGGATTTCTTCTGATGGATCAGCTCGTGCCAGCTGTCCCATTTGACGGCTACAAATGTACCGGGACATGGAGCTGCTGCATTTCCCGAAATGGTTGTACTTGACACTGAGCAATTGCCTTTCGCATGAACGGAGTTGCCGCAATTGCCTTTCGCATGAACGGAGTTGCCGCATATGACCATGTCTGCCATTATTGACGTTTGACGTTTTATTGGCTCTGTTATTTTATCCGAATAATTGCCCGATGAACATAGGTATAAATATAAATATTATTCACACACACACATATAAGATAAATATAAATATTAAAAAATATAATTATAAATTAGATAATTAAATTTTATGATCATAAAATCTAAAATATTATCATAGATATCTATTCATATTTATATTTATTTTTTTTATATATATCGATATGAATATATATATATATTAGTCAGATGCTTAAATTTCTATCTATATTTAGATAACTTCGAATATAAAAATGAATTCGAACATATATTATGTGATTGCCTTCACTTCCAATTTTTTTGTTGCCAAAATTTTATTTTTTATTTATTTTTTAATTAAAATTTTTATATTCAAAACTTTCTTCAACTAAAATTAATTCCATATAGTTAGAATGATTAATGGTAAACAGAAAGTACTATATTTTTTTAAAAAAATAAATATTTAAGTACAACATATATATATAGAGAGAGAGATAGCGCTCCGATCTGATCAGATCAAAATTGGACAATAAGAATCCTACATCAATAATCCAAAATATTAGATGTAATCTATTATCTCAAAAAAAATTTCATACTAAAAATTATATGATTTAAAAATTCTAATCTATACATCAAGTAATCAAAAAATATATCTAATTTAATTTTATTTAAATTATTTAATTTTTTAATTATTTAATGCAGAGATTAAAAATCTTCAAATCATATAATTTTTAATTTATAAATAATTTTAAAATAATAAATTATATTTAATAATTTATATTATAAATATAAAATTTTTATTATAGAATTTTGATATGATCATATTTGAGTTCAAATCTAATTGATCTAATCCTAGTCCTGCATTCTCTCCCTCTATATATATATCCCATACTAACGTTTCAGACTATGTGAAAGAAAATTAATAATATATTAGCTTGATAAGTAATGTTATAGGCAAAAAAATTTATGGTAAAAAGATTTTTAATGTCTTTTAAAAGGAAGCAGATCATCCTATTTGCCGATTAAATTTTATGGGGTCCAACGACTAACATATTGCATAGACAGAATGCAGGTGTGAGATGGAGATCAAACCATCTCAGAGCCCCCATATGCTTGGGTCATCAACCACTTGATTGAATCTGGATCTTATATTTTTATTGGTTTTTTTTTTTTCTAATTCATTTTATGTCGATCTTACACTCGGAGTGATGTGCTAGGTTGGAGCCAGCCCAACCTTGCACTCTTATTAAACAAGAAAAATATTTTGCACATTACCGACCAATCATTGCGGGTGGTGTCGGTACATGGTGGTGTCGGTACGCAAAGAGTTTCTCATTAACAATTGTTGGAGATCCACAATGGGGTTAAAAAGGAAATTTAAATAATTAAGGTTCTACATGAGGACTTGGTTATAGTTTCATGCGGTAAACTGTCCCTATGTAACCAGCCTCTTCTCATCTTCCACTCTGCGTCCTCGAGCTCTACCATACGACGAGGCCATGAACTCCCTCCTCCACCCAAACCCTAACCCTAACCTTAACCCCAGTTCCTCTTGGTTCTCGGCTACAAAAAGAACGACCCTCCGGAACTCGAGGAATTGGATCCCCTTCCGGCTCGGGGAGCGCCGGATCGGCCTCTCCACCCCAAGGAAGGGCGGCCACCCGGCGGTAAGATCTGCGGCGACGATCGACGAGGCGGGGTTCCTGGAGGCGGACATTCGGAATCCGGCGATCTCTACATCGTACAGGCCGTCCAATATTCCGCAGCCCAATCGAGTGGTGCTGGAAGCGCAGACGAAGGTCTGCACCGGGCCGGAGCAGACGAAGCCGCTCAGCCAGGAGCAGGCAGTCGTGGTTCTTGATACAATTCTGAGATCAGGTGAGTTTTTTTCAGTCGTTTTCCTATTGATTGCAGTGCTGTCAGTCTTATTTGAGTTAATTCATATGTTGTTCTCTTGATTCTTTCATAATATTTGCCAATCCTAGTAATTTGATCTGCTGTATTTCCTTTTTTGTACTTGGAAGTAGTTACATCCAGTTAATTGTCGATGAATCGTACTCCAAAAAAAAAAATTGAAATAGATGGTTTTGGTATATTGTTCTTTGTGGCAATAAATTGGTATGCTTAGACCAAGAATCGATTACCATCATGCAATATTTTTTCTCCCCTGATTATTTGGTACTCAAATGGTGTAAAACTTATTTGTTTATTCGGAAAGGCCTTTAATCTGTAAAGGAACCGGCCAAATGAGTAATTTTATTGCTGATTCTTAAATTATATGACTTATTTCCGTGACAATCAATATGTTACTGCAAATTATCATCAGCACATGAAAGACGTAAAACGAGTCCTAAAGTGCAGTCAAACGGATTTCTTCATCACAAGCGTGGACAAAAAGATTGCTTGGAGTTCAACTAATGGGTCTGGTGACCAATTTATAGATGTTGCAGGACAGCTTTAATGGTTATATGGTTTGTGGAAAATAAAAGGAAAGTTGAGATCATATTCCAAGAGAAAGGATAACCAGATCATAAGCACAAGATTCTACAAGGGTTATTTTATACTGACAAGTATGTTTTTATTTCTTCACTATCTCTGAAGTAAGAATACAGTTGTAGAGGATAAACCTTGAGTGATGCTTCATCCCTTGAAACAATATATTTTCAATTAAAAAGAACACAACCTTCCATGTTATAAAGTAGAAGAAATAGGAATGACCGCTAGAGAAGTCTTCTGATGAAGATTCCACGAGAAGAACACCAAGACTCAGTTTTTCCCTCTCTCCTTGTATTTATCCTTCCCTAAATCTTTTATCAATTTCCAATTTTAAATCCAGATATCACTGTTTTGCCTCTTGCAACAAATCCTTCTTGGTTGAAATACTTGCTGCTTTCTTTTCAAAATCTTCTGCTAATTGCTAGTAATATTTCTTCATTAGACCCTCTTTTTTGCAACATAAACGAATCCTTGCTTTTAGTACGTGACTCTGCAATGTCTCAGCATGAAACCTCTCACTGGTTGCAAAAATGATAAAAATAAAGTATGTTGTTCCAGCACCAACCTTAGCGGGGTTTGTGTGTCATGAACTCTTTTTTTGCTTGTGGGCCTCAAATTTTGGACAAATTCTATATCTTTCCTTGCATTTTTCTTGTAAAGTTCCAAATCTCTACCTTCAACCTCCCTACCCACATGTGGAAGTAGATAAATGAGAAGTAACTAATGAATGTACAAATTAAGTACATGTTTGTCGTCTACCTGAAGAATCCAACTCTTGCCTTGATTTCTCATAAAACTTGTGCACTTGATTAGAGTCTTGCCAACATGGTTTTTTGCTTATCAAGCATTGTGGTGTTTCTCATTTTATTACTGATTTTCTTATGGATTTCTTTTGTTGCTATTTTGAGCGACAAAATTTATGCTTATACTGCTTTGTGGCTAAATTTTGGGAATGACGTCTTCCTTCTTGTCCGCTCTTGTATTGTATTTTTTTTTTCACTTGTTTATTTTTATACCTGTGTGGTATAGAAAATCTCTGTATATTTTTAAAAATGTACATAGAGCACAAAAATATAAATGTAGATAGAGTGCAAACCTGTGTGTTTATACTGAGGTTAAGATTGGTGTTAAACTTGTGTATTATTGTTGTTTATCTTATTCATATTAGCTTGTATTCTTTTATGATTTTGAAGCTAAGGGAGAACTTAAAAATGAAGAAGTTTCAAAAGCACAACTTGGAGCCTTTTTTGCTGCAATGACAATACGAGCGAATGCTTTTCCAGAGGCCACCCAGTGGAGTGAGGGTGAAAGACGTGCCATGAGTATATTCTGGCCACGCCTTGTTCAGGTTCTTCCACCAGATGTAATCTTTATAGCTGATCCTGAGGGCACAATCATGGGATCATGTAGTTCAGTTGGGCCTCAGTTTGTTGGCCATGGAACTGCTGAGATGAGACTGGTGGGTGCTTTGAGGGAGGTTTTGGCAGGTGGTCACTTAGGTTATGAGGAGGTTCAGGGTGTCTTAAGAGATGTTCTTCCATTGAATCCCGAGGATGATACATCAGTAAAGGTCAGTGAGTCATTGCTTGCGGCATTTCTAATAGGACAGAGGATGAATAGAGAAACTGATCGTGAGCTCAAAGCATATTGTCTAGCATTTGATGACGAACTAGGTAATGCATGTATTTTCATATTCAAGATAATGATATGATGATTTCCGCCCTTCAGTACCTATGCAATGCTCAAGACCTCTATTGTTTATCAGGTTCCCCTCCTATTGCTGATCTTAGATCCTTGACACACTATGGTGAACCATATGATGGAAACACACGTTTTTTTAGGAGTACATTGTTTGTTGCTGCTGTGAGAGCTTGTTATGATGAATCTTGCTTACTCCATGGTGTTGAATGGATGCCACCCAAGGTCAGTGTCCCATGCTATTTATTCTTGTATTCAGTGTTGATTTTCCTGAGCTCCTAGTTCTAAATACAGTAATTGATGATCAATACATTCTACACGCAATAAACTTCTCTGAGATTTCTGGCTATTAAGGTTTTCAGGGAGGAATAACAGAAGGGCAGTTGCTGAAGTTTATGGGAGCAAATACCCATTTATCTCCTGCACAGGCAAAAGCTTTGCTGGAGGTGCTTACAGTTCTGCACATAAATTTGAAACTGGTATTCTATTATGTATTTATTTCTCATCTGCTATATGTGACTATGTTTCTGTTTTTCCAGGATGAAAATGTTGGCTTTGCATATGTGAGTCAGCAGGAAGCTCGTCCATCTTTGTAAGGACAATAACAATCCCTTGTTTATTTGTACTATTGTTTCTTTACTTGTTCCAACATTGCTAATATTTCTTCTTTTTGTTTTTAATCATCACTGAACTCCTCTAAGACTTGTTGATTCCATGGCATACTCTTTTGTTGTCCAAAGTTGCAAATCATGTATCAGATGGATTTCATTGTCCCTATTATGGATGTGGTTGGTGACTCCATAGCCATATATCTTGGAAGTTTAAGCTTCAAATAGGATGCATGTATCATTACTGTAACTGCAATTTTGTGGCAATACCAAAGTGAGTAGAGATATCAAGACAAGAACCACAGAGCATGCACTGTTAGATGATAGATTGATGAAGAATCAACTAAAGATGCACTTGGAGCTCGAGCTTACATGAAGGGTCTAAAAAAAGATGGCAGGATCTAAGCAATTGGAAAATTTCTTCATCTGACTGGGGATCTATAATGTAGGAACGACCGCAAGGAAGAATTTGTCAGGCCAATCTAAATTAGATGGGACAAGACTTGTTAGGGATTGTCTGTGCAAGTGGCTGGGTAATCAACTTACCCTAGCAGTGGTTATTTTTCCTTGTCAGATTTAGTCAGCTTCCAAGCGGCCCACAGTTATCAAAGTTATCTTGTACACTGGTTTCTTGGCAATTCAGTGTGAACAGATTTAGCAAGGAATCATCTGTTGCTTTAGATACCCAGGAAAGCTGCTCTGATTTCTATATATATACATAAAACAGTTGATTTGTCACAACTTGGGAACCTTTCTCTTGCACATTGACAAATAAGACCATGAATTATATTAGAAGAGTAGCCGTGATGGATGAAGCCATAGAATTGGAATACGTTGTCTCTACTTTCACACCTTTTATCGCATCATCGGTACTTAGGTATACATATTATCCGGAACTAATAGAAGATTTTCTCTCATTATTTATCACATCTTGTTGCTCAACTTTTTGTCATGGTAACCGCATTTCTGCTATAACTATGTAAATTCTTGACTATTTCTTTATCATTTTTTAAGAGCTTTTTGAACATGTATACCATCAAGCCTTTTAGACTCGTGAAGTGTACAACAGGTTCATTTTACACTAGAATATCCATACCTAATGTTGGAACAACTTAGTCATACCATGACTAAGTATTCTTCTTAATCATGGTTATGCTGCAGATATTCACTGATTGGGCTCAGGGAGCACATTAAAAAACGTCCACCATTGGCAACTTCAGAGAAAGTTCAGCAGTTTGTGAGGGTGAGTTGTTGATTTCCTACGATGTTGCTGCTAAAACATTCCACATAGCTGCATGCTTCTAGTTGCTGCTCCAAGAACTCTGTTTCCATTTGGAACTTGACAGGAAAAACCATGAGAAACATGATCTGATGCCATGAGATATGCAAGGTTTTTATATTTGCAACATCTGTTTCATGCTCGTTGAGATGTGATTGATTCATGGTTTTCTTTGCAATTGCAGCATTGAAAGATTCTCGAAATTATGGCCTTGTTGCGTGATGTACACGCATGTATAATGGCTTGAATAATATATTTCTTTTCTTGATAGGAATGTTAAAACATGTTTGCTTATTTTGTCATATATTGCTAGCATCAACTGTAGTCATTTGAATAGTTTATTTCTTTTCTTACCCCCTGTTGGTGCAGAAATCCGTCGCCGCCGGAGGTCGCCGCAATCGAGGCCGCTGGAAGCCGCCGGGGACCTGCAAAACGAAGTCCCGCCCGGAACCGGTGGGGTGGTGGCTCCGGCAGGATCCTCCGACGGTCAAGTTAGTTTCCGACCAACAGTAATGGAGTGCTCGGAATGAGTTCCGGAGCTTAGAGAGTCGGGAGTTCAGAGAGCTTAGAGAGCCGAGAGTTCAGAGAGCTCAGCCTTAGTATGTCGGGAGGGGTCCTTTTATAGCGGAGCTTAGTTGATGGTGACGGCTGTGCCGTCTGGCAGAGAGTCGTCGGGCAGCATGGAGCTTGGTACGGAGAGGAAGGCGTCGTCCGGTATCGTGGATCGTGGGAGCCATACTGGCATGGAGTCCGTCGGCCGCATGGAGTCCGGTACGGAGAGGAAGGCGCCGTCCGGTCTTGCTGCAGGCGACAGTTCGTCCAATGGAGTTCGGACTTGTAACAGAGTTCGGCCGAAGGGGAAGCTGGGGGAGTTCGTCTGGCTGAAGGGTCGGCCATCTGTAGAGTTCGGCCGCGGGACGGTTGCCGAGGAGTTCGACCGCTGAGAGGCCCGAAGAGGCTCGGCTGGCCAGTTGAAGGACTTCGGTTGCTAGTTGGTTCGGCCAGGGCTCGCTGAGGGGTTCGGTCGTGGGCAGTCCGAAGGAGTTCGGCTGTGGGCAGTCCGAAGGAGTTCGGCTGCACGGGCTCGCCCGGGGTCGGTCCGAAGGAGTTCGGCCGTGGGGAGTCCGAAGGAGTTCGGCCGTGGGAAGTCCGAAGGAGTTCGGCCAGGGTTCGCTGGAGTCGGTCCGAAGGAGTTCGGCCGTGGGCTCGCCTGGGGTCGGTCCGAAGGAGTTCGGCCGTGGGGTCCGAATGGGTTCGGGCTCGTAGGAGAGTTCGGCTGAAGGGAAAATCCGGGAGGAGCTCGGATGGCCGAACGGGCGTCTGGGAGGAGTCCGTCTCCTGAAGAAGTCCAGCCGCTTGGAGTCCAAGGAGCTCGGCCGTCAGGAAGTTCGGCTGGCGGTGGGAGTTCGCCCTCTAGGCAGTTCGGCCCGGACCTTGGTGCAGGGGGGTTCGGCCTCTAAGCAGTTCGGCCGAGACCTTGGTGCAGGGGAGTTCGGCCTCTAAGCAGTTCGGCCGTCTTAGGGGCTCGGCCTGGCGCCTGGCGCTGAAGCTCTTCAGCAGCTACTGGTTACATTGGGCTGAGCGTTGGGCCGGGCTTCGGCAGGAGCGGGATTTATCCCCAACAGTAGCCCCCCCACTCCCGAGTTCAAAAATTGAAGGAAGGGAGTACCAAAACAGGCGACTGCCGAAGTCTTCTTCCAGGCTCCGCATTGGTTGCAGCTGAAGCTCGGGGGAGGTCTCATCTCCAGCCAATATTGACGCTGAAGTTGAAGCTGAGGCTTGGGGGAGGTTTCATCCCCAGTCGATGTTTGGAGTTGAAGTGGGACTCGTTTCCAGCCAAAATTGGTGAAGTCGACGTTGAGGCCGGAGTCAATGTCGCCCCCCGTGGTCAGGGTCGGAGTTGACATCGCCTTCATCAACCGAAGTCGATTCGGGGGAGACCTCCTCTTTTGCAGTCAAGGTTATGATCGCTTGGGGGAGATCCCGTCTCCCGCTGATGCTGACACCGAAGTTGAAGCTGAGGTCCGAAGGAGACCTCGTCTTCTGTAGTGAAGCTTGCCGTAGACTCTGTGGCTAGGCCTTGAACCTTGCTCACGTTAGGACGAGGTTCTCCTCTTGTTCCTAACGGGCTGTGGGGGCACATCCGGACCGTCGTCCGAGCTTCTCCCCCCATCCCGTCCTTCGTGGACGGGGCCTTCGACTTTGCTCACGCTAGGACGAGGTTCTCCTCCTGTTCCTAGCCGGCTGTGGGGGCACATGAGGACCGTCGTCCTCGCTTCTCCCCCCATCCCGTCCTTTGTGGACGGGGCCTTCGACTTTGCTCACGCTAGGACGAGGTTCTCCTCCTGTTCCTAGCCGGCTGTGGGGGCACATGAGGACCGTCGTCCTCGCTTCTCCCCCCATCCCGTCCTTTGTGGACGGGGCCTTCGACTTTGCTCACGCTAGGACGAGGTTCTCCTCCTGTTCCTAGCCGGCTGTGGGGGCACATGAGGACCGTCGTCCTCGCTTCTCCCCCCATCCCGTCCTTTGTGGACGGGGCCTTCGACTTTGCTCACGCTAGGACGAGGTTCTCCTCCTGTTCCTAACGCGGCCTGACTGCTTCTTTCCTGTCATCGCATAGATTTCGCATCCAGAAATAATATTTGCAGAGGGGAGAATTTTACCGAAGGGAAATCGTGGACAGCGCGCTCTCGTTTGAGGGGTCGACGGGGTGTTGTTCCTCGGAGCTCCCTCGAGCAGCAAGTCCCGTCCAGACGACCTCCTCTATCTCCATGCCGGCCTTCATAATTTGGACCATGCTTCTCTTGACTTTGTCGCTGGGGATGACAATCACCGATGTAGCTAGCTCCTAGCTCCTCCCCGGGGTGGCGTTGATGACGCCGCGGGACGGCCAACCTTCTTGTCTTTTCCAGTTACGGCAGTGCCTATAGCCGATCTTCTCCTTGATCGCGCATGTTTGGAGAGGCCGTAGTCCTTCAGGTCTTGGCGGTTGGCTCTCGCTCTTAACTTTGCCGAGAATTCGAGTTAGAGGAGCGGGTCGTAGTTGCGGAACCTTCCTGGGAGGGGGGCTTCGTTCCGTCCTTGCCGGCGCCGAACTTTATTTTGGAGGTTGAGTTGAGGAGTTCGGCTTTCCACCGAGCTTCATTTTACCTTGATGCCGAGCTTTGGGGTGAGCCTGGCTTTTCTTCGAGCCGAACTTCATTCCTCTTTCCCACGAGACCCGCCGTGGGAGAACTTTCTGCTGCTCTTGTTCGGACGAGCTCGAGGGGAGCTCGGCTTTTCTCGCCCGAACTTCGTTCCGCCTCCAGTGAACACTTTGTAGGCGGTTCCTTTGGGGGACATTCTGGAGCGTGAGTTCGGCCTTACTTGCGCCGAACTTCGTTCCACTTTCCCGCGGAAGCTTCCGCGGGAGGACTTCATACTTCTTTGTCGGAGCTTCCTCGCTGACGGGCTCATAGGTGGGTTCGGCCTTCCTCGCGCCGAACTTCATTCCGCTTCAGCGGGGGAACTTCTGCTCTCCGTTTCTCTCTTAGGGGCGATTGGGCTCCTCCCTAAGGCTGATTCCTCCGCATTTCTTCGGCAATAAGTTCCGGGGTGGACGACCTCCTCAGCTCTTGTTGCTGAATCGCTGCACCGAGATCTTTCCAGGGGCCATGTGAATGACGCCGTAAGGTGGCGACCTTCTTGTAGTCTGGCTACGGCAGCGCCCTTAGCCGATCTTTTTCTGCTCAGGCCGGTACCGGAGAATTTACCCAGCCGACCCGTTCTGCGAGCTCCTCATCTTTCAATTTGAAGGCTCCGCACGGGCATATCTCTCGGCTCGAGCCAGCAGGTCCGAAGTCCCTGGGATCCTTTTTTCAAGCATTTTTCTGGGCCGCCCTTAATGCGGCCATCGCGACAGACTGGTCCATCCCGGACTTCCAACGCGAGTGACGTCCGGATGGATTCCCCTTGCTTCTGCTTGACGCTCATCAGGGAATCTGAACCTCGGCTCGGTCGTCGGCTGCTGACTGCTCATCTGGTCGAAAGAGAAGATCGTGTTGGGCTTCAACGCCGAGTACCAGTTCCTCGCTGCTCCCTTTAAGGTAGACGGGAAGGCTCGGCACAGCACGGCATCTGAAGCGCCGTGAAGCAGCATCATGGCCCGGAAGGCCCCCAGGTGATCAACCGGATCGGTTCCATCAGCTTTCCAGTTGAGGGAGCGAAGGTCCTTGCATGATTTTCTGCGAGAAAGGAGGGTCTGCACGAACGTCATCACCACGCGAGGGGGGACGAAGTTCTTCAATTCGCCGGTTCATTTCCGAGAGCCTTTGGCCCAGCAGGTCCTCCCGGTCTCTGATCTCCAAGGCTTTCTGGTGAGATGGGCGCGAGGCTTCACCCTTGGTCGATCCATGATCCGAACAAGGGCTCTCCCTCCTCCGCCTCTCCAATCCGGGTATCGGAGGTCGGGCTGCCCAGGCCGGTCGCTCTTGGACTGGATCATCCGACTTCGGAGAGTCCCGCGCCGGTCGGGCTGGCACTGGGACTTGTCGGTGCAGCACCGCCTGCACCGCCTCCGTGAGACCGCGAACGTGCTGGATGAGCTGGTTGAACTGCTCCGTATCCACTGCGGTTATTGACGGGGGCTGAGTCACCGGGGCCGGAGCAGGGACAGACGGACTCGGAGGGGATCGAGCCGCGGAAGCCGTCGAGCGCCGCGTCGAAGCCCTTCTGGGGGGCATTTCCTCTTTCCAGAGAAGGAATTCTGAAGAGGGAGAAGAGAGATCCGGAGCAGGGGAGGGAAATCGTCGCCGAGCACTCCTTTAAGAACAAGGGAACCTCGAAGGTTCAATCCCTTGTTCCCACAGACGGCGCCAATCTGTTGGTGCAGAAATCCGTCGCCGCCGGAGGTCGCCGCAATCGAGGCCGCTGGAAGCCGCCGGGGACCTGCAAAACGAAGTCCCGTCCGGAACCGGTGGGGTGGTGGCTCCGGCAGGACCCTCCGACGGTCAAGTTAGTTTCCGACCAACAGTAATGGAGTGCTCGGAATGAGTTCCGGAGCTTAGAGATGGGGAGGAGAGCTTAGAGAGTCGAGAGTTCAGAGAGCTTAGCCTTAGTATGTCGGGAGGGGTCCTTTTATAGCGGAGCTTAGTTGATGGTGACGGCTGTGGCTGTGCAGAGAGTCGTCGGGCAGAGAGTCGTCGGGCAGCATGGAGCTTGGTACGGAGAGGAAGGCGTCGTCCGGTAGATCGTGGGAGCCATACCGGCGAGCCGTGGGCCGCATGGAGTCCGGTACGGAGAGGAAGGCGTCGTCCGGTAGGTCGTGGGAGCCATACCGGCGAGTCGGCCGCATGGAGTCCGGTACGGAAAGGAAGGCGCCGTCCGGTCTTGCTGCAGGCGACGGTTCATCCAACGGAGTTCGGACTTGTAACAGAGTTCGGCCGAAGGGGAAGCTGGGGGAGTTCGTCTGGCTGAAGGGTCGGCCATCTGTAGAGTTCGGCCGCGGGACGGTTGCCGAGGAGTTCGACCGCTGAGAGGCCCGAAGAAGCTCGGCTGGCCAGTTGAAGGACTTCGGTTGCTAGTTGGTTCGGCCAGGGCTCGCTGAGGAGTTCGGTCGCCTAGGGTCGGTCCGAAGGAGTTCGGCTGTGGGCAGTCCGAAGGAGTTCGGCTGCATGGGCTCGCCTGGGTCGGTCCGAAGGAGTTCGGCCGTGGGGAGTCCGAAGGAGTTCGGCCGTGGGAGTCCGAAGGAGTTCGGCTGCCAGGGTTCGCTGGAGTCGGTCCGAAGGAGTTCGGCCGTGGGCTCGCCTGGGGTCGGTCCGAAGGAGTTCGGCCGTGGGGTCCGAATGGGTTCGGGCTCGTAGGAGAGTTCGGCTGAAGGGAAAATCCGGGAGGAGCTCGGATGGCCGAACGGGCGTCTGGGAGGAGTCCGTCTCCTGAAGAAGTCCAGCCGCTTGGAGTCCAAGGAGCTCGGCCGTCAGGAAGTTCGGCTGGCGGTGGGAGTTCGCCCTCTAGGCAGTTCGGCCCGGACCTTGGTGCAGGGGGGTTCGGCCTCTAAGCAGTTCGGCCAAGACCTTGGTGCAGGGGAGTTCGGCCTCTAAGCAGTTCGGCCGTCTTAGGGTCTCGGCCTGGCGCCTGGCGCTGAAGCTCTTCAGCAGCTACTGGTTACATTGGGCTGAGCGTTGGGCCGGGCTTCGGCAGGAGCGGGATTTATCCCCAACACCCCCCATATTGGAGAAGAATTAGTGTTGATTGCTTGCACTCTTGAATTGATATAGCTCATGACCTGCCTCTAATAGAATGCTTCTTGACATCCATTATGCACTTCTGATGAAAATTAAGTTATTTTTTTAATCTGCTGGTAGGTATCAAGAAGTTAGATCCCTGACTTATTAAAATGCCCTAAACTTATTCAATTGTTTGACAAAAAGGCTTTTTCTGGATGTTATAACAAAGATATCTTTTTAATAAAATTTTCTGCTGTATTGTACGGAGCACTCACAAATAGTTAACACTGCAGTGGTTGGGTAATCAGATCCTGCACTTTATAAGACAGGTTCTTGCATCTTTTATTGTTTGAGCATATGCACATTGGAGGTCCACTGGAACTCAAGCATCAGCTTGCATTATCTCTAGCAGGAAATCTAATGGGGCTTCTTTTTCTGTTTAGGCACGTGGGAGGGAATCTATCGTCGCTGGATTCTATCATGAGGGTTATGAAGATCCGCTGTTAATGCTTATGAGAAGAAGAAAAGTTCATTCTGGATTGGTGGTGAAGGTATTTTACACTCTTATAGTGTAAAGAATACCTCAAGTTTTCAGGGAACTGTCAATTGTTTCGTTGCTAGCTTGTTTTCTTAGTTCAAATTGCATTTGGCTTCCTGCCCTGTGGGTGTTCGAATTTTATGTTCGGAATTTTGGATCAAACCTGAGCAACTACAAGCACATATATTTGACTTAGATGCACTAACATAGCCATCTTTTTTTCTTGAAATTTTATTATAAAGCCTGTAAACATCAAGTATAACTACAAGCGTCATCAGTATGTTTTTTTCTTTTAAGCACCTTGTTTGGTTTCTGATATTCATAGTTTGGGCAGTAAAGACTCATCATCTTTCATGCATCAAAATCAGTACAATGCATTCATAAAAATATCTTGTCTACGTGTATTTTGATTTCATCCTCATTGGCTACAAGCTGATTGAGTTGATTTCTCTGAACCCATCTGTCTTCTTAAAGTTTTGCGCTTCAAATTCCAAATATAGTCCACTAGATGGAGCATCATTTGCATATGTTGCAAGCTTAGTATATGTCTACCAACATCTCATTCAGAGTCATGTTGTTCATGATGCCGATGTAGGGTGAGGAAGGTGCACTCTCAATGACAACAAAGGTGAGATCAGTAAATGCATCAAAAGGCCTTCCGGTGAACCACTGTTCTGGATTCCGCTCACCAAGCAATGCAACTAACTCTGATGTTGATGGTATGGACCTTTGTTTGACTCGTGGGGTCTTCTTTATAACTTGGATCTCTGGTTCCTAGTTCTTGATGGATTGTCAGAAAATAAGTGGATATTTTTCCATCTTAGTTATAGTCATTATTGTCGAGCCAACAATTTTACATTATATGTATACATAATACGTTATGCACAAAATATTTGGATTTTAGTAAATATTCTGGTGGAGGTTATATCTGCTTGTTTTGCCAGGAATTTCACGTGAAAGCTTCAGTATTGAGGTTAATGCAAAGGATTATGGATTTGAACCCACAGATACTCCTAGAACTGATAGATCGGTAGGCTTCTGCCTTCTTATCCCTACTGTTTGTATCAATTGGATTTACTTGTTTTTTATCGCATTTAGCTAATGATTGTGAAGCTATTTAAAACGGTGCTGGAAAACTATAGGCTTAGGGTCTTCTGACCAACTATATCTCAGTATGATAGTAGATAAAAAGGGTGGAAATTGGTTGCAGAGGGATAGCCATGCAATAAAATAAATATCACCATTGATTTTGTTTAGATGAGAGGAACCACAAAAGGGTGAGGGGAAATGTGTCAGCTAATTCCCATGGAACCTATTTTATCAATTTTGTGCAATTGAATTTAAAAGGCTGAGTGATTGAGGATTGGAATGAATGCTGGAAGAGCACTTATAAAGGCTGACGGTAGATAAAGTTTGCTAGTGTTATTGCGGTTTTATGCTATCGTACTTTTTGTTTTGCCCTGAATTCTTATATGTTTAGATGGCAATATTAATGCGTTGTTTTATCCTCTCAATCAGGTTTTAAGAAACATAGAGTTGGGCTTAGCAGCACTTGGCGGCGAGAAAGGACCAGCGTACGACCGGATTGTTTTGAATGCAGGCATGGTTGATCACTTGCTAGGCTGCAGTGGAGCTGAGGATATTATGTCAGCTCTGGAGAGGGCTAGAGAAGCGATCGATAGTGGTAAAGCTTTGAACAGGCTCATGAATTACATACGGGCCTCACACAAGGTCACATGATTTCCGTTCCCAGCCTAAGCTGCTTTTTGTTTGCATGTCGTTCCCCCCACCAGACTTCTGTTGTAAACATCTGTAGATCTGTACACAGAACTAAAGTGAAACATTTAGGAATTGTCTGATACCTGCTCTCTACACAGAAATTAAAGATGGTAAAATAGGATTAGACGAAATAAAAGGGTTTAAAAAGTGAAAGAATTTGTTGTAGAGGCCATTGTATAAAAGAGGTTGTTTCTTTTTCTTGGTTACTTTCTTCAGTTACCGTATCTTGATGAAGCATAATCTGAGAAACATTCGGTTCTTAATTTGACCAGCGCTTGTTTGCTCGTTCGTGATGCTGCCCCGTTCCAGTTTCTTTTATCATTGCTTCATTTTTTCGGCTTTGGTTTCCGATTTGAGTGTTTGGTTTGGGGGGTCACAGCAGGAAAACAATGGAAAACTGAGAGATATCTTTCCTAACAAAGCTTGCATATGGATCTTCCCATGGGCACAATTAGTTGAATGGCACCTGAGCTGCTATTGCTTGGCTTCGTTAGTTCATGCCGGTTGAATGGCACCTGAAGGTTAGAGGAGCGTCAAGGCACCCTGCATCTCCAGCCATGAATAGGCTGCGAATGGCATCCTGGTGAACCATGATACACGTGACGGTCTACTCGTTTTGATTTAAAGAAAGAAGGAAGAAAGGCTCATTTTTTAAGCTTAAGGATGATTAAATTTAGACCATCATATTAGGAGTTTAGCTGGCTTGTTCTGGCACCGCCTCTCGCCAAGCCGTCAAAGTACAATGCACCCGTTCTTCCGACAAATGACGAGTTCTCAATCGCTGTCTCCATCATCCTGGCATGCTGAACGATTATAATAGCCCAGCCGATGCCTCCATCTTGACAATGCTAAACAATCATGTAGCGACAAGGACCGTACATGAATCACGGGCTAGTCTTTTGCCGACCCAGGAGGAACCCCCAGCAAAATACCGCGACCATGCAACGACAGGTCCTCTGCGCAAACTCGCCTATGCCAGACCAACAGCTGGGAAAACCATCCACCATAACGTAGCATCACCAAGACTGCTACATGAGCTGGATTGGCTACAAGAACAAGTCGTGAACTCTACCACTTTCGTCCAGGAAGTCAACACCACTCTGAGAACCAGTAATAAACCAGTGCCCTGGCTGAAGCAAATTCAACTCCCAAACAACAAAAGGCTTGATAAAAAAATACGACATACTCCACAACAACAAAAATGCTTTTAAAAAGGCGCTTAATCAGGCTGATAAAACTCTACTGAAAGATCTATATCTGAAGGGCAACAGCTACAGCACTGGCAAGGCTGAGGACTTCAAATGGAGGTCTATTTTTCACCTCCTTCACGGTGAGCGCACATGAATCAGTAATCCAGAAGTTGCTCAACCCATTCTCTGGACCCACTGGAAGGGAAGAAAACAAGGCGATCAGTTTAGTGTTAAACAGGCAGAGGAAAAGAATGGTGACAAATTAGTCCAGAAAATATTGTTACAACAAAGACTTACATTTCTACCTCTATTTATCTATTAGTACCTGTTCCTAATGACAACTTGATAATAATATAATCTGAGCAGAAAGATACAAACTGGATATTAATGTTATGCCAATGCAGCTTCTTCTTCTTCTTCTTCTTCTACCACCCCCCCCTTTTTCTTTTCTGAAGAAAATTAATGGATCATCGAAATTCACCAAGAAAATGAACCCAAACATCAAGACTAGACTGCAGCGGCTGCCCTGTCAAAATCTCCTCAGCCTTCCCTCTATCCTTAGAATCAAGTGCAGAAATCCAAGATAAGATTAGGGCTGGGGCGGTTAATGCAGCTTCTTACTGGAGAATGAATACCCATTTTATTTTAATCGAAAAATCAAACAAATTGAAGTTGTTATTTCTACATCATTTCACCTATCAAAAACATCTTACCATAAAACAGTTTTTGATACACCCACCATCCAACTTTCCATTTTGAATCTCATGCCTTCGCAACAATATTCCATTTTATAAGATACATATTTTATGCTCACAATTTCTATTGGTTTCTTATGTGTGCCGTTATATATAATAAATTATTGCCATTCTTTCAACGTGACCACCAATTCCCTCAAATGTCTGCCAAATGCTTTTAGAAAAGCATGTATGATTCTTTCCACCGTGAGTTTCTCCTAAAGAAACTTATTTATAAGGTTAAAACTCTTCAATTGCTAAGTTGGACATCACACAGCAATTTAATTCCATTTCAGTTCTTACTAACATATTAGTCCAACTGATTCGAGAATCTTGAACTCATAAACCAGTAAAAAGAATATATCCATAAACAACACCTAAAAGTTGCACGACCATCAAGCAACAATCTTACTCTTTTCATCCCATTACTGTCAAAAATTATATTATTTGGTACATAGGCAATCAATATGAACCTACATAAAATAGCATATCAGGATGATCTCCATCAAAAATCACCTTCCAATTTCCACTTAAATTAGATGATGCTGAGTTGCTAATGATAAATAAATTTCAATACTCGAAATTCAGATTTAATGATACATACGCATAGTGATAATTACACCTCGAGGAATAAGCTTTTGCAACTCAGTGTATGTATTGACCTAGCCTTAACAATCAATTTTTTTAAACTCAGTTTAAATATCTGAAGGCTGAAGTTGGCAGTAGATACTTTAAGTGGCATCTCCCACAAGACTGGGAGGCAACTGCAAAGACGGAAGAGAGGATGGAACAAGTGATCCAAGAGTGCAGTTATTCCAGGTGAAGCAGATACATACCTCCATTATCATATCGAAACCGCTCCCATGATCTATTAGGGAAGATTCCATGAGTCACATAAGCACTGATTTTTGCTGCTCCATGAGCTGCCAATACTTTCTAAAAAAACAAACTCGGAGTTCAAATCCAAGTGGAACTTCAAGGTTCAACAAAATTAAAACAACATATATTGCATTAAACTCTTACACAAACAGATAATGTCAATAAAAATTTTGGTAACAAAAAGCAACAATATACGCTGATACACGAGTTCATGTAACAAAAGGATAGAAAATGTGGATAATGCTAACTTGCAGATAACACATCCAAATAATAATCACATACCTGGCACTCAATCAGAGTACTGCCTGACTGCACCAAATCGTCAACTATCACGACATGGCGGCCGCTAGGATCTCCCTCCTTGAGACGAACAAATCGTTGGTCCCCTTCCCTAACTTTGTTACAGATAATCTGAAGTTGAGATCATAAATTTTTGCACAGCTCACTGTCACAGGCACCAGATATAATATGCCAGTTTTGTGCAACAGTAGTTTCAATACAGACAATTACCACTGGGAAATGCTGAAGTTGCTTATGAAATCTCTTCCATGAGCCATCATCCGGAAAAGCAATAGAAATCTGAAAAAGACAGTGCAGAATCACATACTCGACATACAAAAGCATTTGGGGCCCATCTGGATGCCAGGTTGTAGTGTTGTGAAACATTCTCATAAGGTGGGAGCCGTGTGAGGATGGATTAAGGCAAGAGAGACAAGGACCAATAAGGGCCATAAGGCTGATTGATCCCACAAATACCAAGAATTTTGGGATGTCAAAATCATTTTTCCTGATAAATATTGTAACCCTAAATTTTTGGGATATAATCTATTTGGTAAAATTTTGGGATATGGTCCATTTGCTGATTCCCATTCCTGTCGTAGTTATCCCAAGATCCACTGACCAAGCATCCAAAAAAGCCTTAGTTAATCATCATAAATGAATAACTTCCACTAAATTTATGGCTTTTTAAGGCAAATGCTTAAAAAGAAAAGTCACTGGTCAGATAGAAGAATTGCATCAATTTCAGTTCATGGTTAGTGACACAATGAGAAAAACTTCGCCACTCTTTGCCCATGAGAAACCATGAGCATCTAAAACAATTGAAAAATCATTGTATACTAAAAGTAAATTTTTAAGGCTATGATTTTCGCAAGAGACATCCAGAAAAAACAGCTGAAATTTTGTTGAGAGATCAAGATTTGACATCCACATTTGGTTCGACAAAGTCCAGTTCTACAATTAAATTCAAGGTTGCATAAAGACCGGTTTTCAGAGATTATAAATCGATAGTCAACAATTTGCTTTAGATATTATGTCACTCACATTTTCAGAATCAGGTAGCAGCTGAAGCCTGTTTTTAAGCAAAGGAATGCCACTCTCAAAGCATGGTAAGACACAATCTCCAAAGTAAAATCTCTCCTGGAAATAAAAAAGCTTAATTATATCACAGAACAATCATGAACAGTAAGTCAACATGTATAAAAAACAATTTACCATATATTAGTATCGGAAAGTCAGATTGCCAACCTGTAAGGCATGAATATCAAATATGACTAAACTAGTCGGTCCACCTCTTGATATTGGTATATTTGATAATATTCTAGCAAGAGTGAAGGCTGTTGCTACATCTCCTTCCTCCTCCATCCGCTCATAAGATCCAGTTGGGAAGAAGGGAAGCACAACTGTAAACGAGGAGATGAACAACCTTGGCAATGCATAGATAATAGATAGCTGCTCAAAAATTACTCCAGGGGAGCTAAATGAGGCCAAAAAGGCTACATGCTGCCCACGAATGCCATGAGCATTCGAGATGAACAGGTTGGGAAATCCATCCTCAAATGTCCTAAAACATAAAAATATAAAAGACATTTTCCCGTGTCAGTAAGTGAAGAAATCAAATTCAGGTGAAATCAGCTATGAATGACAGTAACAAAGCAATATCAGTAGATTCGCCAAAAAAAAAAAAAAAAGAAAGAAAGGTGTTAGGAAAGAAAAAGCTTATTTTTGTGTGATCAAACTGAAATAGTTTGTCCTTGTTCCTTTATGATAGACATGTGAAAAACATTATATTTTAGGGAATAAAATACAAAATGATTTGCTTTGAAGATTGATTTGGTCCCCTAGTGGAACACTTGAAGATTTCTTGAGTATCATGTCCCTTCAGGATTAGACATGTCAGATAGAATAATTGATTCTTGTCGAATTGCTAGCAAAAAAAAGGAATATTTGCAACCGTCTTGCTAGAAAAAAAAAAAAGGACATGTACAATTAAAATCATGGTTGGCCATACCACCTCAAGCAGTCCAATTTGGGGCATACCAAACTGAACTGGGACACTTCACCCTATTGACTTGGTAAATAGACTGAACGGGCTCCACCTTGATTAACCCCCCCCCCCCCGGTGTCGTCGATAAGCATCTCCTCCTTTCCCTCTCTCTTCACTTCAATAGGATTAGGGTTTTTCCCTCCCCTCCCTCTCCTCTCTCCCCCTCCCCCAACGACGACAATGATAAGGGCTTTCGAGCCCTCCCTCTCCCTTTCCCTCCTTCCTAACTCTCTCCCCTCCCCCTCTCTCTCTCTCTTTTCCTCTCTCCCCCCTCCCTCTCTAGCTCTCTCTATTTTGGTACACCCCATGTAACAACCTAGGATCTCACCCAAAAAAGTTAGCTGAAAGGTATTATTTGAGTTCTTTGGCTCTACAAAAATACCTAAGATCTACCCAGTGCATGGTTGATATAGGACTAAATACACACTTGCATAGATCCCTCTCATACTCTGCCCATGTAAGTCTTGACATTCTCGCTAGGTTAATGATCCAAATCCATTCAAATCCAACCATAAATACCATAAATCCAATCACAAATGGCTTAATCAAACCGTAATCAACCCAAATGAGTCTATGCAGCAGTGTTTCTTAGTCCACATGGGCTATGGACAGGATCCTCTCTGATACTATTCGAAATAACTCAGGATCATATCCAAAAAAAAGTTTAGTTTAAAGATATTATTTAAGTTCATTGGCCCTGTATACGAACCCAAAACTTATTCGGTGCATAGCTAATGTGGAACTAAACATATCCTTGCACGGTCCCTCGTACCCTAGAACAACATGGTACAAACCTATATCCCATACCAAACATTAGCCAGTACGACCGTACTAGTTCGGCGAACCTTGATTAAAATGAAACTCTTCTAAAGCACCTCACTAGTCTTGTAATTACTAACTCAACAAAATAATTTCATTGCAACTTATTCATAAGAAGATGCTGGAAATAGCTGACCAACCATCTATACTAAGAAGCTTTGAAAACCTCAACCAGTGTACCCATGAAAAATCATGGTATCAGTAGGAAAAATATTAAATATCATGGGCAAGTTAAACAAAAAAAAAAGTTCTCTGTGCTTTTGCCTGATCATTTCATAAAAGTATGTTATGGTAATCAAATCAAATAGAATGCATGCTAGAAAGGAGGAAAAAAAAGGACTTAGAACCCAAAGTTAGATATTTTAAGGATGGTACCTGAAAATTTTGAATTTCGATTCTTAAAAATAGAAACAACACCAAGCTTAGCAACTTGAACACATTCTAAGATACAGGCATTGAGTACATTGCAACTAGTTTGGAATGCTTATGGTTATAATTATGATCTTTAGCTAAGCAAATGGAAGTATTAGCACCATGTGGGCCCACAAAGAGGCCTATACTTATTATGCATTTCCAAAGGCTTCGATTAAGGCAGGGATTGAAAGATGAACGATGGAAATCTTCTTTATGCTGATATCGATGGCATTCCAGCAAATTACTTCACCTAGGATATCTTATAGGCAATTCTAAAAACCTAAAAGGACTTTATTTTATTACTTTTTATAGGACCATTAAATTCTTGCAGATTTTTATATACTAGATCCCATGACTTTGGTATGGTCAAAAACATAAACTTGATAGACTCTAAGGCAGTTGTTGCATGATTAAGTCCACAATTGGATACTCCCTCTCTAATCTGGGTCTCCTTTATAGAATATATTGAAGTAAATAATTAATTGAACTAGAAAGATCAAAAGATGCTCCTATGAAAATGGACTTAAGGGTCCATTTTTTGGAAGGTAAATAGCTTATCCAGGAATCTCTATTTTCTGAGGTAAATATTTTCTAGACAACATTTAGTTAAAAAAATAATTTATCCATGTTCTTTTATGTATTGATAAATGGCTCCGAAATTTATTATCCATATTCTTTTTCATTACTATTTTCCCAGATAAATTGCTAAGATTTATTCATATTTCCCACAATACCCTTTATTATATAAATATAACTATCATGGAATTTCATACCGAGCTGAACCACCCAGTACATCCTATACCGTACCATATCGAGCACACACCGATATGCTAAATTGTCACGTACCGATACAGACGTACCCTATCATATGGCATACCGATACTATAGTAAGATTTCACCGATATGGGATCTAGCATCAAGACGAAAAACCTTGATATCTATTATATATATTATGATTTATATTATATTATATTATTTAATATATTATAATATATAATATAATATAAATAGTATATTTTATTTTACTTAATATTATATATTATAATATACTATATTATAACATATTATTATATATTATATTATAATGATAAATTATAAAATAGCAATATATTATTAGTAGAATAATAATATGTTGTATGATATTATTATACTATACAATAATAATATATTATATAATATAGATAATATAATATAATATATATCATTAGTATATTATTTATGATTATATTATTATTATATAGTTAAGGATATTTAGGAACAAAATAAAAAGCTTATTTTTTCGGCTAACGGTAAAATGACTTACCCACCTCCTAAGTGGGTAAGACTTTGCTCTCATTTCATGGATAACTGCTATCCATGGAAAAATTACTTATCCAATTAGAAAAGCATAAGAACAGCGTTCTCAGAACCGTCCCAAATTGGGCGGTTTGAGACGTGCCGAACCAAACCAACAAGGAACCGAGATGGTTCCAACATAGAAAACAGCACATGCCGATGCCAGGAAGAAAGAGAGGGAAATAGAGGTAGAGAGAAAGAGGAGGAGAGGGAGAGAGAAGAGGATGCCGTCGAAAACCAGTGGTGGCCCTCTGCAGTCGCTAGAGGGTGGCGAAAGCCACCACGACTCAGTTCACCCAATGGGACTACCGCAACGAGCGAGAAAGAGAGAGAGAGGAGGGAGACCACCAAAAATGGGAGGATAGGATAGTGGAGAGGCCGCTGGAGGACTCTGGGTGGCCGCCGTGGCCACCAGGCAGCGACAGCGACGTGGGTGGCATCACGGTGGCGGAATAGGGATTGTTGTCCTTATTTTAAAAAATGAAGGTTAACAATGAAGCCGACAAATGGTTTGCCAACTTCACTATTTAAAAGATTTTTTTAAAAAAATTAAAATCAGCGAAACCGGCAATCAAATTATCGGCTTCATTTTTTTAATTTGTTTAAAAAAAATCTATTAAATAATGAAGCCGACAAATCATTTGCCGGCATCACTTAAATTTTTATTTTTTTAAAAAAACCATGAGCCCGCGGCGGGCGTGGACTGCTCCATCTGGTGGCCACGACGGCCCGCTGGAGACCGTCCGACGGGCCCTCCAACTCCTTTTTTTTTCTTCTCTCTCTTTCTCTCTTTTTTCCTATTTCATGCCCGCAGCGCTATGCGCTTGGACTGCACCATCCGACGGCCACAACGGCTAGTCGGAAGCCATCCAACAGGCCCTCTGACTCCCCCTCCCTCCTTTTCTTTCTTCCTTCCTCTCTCTCTCTCTATTTATCTCTCTTTCTCTCTTTTCCTCTTCCTGGTTCCCTTTCTTTTCTTATTTCGATTCACATCGGTCCGATCCAATACGAAATCATACCGGACCGTACCACCAACCGGCCGGAATAGATATCGGTACCGGAACTGAAAATCTTGCATAAAACATGGATAAGTTGGTCGATGAGAAAGTCAACCAACTTTCCCATAATATTTACCCACTAAAAAACGGACCCTAGATGGTGCGACCGTATAGGAATGATAGAAGAGATAAAATGTGGTAGAACACTAAATTAAATAAAATTAGTAAAACAATAGTAGTAAAGGGGAAGGGTTTAAAGTAGATATGACCAATTGAGACATCCATAGATGCTTTCTTTAAATAAGATCATGTCTTCCTTACAGAAGATCATTGCCCCACAGGGTGCAAGGGATGCTAGTGGTCTTCCCTAAGATACAATTGTCCATTTTCCTTCAAACCATGCACTCTGATGAGGAAGTCCGCATGTTGTACATGGTAGTTGCCCTAAGAAGTAGAAAGATGATGGTATATTGTGTGGAAAGCCTTCTCTGATAATCTGACAACAGGGAGAGTTGATAAATATAAAGCCAACCATAATGTCCCAATACTCACTCCCCATGGGATCAGGAGGTCAATACGGCAAGTTAGACTAATAGTAAAAATCTCAATGGGATAAATGACTGGGTCAAGATAAGCCAACATAATAAAAAAGAAATTTTAAAACACTAAAACTTGCTTAAAAAGAAATGAATGAAATTATAAAACATTGTATATTGAAGAAAATGGTCATTGAGTGAGTTCTTGGTGAAGCAAAATGGCAGATAGATTTTTGAAAGTGCACGGTGTTGCTTCACAACTTTTGACAAAGTCACTAATTTTGCAACCCATATTTCACATGACATATAAGCCTTTCTGATCAGTTTGTAGTACCCTGCACAACCATCAGTTAGATGATTTCGAGCCATATAAAACATTAGATGGTATAGTCTTTCACTGTGAACTTCACATGACATATAAGTTTACTAATAACTTTGTAGTACCCTGCACAACCATCAGTAGATAATTTTGAGCCATATAAAATATCAATCAGATGGTACACCTTTTCACTTTGAACTCGTAGCTTCTAATTTGGAGCCTTAGACGAACACATCCCCATAACAAACATTGTTGTCTTTACTCTCAATCTACATCCTTTCCAAGTCTAGGGCTGTTCAGAGGGCAGGTCTACCTACCAAGCGGCCTTCTAGGTTCCATGGAAAAACCTATTGCACGAGCTTAATCTCAAACAATTTGAGTCGGTCAAGCCACCAAGTGCCCTTTGAGGTTCCACGGCTAAACCCTTCTCTGGGGAACTTGGTAAAATCAACGCCAGATGCCAATTCCAAAACCAGTCTCCTCACTAGAGCCTTTATCCACATGTTGTCCCAAATTACTTGCATCATAACTGTGTCCAACAATTAGGAGGTAATTGTACTGCCCCACGGTAATCAAGGGACTTTTGTTGTTTTCATTCACTTATTTTCAGCAATATCTTCTTTATCAATGGTAACAACATGACAGCATCTTCACACTCAACTTTTCATACGGTAATACTTTTCAGTGCTTGCGTTGGTTTATGTCTAGAATGCATTTTAAATTAAGAAAAAGACTAAGATGTCATAGAAAAACAAAAATCTATTATGGATTTCAGTCAGAAGATCAGAAAAGTTCCAACATGTGCAAGATTACGTAAGAATCTATCCAGTTAGCCTGACGTTGTTGCTATCGGAGTCATCGGATTGACAATATTTCTTCAATGCAAACAAGCGCATAAAATGAGCAAGCAATATTGATCCGATGAGAAAGGAGACAGATATAAAGGAAACAGAGGGGAGGATTGCTTGGGAACTGTCGGAGGTCTCCTAACATTACCCTCATCCACGCATCATCACCAACGCGTTGGGTTTCAAAGAATCATTAAAACTCATTTATATCACGAGAATCAGATTATTGCTTACAGAGGCGCAAAATTTGAAATATAAAGATTCATTAAGCCCTGAAAGAAGATAATGCATTCAAAGGACTAGATAAATCAAGAAACTTTATTTGACTCGGATTAAAGAAGAAGAAGAAGGGCTTGCACCTCCAACTGATGCTGCGGAGCTCGATGGTGTCGCTCTCCGAGGCGACGCGCTCGGCCAGCTCCCTCATCTCCTCGCAATAGAAGAGCAGAACGTTCTTCAGCGACCTCTTCGGAGGCAAAGCAACGGAGGAAGCCACCGCCGCCGAGGCCGCCATTAGAGATGAAGGTGAGCTCCGGGAGACGTGGACGGTCCCTCCGCTTCTCCCTGGCGAGAGATCGGGGCTCGCGAGTTCCGATCGGAACCCGCTGCTGCTCCGCTTCGGAAGGGCCAAGGATCGAGCTCCAACGAATTTGGGCTTATGGAATGTAGACTTAGGGCTAGCGTTAGGTTTTGGGCTGTCCCAAGAGGGAGCCGGAGCCGCCGCCGCCCCCATCCGTCTCCGCCTACGACGGCGAACTAGTCTTCCTTTTTTTTGAAAGGAGAGCGAAATTGTATTATACAAAACGAGGAGCGTTGAACGCCTCGTGCAATTTCAATCCGGGACAACTTAGCAAAGCGCACATCTATTTTCTGAAAAAATAGATGATAAGACTAATATAAATAATCTGAATCAATAGATGTAATTTATTATCTCTAAATTATATTTTTTTAAAGTATCAAACGTTTGATCGCTTGATCCTAAATTAAAAATCCCCACGTTATATAATTTTTCGTATGTAACCAATTTAAAGTTAGATCATATTCAATCACTATAGCAAGATTCCCGTCGTTCACTTCATAAAAAAAATATAACTTCATAACTTCATAAAAATTACACTAGATGTATTTATATTTTGATTCATATAGTAAGCTTGATGGTGTATTTATATTTACAAAAATATATCTTTTAATATTCATTTCCAATCCATATGCATGGCAGGTGGATTATTTTTCCATTGGTATAGCTTTGTATCCGCATGCATTCTAACATATGCTTTAATACAAATCTAATATTAGCTAAAACAACTTTATATTGGTTAAATTACACACTTGTATTAAAATTCTTTTTTTTCACCAATTATCTAGAAGGTATAAAATTTTTTATGGTGCGATCAAACATGAAGGTAATTGAGGCTATTGACTCCACGATGGGATAGTCCAACACCCAAATATATATATACATAACAATAAAAAATGCTTGTCCTAAAAATAAAAATATAAATAGCTTAAAGTATCGGCATTTATAGGAATTAAAAAATACATAATTAGAAGAGATATAATTCTAGTGTTGCTAGTCAGCGTCTTGATCTAGAGAAATTATTGATTAAAACCATATTCTATCATGTGTATTTTGAGCCATCCAATAAGAGGCCATCACACCATCTATTGTTGGAAAAAAAAGATGCATTCTAATCTTGGTTGAAAATTTTGAAAGAAAATAGATTTTATTATTAATTATGATTGGCCAACTGATAATTTTTGCTATTTTGAATAAAAAAATATTTTTTTGAATAATATGATATCTTTATTATTGGATGATGTAAGATAGTGGTAGGATACTTCTCACTAACAATTTCTTCCTAATTAAAGTTCGACAAAAATTTATCAAGCTCTTCTTGGAGGATCGCATCTAAGTGGGAGAAGGCATGGCTAGTGTTGTTGCTTAATCACGTTAAGATCGAATACTGAGCGATGGAGCTTTGCTTCATCATGTATTTTTGTTTTCTCTCTCTTTTTTTTCTCTGATCCTTGTAAGAGAGGGCATTTGTCATGTTGCCTTTGTTTTGTAAGAGATGGAATTTATTATGTCAATGGCATTTATTATATCATCTTTATAAAGTTTCTTATTATTGATAATAAATAAATATTTTTTTTTTGTATTCTCTATTTATTTTGATTAGAAAAATTTTTTGAAGATCAATTCTGATCAAACAAATTTTATTAGAAATAATTTCAATCAAAAAAATCTTCTGAATGTCAATTTCAATCGAAAAAATTTTATTAGAAATGATTTTGATAAAAAAATCTTATAAAAATTAGTTTCAATCAAAAAAATTTAAAAAAAATTAGTTCTTGATCAAAAAAAATTTATTAAAAATAATTTTGATCAAAAAAACTTTTTGAAGGTTAGTTCCGATCAAAGAAACTTCAAAAAATTTAATTTTGATCAAAAAAATTTTAAAAAAAATTTAGTTTCAATCAAAAAAACTTCAGAAAATTTAGTTTGGATCAAAGAAATTTTGAGAAAAATTTAGCTTCAATCAAAGAAACATTTTTGAAGATTAGTTCCAATCAAAGAAACTTCAAAAAATTTAGTTTTGATTAAAAAATTTGAGAAAAATTTAGTTTCGATCAAAGAAACTTTTTGAAGGTTAGTTATGATCAAAAAAATTTTGAAAAATTTAGTTTCGATCACAAAAACTTTCTTAAAAATGATTTCGATCAGAGAAACATTTTGAATATTAGTTTTGATTAAAAAAAACTTCAAAAAATTTAGTTTTAATTAAAGAAACTTGGAGAAAAATTTAGTTTCGATCAAAAAAAACTTTCTTAAAAATGATTCTGGTAAGAGAAACCTTTTGAAGGTTAATTCCGATCGAAAAAACTTTGAAAATTTTAGTTTCAATCAGAGAAATTTTTTTTAAAATGATTATGATCAGAGGAACCTTTTGAAGGTTAGTTCCGATCAAGGAACTTTGAAAATTTTAATTTTAATTAAAGAAACTTTGAAAAAAATTTAGTTTCGATCAAAAAAAATTTCTTAAAAATGATTTCGATCAGAGAAATTTTATTAGGAATGATTTCAATCAAAGAAATCTTCTGAACATCAGTTTCAATCGAAGAATTTTTTTTAAAAATGATTCTAATCAAATAAATCTTTTGAAAATTAGTTTTGATTAAAGGAACTTAAGAAAAATTTAGTTTCGATCAAAGAAACTTTAAGAAAAATTTATGATCTTTCCTATTACTTGCACGTGGGCATGAACTGATGAATTTGAAGATTTATTTATACGACATTACATTATCATAGTTGGCTGAATTTCATGGCCTGGGAAGCAAGGTTCCATCAAATTGTTTGAGCCAATAGGTTCCGAGGTGTATCACCTTATCTATTTGATAAGGTCCTTCCCAATTGGGTGTAAGCTTGGATTGTGAAACTTCAGTTCGTCGAAGGACTAGATCACCGACTCAAAACTTTTTGGCTTTGACCTCGGCATTATAATATATGGCCACTCTTTGGCAGTAGACAGCCATTCTTATGGAGTACACTCCCTATTTTCTTTGATCAGGTTGAGGTTAGCTTGAAGCCATACTAGATTGGTGTTTTCGTTATACTTCTCCATTCTGAGGGAAGGAAGCCCAAACTCAACGGGTATAATTGCTTTAGTTCCAAAAACGAGGTTGAAAGGAGTTTCACCGATAGAAACTCTCTAAGTGGTCTGATAAGCCCACAATACATGATAAAACTCATATATCCATAACCCTCCTATCCGATTCAGTCTGGCCTTTAAGTCTTATAGGAGAGTTCTATTAGTGACTTCTACCTCTCCATTTGCTTGTAGATGATCCACTGAAGTAAAGTGATGTTCTATCCTATGATCTTTATAGAATTCACGAAGTCGAGTACCGCTAAACTATTTGCCATTATCAAAAATCAATATCTTGGAAAGATTGTAGCGGCAGATAGTTGATTTTCAAATAAAATCTTTTACTTTTGTCTCAGTTATGTAAGCCAGAAGCTCGTTTTCAACCTACTTCATGAAGTAGTTGATGGCCACCAAGAGAAATTTGCATTGGCTCGACGCTTGAGAAAAGGGACCTAAGATATCCATTCCCCACTGGGCAAATGGCCAGGGATGCTAGTAGAAGTTAGAAGTGTTGCTGGTTGATGCTAGATTCTGGCATTCCTCTAATATTGTTCGTACTTCATGACGAAGCTTTTTGCATCTTGTTGCACGATGGACTAGTAATAGCCTTGTCGAAGAATTTTGTAGGATAAAGATCTACCCCCATATAGTTTCACTACTACAAAAAAAGGCTACAACAGTGATTCATAACTATTGTCATAGCCCAAAAAATCGCTGTCATAGGCTATGGCAATGATTTTCTAACCGTCGAACTGCTGTCATAGCTAAAAAAATCGCTGCCATAGGCTATAACAGCGATTTTCTAACTGTTGCTATTGCGGCCATCACCGTAGCTCTATGGCAGCGGTTATTTGAACTGTTGCCATAGATAGCCTATTGCAGCGGTTTATAAATCGCTGCAATAGATTGACCTATAGCAGCAGTTAAAAAACCGCTGCCATAGTTCATCTATAGCAACGACAGTTATGTAACCGCTGTCATAATTAATCTATAGCAGCGGTTACATAATCGCTACCATAGATGATCTATAGCAACGATTTCTTAACCGCTACCATAGGTGTAATGCAGTGGTTGGCACCATTTGCACCAAAAACCTATGTCAGCGGTTGGCACGAATATGACAGCGATTATAAAATCACTATCATAGATCTTGAATAATTAAAAAAATAAAATTTTTATTTTTTTATATATTTTATCTGATAAATACAGATATATAACACAAAAAAATATAATAAATATGAAAAATATTCTGAAATGCTAAAATTTTATTATCGAATAAAATTTATTATAATATTTTTTTAAAAAAATAAAATACGTTAAAAAAATTTTAAATCTACATCGTCGTCGTCGTCACTGGGAGTGGGAGCCGGAGTCAGAGCTGGAGCTGAAATGTGGACCAACATATCCTCGAACTCATGACTCTAAAATACGCACTGAGCATCGACATCATGTCTCTCACGATATCCTCTAGATGAGATGCACGTTCCTCAGTTCGATCTGTCCGCATCGCAGCATGATCTGCCCGTGCCAATGCCTCAAACTCCTACCGACTAATGACATCGAAAGTCTTTGAGAAGACGCTCACCTCAGACCAGTAGTTCGTCGACGTATGTCCGAGCCTGCATCGGATCCTCCCAGAGTGCTCAGGCCCCAAGACCTGAGATAAATGGTCATGGGGCCTAGAGGTATCCGGGCCCTTGTTCGCAAGCGCATCTAACTAATCTTGTAATTATAAATTAAAATAAAATTTTATAAAAAATGCTATAATACTAATCATATACTAATATATTTAATACTTACAAAAATACGTCTGATCATGGCGTTCATCGGCCTGCCTGTCTTATCCGTATGGCTGGATCAAAAGATCTCACTATGGCTGAGCATTACTCCATCTCTCATCAGCTATAACAAAGAATAAATTTATCAGAAAGATGATAAAAAATATGAATTTAATTTATCTAGTAAGATTTAGAATTAATTATCTCTCTATACACACGACTAGCCATAGACTCACGGTCTAAAGTGTGCGTATACTCCTAGGCTGCACAGTTCTTCCAATTCTGATGGGAGGTAGCCTAATAAGTATTCAAATAAATAATAAATATTTAAATAATATTTAAATAAAATTTTAAGCATATTAAAAAATTTAAAAGTTAAGAATTTTATCTCGAACTCCTGGCTCCTCTAATGTCTAACCATTCTCTCCCACTGACTCGGAGGACGGTCTTATATCTAGGGAACAAGCTCCTCTAAAGTGTCTCATCGGTACTCGAGCCATTCTCTATGGAGCTTGATCTTGTAATCCCAGTATAATTCTTCGATTTTTTTCAGTCGGACATCTCGAGCCCTCTCATGATCGGAGAAGTTATACCTCCTCTGCATAAATTTATCAAAAATCAGTTACAAAATTATTCTAATCAAACATATATAGTGTAAACATATAAAATGTATAAATATAACTAAGATGTGTGTGCTTACCCATATCTCTTTTCATACTCGATTTCTAATGGCAGCATCCATCAAATGCCAGTCTCTGAGCTCTACGGGAATGATGTCCGACCACCTCACAAGCACTCCAAAAAAGGAATGCATCTCCCTCGCGGTCTCTCCTACCGACCTCTCCTCCACATCGTCATAGACTATCACCTGATGCTGACAGTTCCACACGTATGCCATACATATGGGATCGTGAAATATCCGACTGAATGATGCACCTACAATGCAAATACATTATACAAATATATAAATATACAAATACTATATAAAAATAAAGTTGTGCTAATATAATAAAAACGTACACTCAGATGCCTGCGATAGCCAGCTTTGTGCTTGAGACAATCGGCTAGGGTCCTCTCCCATTCGGCTCAATCATGGCTTGAGCCAGCTCGACTGCGTATCTGAGTCGGCTCGGCTGTGTAACATCCCCTCGATCACTCCCTCTCTCCCTCTCTCGATCTCTCTCGCTGGCGACGGCGGCGAGGCCAAACCCCTCCCTTCCAGTTTTTCCATCTCTTGATCTTTCTCTCTTCCTCTCTCGATCTCCCTCGCTGGCGAGGTCGAACCCCATCCCTTCCTCTCTCACTCTCTCGATCTTCCTCACCGGTAAGGTTGGACCCCATCCTCCCAGTGATGCCGATGAGGTCGAACCCCCTCTCTTCCTCTCTCGCTCTCTCGATCTCCTACTCTTTCTCTCTCGATCTTCCTCGCCGACGAGGTCGGACCCCCTCCCTCCCAATGATGGTGGCGAGGCTGAAACCCCTCCCTCCCAATGATGACGGCGAGGTCAGATCCCTCTCTTCCTCTCTTAAGTATAGATCTATCGGGTATTCAGGTTTGGATCCGGTACTAGTAATTAAAATTGGATCTGAATCTGAATATCTATATTTCGATCCAAACCTAATCCATTAATAGATCTAGTCCACAATCGCCAATATGGCATGGCTCAAAGCTACCACCACAGTATGGATCAAAAACTATGGCATACAGATAATTATAATATTTAAAATAAATATTTATAATATTTATTATAAATATTTTATAAATTATTATAAATATATATGATTAATAAATAATACTATAAAATTAAAAAAATTATACCTACGGCTATAGAAAGTCGGTCGCACCGAAAGCTCCGAGGATCACCGACGATGATGCTAGAGAAGGACGACGGCACTAGAGGTAATCTATGAAATAAAAGTAAGATAGTAAGATAGAGAAGAGAGAAAAAGAGGAAAGAGAGAGAGAGCAGGAGCAGCCGAGGATGGGGGGCCAAGGGGAGAGGGCACAGTGACGAGGAGGCCGAAGGAGGCTTCGCACTCGATCGGAGGAGGATCAGAATGGTGGTGGCAATGGAGGGGGTGGGGTTTTGCGAGGGCCGAAGGAGGGGAGGGGGCTCGCTGGAAGGGGGGTTTGATTTTGCACTAGGGCCAGAGGAGGATAGAGTGTGGGGAAGGAATTTCATGGGAGGCCGGCAGAGGGTCGAGGATGGATGGAGGTTCATCGGAGGAAGGGTTTCAAGAAGGTCGAGGAGGGTCGGATGGGAGTTCGTCGGAAGGGGCATTCGCTGGGGACCAAGGGAGGGTCGGATGGGGGAGCGGGGGGGTTCATGGGAGGCGAGTGAGGGTGGAGGGGGGTTCGTCGGAGGAGGGATTTCGCGAGAGGCCGAGGAAGGGTCGGATGGGGGTTCGCCGAAGGAGGGGTTTCGCTAGGACCAAGGGAGGATCAGATGGAAGGGTGGGGGGGCTGGTGGCGGGTGGCGGGGAGGGGCAGTCGAAGATGGGGATTGGAGGAGGGGGGGGCGGTGCCGATTGAGGGGGAAGAGGGGGACATCGGGTGGAGGATGAAGGAGCCTCACCGACGATGAAGAAGAGGGGGAGAGAGAGAGAGATCAAGCGCGCACGAAAGAAAAGAAAAAATTTAGAGATTTTTAATCTAACCTACGGCAGCGGTTATCGAACCGCTACCATAGATTGAAAATATTTTTTTTTTAAATATTATATAATTTTAAAATTTAATGCCTATCTTCATCATTCATTATCTAAATAATTATTATTAGAATGTCGTCGTAAAAGATTGCTTCGATCCAATGGCTCTAGCTTCATTGATAAAAAAAATTCGATTTCGACGATCACGAATGATGATGCAATGATCTGATAGATGAAAATCTTTAATGGATCTGAAAATCTGTAACAATGATCTCAATGATGTTTGTAGCATACTATCAAAGTTTTGCTTTAATTGAATATTATTATCATGATCAATTTAGTACGGAATAATTTCGATCATTAAATTAGAAACAAGCGATCAAAGAGTTAAATAGCATCTGATTATGAGATAATTTTTTAGTTAAATGATTTTTGTTATAATTTTAAATATTTTATATAGTGATGATAGTAAAATTTAAATTATTTTCGTATAAACCATTCATGTTAAGCAGATATTGTAAAAGCATAAGCATAATAATCGGTGAAGTTTTAGAATGGTTATCAAAAAATGTATAGTTTTAGATCATTCTTCATCTCATGAGTTAAATTTTATAATCACCACCATAAAAAATGATTAAAATAGTAGTTAAGATCATTTATAAAAAAAATTATCTCATAATCGAACACCGTTTGGTTCTTTGATCACTCGTTTATCATTTAACGGTCGAAACTAATCTGTACTAAATTGATTAAGATAACGATATCCGATTGAAGTAAAACTTTGATAGTATGCTACAAATATCATTGAGATCATTGTTGTAAATTTTTGAATCCATCGAAGGTCTCCATCTATCAGATCATTGCATCATCATTCATGATCGTCGAAATCAAATTTTTTTGATCAACAAAGCTAGGGCCATCGGATCGAGGCAATTTTTTGCGATGATATTTTAATGATAATTATTTAGATAATAAAAGATAAAGATGAATATTAAATTTTATAATTATATAATATTTAAAAATATATATATATGGCAGCGATTATAATTAACCACTGTCATAAATCAGATTATAGCAGCGGTTTCTACTAACCGCTGCTATAGGTCCGACTTATGGCAGTGGTTATAATGAACCACTGCTATAGAATGATCTATGGTAGCAATTTTTTATAACCACTGCTATAGGTCCGATCTATGGTAGTGATTTTCTGTAACTGCTACTATATGTCGGATCTATAACAGTAGTTATAAAAATCATTACCATAGGTCCAACCTATAGCAGTAGTTAACGAAAATCGCTGTCGTAGGAGCTATGGCAGTGGTTTCAAAAATTGCTACCATAGTAAGCGCTATCATAGACCATTTTTGTAGTAGTATTTTCACAGATTTCTTCATGAATCTGCCATGGTACATAATCAGCTTTGGATGGATGTAGACACTTCAAAAGAGGTAAGGAGAAGGATCGCTTGTAGAGCCCATTATTATACAAAATATAACAAGTAGTTTGGTTCATTATTTTTCGAGTCTCCTTGTGATTAGGCGACAGCTCCCCTAACTTTAGATACTTGAGAAAGGGATCAATCCAGCTAAGTTTTTCATCAACTTGCTGGATGACAACAGGCTCCTCAAGGCTTGAGGTCTTTAGCATTTCAAAATAGGTCTTTCTTTTCAAGTCGGTAGATAATGACGATGCTAATTTTGAGAGTGCGTCCGTCCTAGCATTTTGTGCTCTAAGGACCTGTTAGATATAAAATTTTAGGAAGGATGAGATTAAATTCTTTACCTTTTAAAGGTATTTCTTCATATTTTCTTTGCGGACCTCATATTCACCTTTGATCTGCCTAACCATCAACTAGAAATCGTTGAAAACTTTCAGGTGTTGAGCCTCTGCTTTTTTTATGACTTTTAGGCCAATGATCAGAGCTTCATATTCTGCCTTATTATTTATGATCGAAAATTCAAAATGCAAGACATATCTGGCTATATCTCTTTCGAGACCGGCTAAGATAAGACCGACCCCTGATCCTGACAAATTTGATAAGCCATCAACATGTAGGGTTCATAATTCTTTAGGATCTGGTCCTACATTTTCATCATCTTTTGAGCTCTCAGCACCTTTTGAGCTTTCTCTAGTTTCTCCTCCTTTAGAACTTTCTTTGTCCAAGATGGTGTATTCAAGAATGAAATCTATTAACACTTGAGCTTTGATAGAAGGTCTTGGATAGTATTTTATATCCAACTTTGAGAACTCTAAAGCCCATTTTGCTATCCGTCCTAAAGTATCTAGACTGTAGAGAACAGCCTTGATTGGCTGATCTATGAGCAACATAATGGTATGAGTTTGAAAATATGATCAAAATTTTATCGCCAAGATGACTAGTGCAAAAATTAGCTTCTCTAATTTGAAATATCTTATCTCTACATCATGAAGGACCTTACTGATATAATAAATAGGCTTTTGAATCCGTCCCTCTTTTCAAACAAGGCCCGCACTAATTGCCACTGAAGAAACAATAAGATATAGTATCTCTTCATCAGGCTAAGGTTTAGTGAGCAATGGTACAGAGCTGAGATATTACTTTAGTTCTTCGAATGCCTTTTGGCATTTCAAAGTCCATTAGAAATCCTTTGATTGCTTGAGGATCTAAAAGAAAGGAAGATATCTTTTGGCCGATCTAGATAAAAAATGATTGAGAGAAGCAATCTTACCAGTGTTGTTGAACTTTTTTAATGGTTCCTGACGGTGCCATCCATAAGACCATCTTGATCTTTTCAGGATTCACCTCGATATCTCTGCATGAGACCATGAAGCTGAGAAATTTGCCAGCAATGACTCTAAAGGCATATTTTGCAGAATTCAATCTCATCTCGAACCGGTGAAGGGTGTCAAAAGTTTGTTGGAGGTCGGCAACATAATCTGGTATTGCTTGACTTTTGACTAACATATCATCGACATATGCCTCCATATTGCGATCAATCTGATTTTTAAAGATTTTGTTTACTAGCCGCTAATATGTAGCCCTTGCATTCTTCAAGTCAAAGGGCATTATCATATAACAAAAAAATCCACGATCAGTAATAAAGGCTATTTTTTTCTCATCTTCAGACACCATCCAGATTTGATTATAGCCAGAGAAGGCATCTATGAAGCTAAGGAGCTCATGCCTTGAAGTTGCATCTACCAGTTGATCAATTCGAGAGAGTGGATAGCTATCTTTACGGTAGACTTTATTTAGATCAGTAAAGTCGATGCACATATGCCATTTTTTATTTATTTTTTTTACCAATATGACATTTGCCAGCCAGTCTAGGTACATCGCTTATCTGATAAAGCCAACTTTTATTAATTTGTCCAGTTCTTCAGCTATAGCTTTTTAGCGCTTAGGAGCGAAGCTTTGTTTTATTGGGCAATAGGTCAGATTCATCTTCAAATAGTGGAATATTATTTTTGGATTTATTCCAGGCATATCCATGGCTGACTAAATGAAGAGATTCATATTTTTCTATAAAAGAACGGTTAGTCAATCCTTCGTTATCTTATCCAGGCATGAGCCAATCTTTCATAGTCTAATAAGGATTCTCCTTCCTTAATGAAATCTCCTAAAGATCCTCAAATGGTTAGGCGCACTCCTAGACCAAATCATCCTAAGTATCCAGCCCCATTGGAAGTTTAGGTTGGGCCTCCGCTCAAAGTTTTACAGCAAAACACTATCAAGCTATAGTTTGGTTGCCTTAAATTTGTACCACTTTATTTATTGTTGAAAACTTGGCTATCAAGTGATAGCTTAATACTACAACCCTTAAAGTCCATAGACTTAAGTAACCAAGAATCACGTTATAGGCTGAGGGAAGCTTGACAACTAGAAAATCAACTTGAATTGTTACTTATTGAGATGGGGTTTCTACTATAATAGGTAGTTTGATTATTCCCTCCAGGGTCACCAAGCTTCCAAAAAAGTCTTGAATTGGGGTATTGAATCTACTTAATTGATCCGAAGTAAATCCTATTCGAAAGAAGATAGAAAAATATAAAATATCAACCAAGCTTCTATTATCAATAAATACACGATGTACATTATAATCAACAATATTTATAGTGACAACCATCACACCATTATGTGGTTATTGTACATCCTCTGTGTCCTGCTCGGTGAAGGTGATGGTGTCCTCAAGCCTGTCCTCTAATCTTATCCTCTTTATCACTGTTGACTCGAACGACCTCCAGTTATCATATGAATTTCATCTCTCAGAAGCCATTCTTCAGCTATTGTTGGTTCTCCCATCTCTTGTGCTGGTGCTGGCATAGGTAATTGCTGTTGAGGTTAATGGAATGGCTGTCGAGCCCTCAAGGGACGTCATTGTGGAGTTCTCCCTCGAATAAAATGGTCTAATCTTTCATCCCTGATAAGCCTTTCAATTGCATCTCAGAGTTGGCAGTAGTCTTCAGCATCATGATCGTAGTTATGATGATTAAAATAGCATATGGTTGGATTGCAGTGCTCAGGTTTTGTTTGCCTCCTTGGAGGCTGAGATAGCTCGGTGTGTACCACCATTAGTATTTCTCTCCAGGAAATATTTAGAGGCGTATAATTATTATTTCACCTCGGGGGAGAAGATTGTCAGTCTCTTTTTCAAAGGCTTTAAGATTGGCTATTTCTAGAAGGACCCCCATTTTTCTATCTTCGGAATAGGGACCAGGAGCGTTGGTGGTGTCTCTCCTCTCGCTTTGGAGAACACTCTTTATTTGACTTCATCGTGGTAGAATTGGTAGGGGTATCCTCGATGAAAGCTTCCTTCAAGCGGGAATATCTTTTTGCTCAGACAAGCATATCATGATAGTCCCGAGGAAAGGTCTTTACTAACGATCTTTTAAGGTCGTTCTTCAAAAGTCTGCCCATCAGAATAGTTATTGCGATCGATTAGACCATGTCACAAACTTTCAAAGTCATCGTATTGAAGCGACTCACAAAGATGTGGATCAATTCTCTCTTTTTTTGTTTGATTGTGTTGAGGTAGTCGGATTGCTTCTACTACCATCGGCTACTGATGAAGTGGGCAGCGAGGGACTGGCCCATCTCTTTAAAAGAGTGAATTGAGGTTGGCTCTAAGCTTGAATACCACTGTTGAGCCACCTTTTTGAGGGTGGCTGGGAATGCTCGACAAAAGATGGCATCTTATGCTTCTTGAAAGAGCAACGTCATTTTAAAAATCTCCATATGATTGATAAGATCAAAAATCCCATCGTAGGTCTCGAACTGAGGTAATTTAAAGTTGGGAGGTAGTAGCTCCTGCATTATTTTTGGAACAAAAGGTGACTCGCTGCTGAACCCCTTGTAAGACTATGCCGAAGAAGCTTTATTAATGGCCTCAATCCACTTGTTGAGCTCGTGAAACCACTTTTCAATAATGAGATCTCGGGCGGTGCAAGCTTCGAATTGCTGAGAGGAATGACAACCAGAGGTTGAATCATGCTATGATCGTGGGCTGATTGAGGGATTGCCATGGGTCTGCCTTCTCCTCGGACTCTACAGAAGTATTCGAGGAGGTTCGGGCTACGATTGTGGCTGGGAGGCTGGAACTTGCAGCGATACCATTGTAGGAGGTGCAATTGGCACCGCTAAGGGAAACACCGGTTGCACCGTTGAAGGGGATGCAGGAGTAGCCAGATCCAATTGCAGCATCATCGAGGGGGTGCAAAAGCGGTTTGGACTGCCTGAATAGTAGTCGTAAAGAATGAACTTGCTGGAGGAGTAGGTTAAAGTGACCACTGTCAGTTGAGCTGGCAAGAGGGTCTCCATCGTTGGTAGCTGAACATGATCATTAGCCTGAGCATCTGTCTGATGAGAGGCGATAGTGTTGGTGAGACGAAATGTCACTATATTCGGTGGCATGTTTCAAAAATAAGCTCTTCCTCTATCTGTTGTTGCTCGATCAGGTTAAGATTGAAAGGCGAGCGATGGAGCTTTGCACAATGATGCTGGAGTGACCTACAAAATAAGTCCAGATCAGAGGATTGTGCTTCGGCGAGGATCCTCCAATGTTCAAATAAAAAGGCAAAGAATAATGGAGCAACAATCGGTTCTCTAAGAAAGATCGTTTACCTGAATTCTTAGGATTTTTGGTATCTCTAGAAAAAAAGCATTGTGGGAAGGTGCTGTTCCGCAAATCTCGGGCTGTTAATCATGCCATCATGGCATGATAGTTCTCTTTCGCTCCTCAAGGATGAGGAGGTCGTTATCGACGTGATTTGAATATCTTATTTGCTCCCACGAAATCATTTAGAATGGATAATAGCTTGGTTATGATTGGATTGCAGTTAGATCATGGCTTATCTATAAAGTGAATTACTGCACGTGCTAGGAAACCAACTGACCGAGGTAGTTGAGAGAATTCATGTGCTAAATGAGTTGCTGATCATATTGAAGAAAATAGCTCAGATACGTGTATCTCAGCTCGGCTTTTAAGCCAACAAATACATGGATAATTTAGGCCGTTTAAAATATTCATGACTGTATGGTAATATGAAGTATTCTTGTTGTCAATATGATTGATGCAAGATATTTACCTTGCCACTGTAATGCTAGAATTTTTTTTTAATAGATAAGAGGAAACTAAACCATTCAGTTTATTATAGGCTAAGCTGCCTAATTTATTAAAAAATATATATAATTTATAATATTATTTAAAAAAATTAGTGAAAAAATATTATTTAAATCCATAACTAGTGTTGTAGATCTATCGATGTTACTTACAAATAGTAAACACACACCTACAAGATCCTCACGAGTTCTAATAAAGCTTTGCTGCATCCGTTCTTTTCTGTTTAGCTTCCTAAATATTTCTTTTGAGACGGAGATCGCTGATGGGTTGAGTCCTTCTTATTGTAGGTGGAGGATGAGCGGAGCTGAGCAATGGAGCCGAGAATGGCGGGTGGGAACAGGAGGATAAAGAGGACGGCGGAGAGGAAATTGGATACTTAAAGAGGAAGGATATGCTGTGGATGTTGCAATTTATTGCTGCCAAAATCCAATGTGAAACCTTGAAGGCACGCATGAGAAAAATAGAGCGGGAGGTCATAAGAGTTCCCTGGTGGAAGGACCCTCCGCTGCGTAAGTACGAGAATAAGATGTGACGTATGAGAGAGAAAGACCTTGCGACGTAACAAGTCTGTCGAAAGCAGTGGGTCGCCCGACGTCTAACTTAAAAAAAAATAATGTTTTCCTTTTTTTATTATTGTTAAGTGCCATATGTCAACATGCGATTGGAGGTCAGATTTGGGACGCATCACCATAGTCGTCGAGCAGGGGGAGGCAGCGATAACCGGCAAGCGGGTGGTCGACGCGCCGGAAGGGACGCGCCGGAAGACCTTGAGGATGCTGATGTAGCTGTGCCGGGACTTGAATTTGGCCAGCATCTTGATGTCGTTGGCTGGGATGCCATCGTCTTCGTCCTCGGCTCGGGGATTGTTGGGGCATCAGATAGATTGCGTTGTCGGATTTTTGACGGCTTGTCGGGTCGTGCTAGGTTATGCTAATTAAGAGAGGTTGGAGGATTGGCGTGTTTTCCTTTTCTTTTTTTCATCATTATTTTGTTTTAGAATCCTTAGAGGGCAAGACTCATGGAGTAGCCAATGAAGAAGCGAAAAGCCCGGATCCCGGTCCAAGGTAACATATTAACATTGGATGATTATTTATGGATTATAAACGCAGCTTACATGTCTTATATCTTCTTTTTTCGTGAGCAGACGAGGCTTGTATCTTATTCACCAAATGATGCCTGTAAATATTGTGCAGACCATTTTCCCAATACAGATTACAGGTATGTTGATGTGCTGTTCATGACATTCATGATTCTTCATGGTATGGGTTCTTCATTGGGTGTTATATATTTTGGATGTGTCGGAAGTTCATTACCTAATTCAAAAAAATTGGGTGTACAGGACTCGATTTTTTTTTTTTTTTTAATGTGGAAAAAGCCTTACCTTTCAATCTTTTTTTTTGTTTTTCTTTGATTTTTCTTGAATTTTCCTTCATTTTCTTCTGTTTTTTTTCCTATTTTTTCAATCTGAATCGGTGGGAGGCTTGGAGCAGCTAAATAAGGAAGCTTTTCTATTCTAAAACGGATGTAAAATAAACTCTAGAATTCAAATGTAATATTAACTTGATTCTTCATTATTAGAGGGGGTAAGGTGGGAATTATAAAAGATTCACTTTCTTTTCTTTTCTCTCCAAATCCGCTCAATTTGGAGGAGAAAAAGTTTATAGATTTTAGGGGGTTTGTCTTCTCCCCGTTTCTTCCCTTTTCTTTCCATTTCTTTCATGAAAAAACTTCCAAACAAGGGAAAGTTCCCTTCTATTCTTTTCTTTTCTCTTCTATTCCTTTCTCCCAAACAAGGTGTTAGTGAATCAGGTAATGTGGGAAAAAAATCGAGTCCTGTACACCCAAATTTTTTGAAGCTGCCCTAACCAGCAAGCAAGGTTCACAACTACTTGTTTCCTGTTAATTACTGGCTGCATGTGTACTGAGGTATCAAATAGGGCCATTTGTTGACCATGGTTGATTTTGTCAGATTATGATGTAAAGGACCTTTATGCTTTCTTGACAGCTTGACATCATTCTGGTTGGTTTTCCCATGCCTGCAACAGATTCGGTATCTAATCTTTTCAGTAGCTAACTGAGTTTGTATCCTTGCATTGTGTGTTTATAGTTTGTACCATCCTTAGTGATGCCAGCATCAGTATGTTATTACCCAGCTGGTGTTGCATTGAAGTGAGCTGAGCTAGAGCAACTTTAGAGGAAAACAGTAATAGAGCTGTATGAGCCTGTATCAGTAATAGAGTGTGAGCCTTGGTGCAATGGTAAGATTGCTCCAATGTGAACTGCGGCTCCTAGGTTGAAAATATAGAAATAGCCTTTCTGCACGTAGCAGTAAGGCTGTGCATATCTAAACCTCCCAAACCCTGTAGCGGCAGGAGCCTCATGCATTGGGCCACCCTTTTCTTATCAGGCAGCCTATGCAGCCATAATAGGCAATTCTTTAAGCCATGTTTAGACTGTATAATCCCAGTTAAAGGCATGTGTAGGCTTAATTTGATTCCATGCTATTCACTTTCCAAAAGATTCTGATAAACCTCTTGATAATTTTTAATCCTGATCTGCATACTTAATAGTTACTTCTTTGGAATAATTGTAGAAGGACTTGAAATGAAAAGTTTGAATTTTTTCTAACGCAAAAAGAAGTGGAAATTTATGCAACATGCTAGCAAACTGATCATATTCAAACAGTTTGACAATAGCAACAGATATAGTATACATATTCACACACCTCAAAGTGATACAATAGACTCCATCTCTGCATGATCCATAATAAAAGATCACCAGTCGCTAACTGTTCTGCCTAGGCCCATTCTTTTTCCTTTCTACAGTGAAAGGACCACACAACTTGAACTAGTGCACATCGGGGCTCAATGGACAATGGAGATCATACAATTCCACTTCCTTGCTAAAGTTATAGCAGAAGCTTGCTAAAAGAAAAACCAGCATAATGTCATAGCATATGCTCATAATCTATTTCCCTACAACCTTTATTATCTTGGTGACACTGTTCTTGAGCATGGATACTTACCTGTGATGGCCTTCTTCACTTTCACAATTGAATCTTTGACCTTTGATCCAACACCTGACAAAACAGTGTGAGATTTCTTGTGTGCTAGTTTCAAATCTGCCGTTTTAACTTCCACAACTACTGCTGCATCATGGCCAGATTTCTCAGATTTATGTTCATATTCCTCTTCCTTTTCATCTTTCTCTTCATTAGTTCCCTCCTCCTCCACATGGACATTTGCTCTCTCTTTAGTTTGCTTTTCATCTACACCGACTGTTGGGCTACTTTCTACCAAGAACCTTTCCCCTGCCTGAGCAGTTTCATTGGCAGGTTCAACTGTGGGCTCTGATTGCTGGATTTTATCTGAGATACTTTTCTGTAGTTCTGTCTTGATTCTCCTTTCCAATCTCAACTTTTATACCTCTTGATTGAGTTTCTAAAGCTTCTCCAAGTGTTTTGTCTTCAACACAAGAAGATAGAGATGACTTGCTAGTTTGTTGATTGCCTTGGAGAGCTAATACAGTTTCTTCATCCTGAAATTCACTGTTTGCATTTTGAACTGGTTCAAAGATTGAAAGAATTTGCTTCCTAGAATGTTGCATATGAATCTATGTGAATCTCTGCAATATCCGGAGGAACATCCTGACTTTCTATTCCACCCACTATCTCGAAGCTATCCTCTTCAAAAGCCTTAATAATAGTTGAAATCGCACTGTTTCTCTTCAGGCATTCATTATCCTTTTCAATTTTACTTCCTGTCATCTTTTCATGAGCAGCTGTTGGGATCATTGTATCTGATGTTTTCAATTCATCAACATCCAGTTTACTTTCTGGACCACCTTCCTCTTCTAATGCCAGTTCCATACTATTGTCTAAAACAACATTAGTCGATTCTTTAGCCAATATATGCGTGTTAGGAAGAAGTGCTTCCTTCCCCTCCTAGGCAAGCTATGGATAATATTTCACAAGCACAAACAACAATAGCATATAATAACCTAACAGAAATAGAAAAACCAAGCAACCAAGAGAATGGGAACACCAAACTTTTAGAAAGGAAAAAAACCATAGGGCATTACAATAGGTTCATAACAACAAGATAATACAACAGCACAAGAAAACCTCTATAAGGAAAATATCAACAAGCCTTCAACTTCCAAAGTTTATAGACACCCCCAAAGAGAGAAATCTCCAACTTTTTGGAAGCACCAAAACTTTTGTAGATGAGATGAGTAAAGAGAATCAAACCCTTGTGCCTTGAACTTCAATCCAAGAAGAACCTTGTATGAGAAACTTTTGTTGTGTAGAAAATCAAAACCCTACCTCTTCTCTATCTTTCCCCTTCATTTTTTTCCTTGTATGTGCTACCACTTAAAAACATATGCCCTATTAACAAGACCCACGCCACTCCACATGGGGCCAGCCCAAAATATAAGTAGTAAGCCCAACAATCTTCCCATCTAGACCTTTGAGGAGGACTCCTTTGTGCTTGTGAAATATTATCTATAGCTTGCCTAGGAGGGGAAGGAAGCACTTCTTCCTAACATGTGAAACTTCATCATTCACATCTTTACCCATTGTGATTGTTAGAGATGTATCATAAAGATTTCTCTTTGGGCTTTCATCATCCTTTAGTATTGCAATTTCTTTGTTCTTCTTTAAATCATGGTTCTGTTCTTGCACCAAATTAAAACTACCGTCGATGTTTATTACATCTACTTTGCCTTCAGATATGCTTGTGTCATCTTTTACCTGTTCAGCAGACAATGAGGCTGAATTTGTTTCTTGTTTCAAGATGTTGATACCATTTTGCTCATCATGAATGTTTTCTTGTAGCTTATCTTCATGCGTGACATCACAGGCTTGCACCAACTTATCACCTTCTTGCTGCAAGATTCTGTCCATCAAAAAATGTGATATGGGCAAATCATCTTGTTTAGTCTGTTGGTTTTCCTCATTTTTTGAATTATCAAAATCTCTAACTTCATGAACTGCCCTTCAGCCTGCCACTCTATTTCCTTCTCTTCTGCTGGTGAGCTTGCTTCTGTTGCTTGTGTGCTAGGTGAATTTTGTGAGTTTTCTTTATCCTCTATGAATGTGGCTGAAGAATCATTCCCCTCTTCAACCTTTTCATTGGGCTTTGGAGCTTCTTCTAACCTCTCTGTCTTCTTGGTCTATGGTCTCTTCACCTTTCTTAGTAGCATTGAAGGTCATACCGGTTGCATTAAATGTCCTGTCAACTGATAATGAATCAGTGGAAATGTGCTCAAACTTCTCAGTTGCAGTTTGGTCTTCTGCATCAAATATAAAATTATCTTTAAATTCAACACCCATAACTTTGGTCTTAGTGTCTATCTGAGTGGATCCTTTTGGTGAAGATTCTTTATCCATTGGTAATGTGGTTTCTGTCTTAATCCCATCTTCACAAGGTCCTGTTCTGTGGCATAAAACCTGATACCTTTACCTGTACAGAAAATAACAGGTTCTAGTTAGTCGACAATAAATTAAGAGAAGGAAAAGAATATAAAGATTTCTCTCTTTGCTTGCACACTCTTCAACCTTTGCTTCATGCCTATGCTCATTACCTTCCAATAAAAAAGCTATGTTGCTAGTTTTTTCTTCTCGAAAGGTTTGCAAAGCAGATAATGGACCCTCTGCTATGCTAAGTCATTCTTAATGATCCCTGTTCCAGTGGTATCCTTATGGCTCTGTTCTTTGGACGCTCCTACAGAAGCTCTTCCAAACTCTTAAATACTCTCATCACATTTTAATGCTTTCATGAATCTGTTCTTCACATTTAGGGTGCTTCTCATGTTTTTCTTCTATTTCCTGTCTGATATCTTTGGCTGGTACAGGCATGACAGGTAGGTTATCATCAATCTTGCTTCCGCACTCTTCATCCTTCGAATTCATAACCTCAGACTCTTCCCATGCAACTGACTTGGCTTTCTCAGATGAAATGCTGCTTTCTAAGGTGTGCATTGGCTGGTCATCTGTGGGCTCCACAAAGCAACTGAATCAGTTTCACCTCCCTTGTTCGCCAACTTATATGAATGTTCCTTCAAATCTTCCAGTGGTTCATTTGTGCACTCTGGTGGATTATAAAGTTGAACAGATCTTAGATCTCCAATTTCATCTTATGCCTTCTGCAGTAAACATGGCTATATAAGAAGTTATGAGAATAGGTAATATAGTCACTAGGGACTAGTATTTCACTTAAATAACCAGACTACCATATTTTCCCTCTAAAGAGATTTTCTATCTGAGATGATAGAGATAGCACCATCAGAGGTTAAAATACCATGGAAGACACATATCTTATATTTTTTCTTAAAGAGGAGAAAACTCTACAAATCTCAGTGGAAGTGGACCTTAATCTGATTCTCAAATGTGTTTGAAACATGTTCATGCCTACTATTTTATGTAACATCTGTTATATGGTTTTAGTAGAGAAAACCTTGTTGCTCTCGGCGAGATGGAAGGTGGCACTTGCATGAAATAGAAAATATTAGATCTGCTCATTTACAAAGAGGGGACCCGTAACCTAGTAATAAGAGAGGGAAGAGTTTAAAAAGCTTCAGCAAGAGACACCCCAGTATTATACAAGAAAGAAAAGATAAGAGTTTATTGTGTTTACCGGGGTATTACAAGTGAAGATCACCTTTGAAGCTATGTCCATGGCTAATGCAACAGGTTGACTTAGTTGCTAATCATAGATTTCCTCTTTGAGTATATCTTTTGGCAAAAGAGTTTGTTATCCTCCTTGTTTGAATTCGTAGGACCCCAACACCAGGAATATACCAGGTATTTTCTACCATGACTACCTTAATTAGTATTCATTTTGCCATTGCTGTTCACTTTTCATATCCAGATTGAACAATGGTACAGATGCATGATGCATCCTTACTAATTATGGTTCTCCTAGGTATTTCTGTAGTAGAGCCCTTACTCAGCAGCTTCCAATTGTATATATCCATCATTCCATAATATCACTGTCTTTCATGTAATTTGTATATGTTCATATCAGTGTACCTGATTTCATTTAGGTAAAATATTTTGGATATAAATGCCTTATTAACTACTGATGAGGTGCAACCAATATGCCTTGTGCAATCATAAACAGGTAAAAAGTAGGTGTTACCTAAATTGAGCTGATTAGTATAAAAAAAACAGAACTTTTGAGTCTGCTTATGGAAAAAACAATTGTTGAATTCAGAGTAAGTAACATTTGGGCCGTAAGAACAGGCAACACTTTTATCTTTTTTCTTTCCTGTATGTTTTAAAAAGTTAGATGCTGAATGAACTTGTGCTGTTATATTACTATTGTTGGCATGAAATATGGTAGCGAGATAGGTAGGAAATAATGCAACCATATCGCACATTAAATCGGTGTATAAAAAAAATACAACTAAGCATGTGAAGTATAAAATTCATGTCATGCCAAAAAAGAAGAGCATTGAGATGGAACTATATCAATTCCTTCATAGGATATGCGATGATAGAATATGGTAAGGTCAATTGTTAGTTGCAAACATTTATGGATGTTAAAGCATTAAAAGAAATTGTCACATGAAAAAAAAAAAATCTAAGTGATGCTCTAATTTTGAAAATTTCTGGTGATAAATTAAAGTAGCTAAACTAGATAAAGTAAAACTGAAAATTGTAAGCATTTTATGGTTAGCTGACTTTATCTTTAAACTGCTGCAAATCTGAATTGATCTCTGGATTTTCATGTTCAAGAATCGCATGTCTGAAGAACCAAAATTAAAATTAACCGTCTGCCTGCTTCTTTTGACGTCAGATCAAGAGTTTACCATATTCTGTATTAGCTTTCATTTTTTCCAGAAAATTTACTTCTGAAACATTTTTAGAATGCAAAAATTATGAGAAGCTTTTCTTTTTCTAGAGAAACACTTCTTTTGTGGGTGAGGTAACATCTCTCCCCTATGGGGATTTGAACAAAAACTACCTCCTTAACCGAACTCTTTATGTGTGTGTATATGAGCTGGACTGCAATTCTTTATTCTTTTTTTTTTTTTTTTGAGATTTGAACGGCCAATCCCCATCTTTCTAACCCATGCAAAGCCCACCCTTGAGGGCCAACTCCAATAAGAATCGAACCCCTGTCCCTTTGCCATTGCAAGGGGTGGTACCACTCTAAGCAAATGCTCGGTCGTGACCTCAACTGCAAATTCAATTTGCATTTAAACTTCTGTAACAGAGTTAAATAACTTGTTAGTGGATGATGTGCATCCACAGGTGCCTACAAGACGGAATGCTTGTACAGTGATGGAAACATAGGTCATGCACCAGCCAAAAACTCATTAACTCCACCAATGGATGATTTAATGAGAAATCCACTGTCCAACGGCATTCGCATGTGCGGGTATGCGTGTGTGTGTGTGTGTGTGTGTGTGTGTGTGTGTGTGTGTATGATGTTTTTTCCTTTTTTTTCTTTTCTTTTTTGTTTTTTCCAGTGGCAGGGGTGGGAGGCGTGGGGTTGGTGGCATGTTGTGGGGAGGTTTGCACAGATAATAATTTCCCCACGAGATATTCTTTTTTCATGGAACCAAAATATTAAATGTTTATTTGGTAAGACACATGTAACCATATATGTGTGAACATTAGGAATGTTTGCGGACAACAAAAATGTGTAGAAGATCATATATGTAATTCTGCACTTTTCTTGTGCATGTATTTTAGGTAACTGCTTTTTAAATGATCGGGTAACTCAGTCCAACCTTTGACTTGCCACGTCAACTTCAATGTAAGCTTGAGTCTGATATAGCTATACCTCCAATTTTATAGCAACAAGAATTTATTATGTTCAAGTTGAAGCTCTCTATTATATTTTCTTCCTCCCCTGCTATTTTGTTTTGTAGCTTTAGAAACTTAATTTTGTTCTCTGTCCAAGTAATGGTTGGTTGTTTCCAATTGTGACAGTCTAAAAGGCCTATTAGAAGCTAAGCAACTTAAACAGCCAAATGATACTCTAAGATGATTCAGCATTTTCCTGAATCAAGTCATGACCGAGTCTGTTGGTGACTGCATATCATGGTCCTGGATGAGGATCTGAAACTTGCTTTAATTGTTAATAGTCTGATGTTAAATATGCGATGATAAAAAGAGCAAGAACTTTAGTTTCTCGAATCCCCTGTTCCAGCAAGAACATTGCTAAACTATTTCCAATTAGGAACAAGTGGTAATATGCATTGATAATATTGGACAGGATGCCAGTATGCTGTATCTTGTCAGATAAAACAAGAATAATCCATAGAATCTAGAGAAGTATGCTAAACCACGGAGTTAGAAGATTTCTTCAGATTCACTTTTTTTACACACCAATATCATGAAATCTGATTGAGCCAGGGGCTTAATCTACTTCACAGAAGAGTGAAGCTTATTCATAACTTGGACAATTCGAAAAAATATAGTACAGAAAGTCTTAAATGATCCCATCTACGAAGGAGTTTTAATTCTGTAGTGCTTGCAGAAGCTCATCTTGTGAATATTGAAAACTAAAAATAAGTATTAATGCAATGTTCGGTTGAGGTCATGTAATTTCATTGTATCAATATTGCAGTTTCTATACGAAGGAAGTATCAAATGAAGTTGTGTTTAGTTTCTCTTACCTTTTCTGAGATGGATTCCAGGGCACCACCTTTGATTGCCATGGCCTCAGATGAGGATGAAGAGGCTAGAGAAGCTTTCTTTGGAAAAAAAATTTCTAAATGAATCTGCAAAAGTAGGTACCATACATGCCCCTATTTCTCCCCTAATTTTCTTATATGTAATTAGAAGTCATGCGGACACACAAGCTCGATGAAAATTAATGCAGCTATAGTTGATGAAATTTTTACTTTCATTTTTAAACGTGTGAATTATGTAGAAGTAATCATCTTCTGATCGGTAGATTACTGTTGTGGAAGCATTAGATGAGAAAATGCCACCTATTCTTTTGGTTATTTTGTTGCTGGCCAGATCAATGTGTTTTGACAGATTTGCATGCTTGCTCTGGTGGATTTACAACTTTTATTGTAGAATTACAAATATGCCTATGCTTTCTCTGTTATTGATGTGGACTACAACTTCTATCCTTCCACTTTTGTGGAGAATTATGCAGATTATTTTGCTTTTGTCAGAAGGCACTGCATATCCTGCAGTTAAAGACTGGACTGTGGGGCCATTTGTTTACCTAAAGGTCAGATGCTTTTTCCTCATCTTATGTTTATGATTGACTGTACAGTTTAGCTCAGTGATAAAATGTGGTTGGGTGCTCACTTCTGGCCCTTAAGAAATGCCTCTAGTAGTTCTTTAAAGCAAATCCATTAGGTACCTCTTAAGTTTCTGAATGACTTAAGACGGTCTTGCTTGTGATTTGTGGGTTGTGCTTTGTGCTTTACTGGAATTTTCGAAGAGGGTGTGGTGTTTTCACCATCTGGTAAGTATCAAAGTTTTTCATTTTATGGGCATTGTAGATGGATTAGTTGCCGAGTGTGGGGTGTTGAAAGAGTAGTCTGACAAAAGTTTATTTCTTCTAAGACTTGCTTTTAGAAAGCTAGAAAAACCGCAAGGGCACCTTGGGTGATTATGTTCATGACAGTGATATTCTTATACTAATAAAACCAAATGGCTGTAAAACTCAGTTGAAGAATCTTAAATTAGTCTGTTTCACATGGTCAAATGTAGCCACTAGCACAAACTTGGTCCCATGGACCCTTTTTATGATGTCAAATCCAGCTTGGGAATATGCATGACTTCTATCATTCACCTTTTTTTTTTCCTTCTTTTCTTTCTTTCTTTCTGTATTCATTTGAGTTATTAAACAAAATAACGTTGTTGAATTGATTTTATATAAAACATCGGGTAATGCATTTTCTTTAAAGATTCCATGAACAAGTGCAGTGACTGACTTATGCATAACAGACTATACAGAAGCAGCAGTAACAAAAACAATGTTCTTATATTTGATCTCTCTCTCTCTCTCTCTCTCTCTCTCTCTCTCTCTTCTTCTTCTTCTTCTTTTGCTTTTAGGAATCTGATTTTCTATTCCAAGTTGCTTCAGTAATTTTTTATGTAGGAGGTTGGAAATCTTTTAGTAGTGATGGAAAGATAGTTGTCTTGTATATTTGTTTGAGAAAACCAAGAATGTTGATTACCATCAGCTTCATAGACAAGTTGGAGAATAAAAATGAAAATACGAGAGAATATGCGCCACTCATCATAAAAAACACAACGGACTATCAATCTCACACCAACCAACCTCAATCTCTCGTCTCCATACGTAACAATATGACCCAAAACAAATAAGTAAATGATGGTTTTTTTGTTCCTTGGTACCCAACTACGTGATTGCTTACCTAACATTTATATTCAACCATGCAATGCTAACCGGTTCCATATTTTAAGGTGACTACACTTGGTGATGAAAGAGGGCGGGGAAAAGAGACGGAGAGGGCTTTGCGTGCGTGAGCCGTCTCTGTTCAGGGAACCATTTAAAAGGTCAAGGTTCATCATATAGTCCAACTGTTGGTGCGAGAAGTCGTCCTGGCTAACCTGGCCCTGGCGCCATGTCACTAAAATCCGAGAGGTCTCCGCTGCCACATCTCCAAGTTCCTAAGGATCACCGGACTTCTTCCTCTCTGCCTCAACCCATCATCTTGCTTATTACACGGCAAGGTTCTCAGTTTGCCATCCAAACTTTATTTTCGTCATTATCCGGACAAAGCAAAAGGTTGCCTATGGACGAAAAAGATAACGCCCGTACCTTGTATTAAATATTAAGAAAAAAAAAACCATTAATTTGAGTGGTAGTCAGCTTGGTAATATGTATGATATCCCCTCAATAGCTAAAAGAATAAACAACCATCATTAAGCCAATAGAAAATGTCATTCATCAAGTGTTTTGAAAAGGTTTTAGGGAACTCTGGACCATGGTCGGGATTGCATGGACCTTCTTAAATATGAAATCTACAAGCCGTCGTAGCTGTGGGCAGGGATGGTCAAGAATTATCGAAAGCATGCAGTATTTGAGCATTGGGCCTAAGCCTTGTTTTGTTGAGCCGATTTAGCTTCAACATTCTGTGTCGAGCTTTCTATTTATTGATCTTCATCAAGTCCAATTTTAGAGGTAACAGTTTTTTCATCAAAATTTTTTTTTTCAAAAAAGTTATTCTAAAGTTGATGAATATTTTTTGTTCATCAACATGATAGAAATAGTATCCTTTGATTTTTTTTGGATTTTAAATAAGTCTGTGGTTAAAATTTCATATGAGATATGAATAGAACGTAAGTCAGCATTTTTACATCTTAAGATTTAGGGGTGTCCGATTTATGTGGTGACATAGGTATCCGATAATATCTGGTCTTATGAGAAGGCCTTACATCAGGTTAAGTCTTGGATTGCTGGGTGTACTTTAATGTGAGGCAAACCTAATCCACCAAGACCGTCGCCACGCTTAAAATTCTAGGGAGGCTATTAGGATGGTTTTGTTGTTGGGTTCCTATTACTGGAGGATAGGGTGCCATCCTATGAGCCCAAAATTGACTCGTGAAACAATGTAACCATATCTCCGAAGCATGTTGTTTTGATAGGCTGCCTTTATTTATCAGATCTAATTTTATTTGTAAGCCATGATTTATTCCATTCTTCTTACATCACTAAGTCAATGATTTATTGCGTTCTGGTTTTATCTGGAAACAGGATTCATTACGTTCTTGTTAGATCACTAATTCGTGGGAACTCAGACCGGTCATTTGATTGTCCCCGCCAGAAGCGTGAGGAACTCGCCCACAATTGGGGGTAGGAAGATTTGAATTTCTTATGGCCAAAGCCCGCGGCGCCTTCGGATCATCAACATAATATTATAAGCTATATTCCTCCACATCATTCAACAGTAGTAATCCCTGTTTTGTGCTTTTGGTTCAGGAGAAATCTAGTATGACCGGTATAAGCTAGAATATTCTAGATTATATTTGTCCATATTTATAAATATTTGACCAAAATATATAAAGTAAAAATTTAAATATGTTTGCATTTGCCTGTACAAACAAACGATTTGTATTGGTGTTTAATTATATGTTAATCATCTTTCCTTCAAAAAAATGATTGCTCGTGAATTCCCAGAGTGATAGCCTGGATCAACAAGTACCCCCAAGTCCTATCCGATACGAAGTATTATCAACAGTCTATGTCAAGGAAAACCTTTGAAAAGTTGAATTTGTATCTCTTTTTACTGTTTGTGGTTGGACTAATAAGTTGCCGTATTAAATATTAATTATGTTTAGTTGTGCCGCTTTCAAAACATTGTTGAAGAGGTAAATTAGTAAAATTTCGTCAGCTAAATGAAACCGTTATACTTGGTAGCTAAGCCATCAAAGAAGGCTCAGAATATTAAAACAACTAAATATCAAGCCCTAAAATTGCCATGACTTTAACCAATCTATTGGATAGGTGAGATAAAAAAATCTATCTAACATTAAGCAGACATCCAAAGAAAATTCTTTTCAGAAAGTAAGAATAAACATATCAGAAGAAGAAATATCGCAGGTACCTTGGGGTCTCTGGATCATAATCACCACCGTTCAAACGTGATCTACTTTACCAGACATGTGCCACTTTCTCGAGAATAATACGTGGATAAGTGGTCACGAGTGCTGCTACTCGTGTGTGTGTGTGTAAAAAAATTCTATCTTTCCCAACAACTATCCCCGAGAAAGGGTGTAAACCTGGTTTTTTATTGGATGCTTGAGGATTTTGGGTGTTAAGTTGGGTTCGTGACGCCAGATGTATATTTTTACACCACATGTGGCTGGCTGAGGCCGGAGATAGGGGAGAGCCGTTGCTAAAGCGGCGCCAAATCCCTCTAATTTTGGCGCGTAGCCCAAGGGAGGTTTCCGGGCAGCGCAGCATTTCACGGGCACCTCCTCCCCTCGGCTTCTCTCTCCCCCCTCCCTCTCTTTTATGCTGTTGGTTTTGGCTCTCTTAGTCTGTGTTCACGAGTTTCCTCGGCGCTCAACAGATTCCTCCCCCCTTCCCGGTCTTTCTCTTTCTCTCTCTCTCTCTCTCTCTCTCTCTAAGCCACTCAACCTTTCCCTCTGTTCTTATTATACCCATTTCTTTCTTCTTAAATAGAAGATTGGGAGGGAAAATGATAGTAGCCACTCCTCGTTTCCCATTCATCTCTTGCACCTTTCATATTATTTTCTTAACACTCCCTTCTCTTGCATTCTCCACTTTGTAGCACCTCCTTTCTATCCCTTTACTCTTGTTTTGCTTTGTTCAGTGATGAACAAAACTATGTTTTCCTTCGTGAGGTTGATCTCTTCTCCTTAATGGAGTACTTAGTGTGTCCAGAGTTCTAAATCTTGGGTTTTCAGCGAGAAAAGAAAGGCATGTTTTCATACTAGAACCACAGTTCTCCTCGTTCATCTTCTTGCTTGCTAATTACTATCCTCCTCCTTTGTTGCTGAAAAATTGGATACTGGACTGGCCTCTCTTGAGCTCTTTAAGAAGATTAGTTGGACTCTTCTCAGGTCGAAGGAGTTGGGCTCTGCTTTTCGAGATGCGGTTCCAAGAGAAGCATCAATTTGAAGCAGCCGAAGAAGGAACGATATGGACAATCGCCGGAATTCCACTGCCAGCTCCTCTAAGGCCCATAAAGATCAAACCATCACAGAATGATGCCGAAAAAGAAGAAGAAGCAGATATGTTGGACATGACCCCGCGGCAGAAGGAAGCAAAGATTCCAGAGAGGTTGTCCTGCCCACCAGCTCCAAAGAAGCCAAAGCCATCTTTGAGGTGTAATCCAAATGGAGTAGAGTTCTTTAGCCCGCCGGACTTGGAATCGGTGTTCATTCGCCGTGTAGAGAAAGCGAAGTAAGAGCAGAGTCTTGTAATGAACAGAGTTTCTGTACAAAGTTGTAGTATATAGATTGCGCTTGTAGTTTGAAACTTCAATCACATCAAAGAAATTGTATCTTTGAGTTTATCATGAACGTAGAGATCACGATCTATTCCAAGCTTCTCTGCCATTTTTTTTTTCTTTTAATCACTTTACATATATGTGGTGGTAGTGAGTTTGGGAACAAGCATCATCATTTCTGAATTGAGTTTTTCTAGCTTTATCTCATATTATAATGGCATCTAGCTCCAAGGAAGAGCTCCCTCTCTCCCTCTCTCCCTGTATAGGATGACATCATATATAGATCCTATTTCTAGGGAGCTAAAAGCTGCCATGAATGTAGAGATCTTTTAAAATTTAGTTGCTGCGTTGGTGCCCCATCTAATTGACTTGAACGGCTCCCAACTGGCCTTAGTGCTCTCTGCCTTTGATCGTTTCCCCTTTGAAGGGCCCCAACTTACCTCCTCGATACAATAGTAAAGATATACATCCTTTATTGATGAAATAAAAGCAAAGCGAACCTAGATTTAGATTACAACCTTCCTGCGTGAAAAGAATGCATACAAAGGTTTCCAAGATAAAAGATAATGCTTTCACATTTTTTAGGAAACAATACTTTCGCACTCAAATAAGGTTTTGTCCATCATCAATTGGTCAAGAAGGATAAGACGTGTATTTGAAAAGGTCACCTGACGATGGTGATTGAGGTAACTCCACCTTATTATGTCTTCCATTACATTATCAAAATGCTGTGACTAGACAACAAGGAAGGGCACTAGCATATACCTAACAAAGGTAAGATGGATAAGCATGGCATATGTAACTAAACTCGAAACTTTGTCCCATTCTGCATAAAATAATGATCCCATTATTGACCAGCTTATTAGTTGATGAAGCTAATGTAGTTTATCTATCTATTGTAATATAAATACCATACGCTAGTTGACCATCTCTAGTACTAGTTGAGTCGATGTTTCTTACTTAGGCAGCAAGTGTTGCTCATGGAAAAAGGAGGGGAAAAAATATCGCTTTTAGATACCAATATGTACCTTGTAAAAGCAAAGGAAAAATATTTCCACCAGTATGGTGCATTTCGAGGCTTAGATGAGCATGTGGTTTTCGGAGGAATATTAGGGTAAATCGACCCAAACTCCTTCACTGTTTTGGTTATAACTGAACATAGTAATTCAGAAAATATGGTCTACTATCTTTATATTTAACATAACAACAACACTGAAACCAATTATCACTATTTAGGAGAGATGATTGACATCTCACTCCACTATGATTTGAAGTAAGACACAACAAAGAGCCCATCGAATGTGGGGTAGCTACGATGATATAATCCACGGAAAGGGGAAGGTGGTATACCACGGAGAAGCTGTTCATTAGGCCAGGATTGCGGCACTAATTTGTTATTGTAACTTTGTCTTCTTTCACGACACGTTGAAACCTATGCTCGGTCACTATTTGGGGCGCGGGACCATGGAATTGGTATCCAAGAAACCTGAGAAGTCCCTTTAGCTAACACTCTGATGGCTTTAAAGCGAGAAGCATGGATCCAGCTCAAATGAAATTGACAGCACAATCGTTCATATTTTAACAGCCTTTGCGATCCATCGAAGACCATTGGAGGCGCCACGTGACGTGTGCATCTCTGTCTAGAGAGAACTGGATCGGTAATTCCCCTCATCATTGAACAGCAAAAAAATTATTCATCAAAACATTTTGCTGTTCCTCCAGGTTTCCTGTTTGATCTGGACTCTGTTATTATTTACAATTTTCTCCTTTTAGATCAATTGCTTTTCTCAAACAACAAGAACATTTTAAGATAACGTATGAAGAGGAAATATGAACATAGGACGCGCATGAATAGACCGTATATCAACGGAGAAAAATGCTAGTTTGTATACATTATTGTCGCATCAGAGGAAGTCGTAATCCAAATTGGTATTTTGTATGAGTTTGCAATCAGGAAGCAATTTATTGAACTCAGTCCAGGACGGTGCATTTATGGGCAATTCAATACATCAGGAGATCAGTCGACCCAAGTGAACTAGGAATTCGGATGGTGCTACTTCGTGGCATGGTGGGTTTCCTTCTGACTTGTTGAAGCTTTGTGCAAGGTGAGAGGATGATTTAAGTAAATGGGGGAGCTTTTCATCATGCGACCCCTGTTCCTCTAGACACTGGTGGAGTTAGAGAGAGAGAGAGTGTACGATGTACTTGATTCATTGAACAGTGACATTCTAGGGAATCCTATGTAATAGAAAGTAGAAACTTTAAAAAGGGCATGATAAAGATAAACATATGGACCTAGACGATAAAGCACAGAGGGCATTCCAAGGGAGAGGATTCTTTAGGGTAATGCCAAATTCCATCGAGCTTTGTTCCATGAATTGTCCCTTCCCCACTGCCTCCCCCTACTTTGGCGGGGATTAGCAGTTTGGAATTCTGGATGCTAATGGATTTCCCGCCAAGGCGCCAACCATCATGCTTCGCTATTAGGATAATGCTACTGGGTTGGCAGTTGGCACCTCGACCCAGGCCACATAGCATCAATGTCGTCATACAATATTACTATTCTTTTTTCCTACCAAAAAAGTTTCTAGCAATCATACCTCATCATCATTGCCATCCCATCCTAATGAAGAATATATAATAGAATTGGATGGAATCTTGTGTTGATTGTATTAAGAATACAGATTAGGACGAACGTTTGAGCTGCAGATCTTGAGTTGACGCATCTTTTTAACCTATGAATGCTGTTATGGCTGGGGATCCCAATGACGAGGACTTGATGTAGTCTAGCCTTGGTTGGCCCGATCTAAAAAGCCTGACCTCGCTGGGGTGGCCTGACTTACCAAGCCCATTGGACTAATTTAGAATAATATATGCGATAATGTATTATATATGTAATTATTTGGAAAGTATGTCATGCTTGATTGGGCTAAGGGCTTGGAATGGCAGGCCTAGGATCCCCTATACCCTTGGTGGACCCATGTTGGGCACCACATGCATGACCCAGATGAAACGGAATTGCTGCTTTGATGCTATAAAGAACAAAGGCTTCAATCTATGAGATGGATGGCAGTTCCCATGAGCCTCTGTTGAAACTGAAATTAAATTTAGAGTATGCGGTTCCCTATCATAAATCTTGATGATATTAAAATATTTAAAGGAGACCGGCTACAAACGTATTTGAAAACGTAGAACTACTGTTTTTATCTAAGTAACGACACCCCGATGGTAGATTAGGCAGGAAAAGGAGGAGGAGGAGGAGGAGGCAATGGACCTCATATATTTTTTGATTGAAGTAGGAGGTGGGTAAAGCTATCTCCGCTTTATTGATATCTTTGCACAGCCTTCATGGCTCATACAGGATTCTACTTTAGTGATTACGCCTTTCTCACACATGCATATCTAAGTGACTTGTGCTAACGCCTTAGCACGAATATATGTAGCGTCCAAGATGTATCTACATTCATCATTAACAAAAACAGGTGAAATATCAGAATTCTCAGCAAAAAGCATTAGCGTGACATGGTGTGTGATGAACATGGGTTATGGATCCTTGGTCCCTGCTGAAACTTACATATTAAACCTAGAAGGTGTCGCTATCTTTCCCTCTCAAGAGGAGCATAATCCATCCTAGGAAATTGAATTAGCATGATCAAACAAACAAAGCACTTTCTAATTCACGTATTCTATCTTAACCCCCAAGCTCTTGAATTTTATTAATTTATATTTTAACATGCATGACATGTGTCCAGATTGCCTTTTTTTTTTTTTTTTTTGAGGGAACAAATTGCCGGTATTGTTAAAATGTGCGTGTTCTATACCATGCTCGGCAGCGGCGGCAGCAGTAGTAGAAACAACTCACTGCCTTTTGGTTCAGCCAGCTGGAGAAATCTAATGCGGTGGTGGATGGAAAAAGAGCCAAAATTCGCAAACAGCTGTAAATTCAAACGAAAATAGATAAATTCAAATTATAAATCAAGAACATGCATGACCCCTTCCTCTAATTTCCTTGCCGAGTTGGCCGCATATTTGCCCTAAAATCTTCTGCACTCTACTCGATCGCGCAAAGAGGATCGACGGCCAGACGCTGGCAGAGGGCGGCGGCGAAGGGAGCTCGTCGCAGGAGGGCTCACAGCAAGAGAGAGCTGGTAGCCTGGTACTGGGAAACAGAGATGGGCTTTTAAGCCTTGCTAGTTGGACCCAAACCAACCATTGTGGCTTTACCTTGGCATTTCACCAAGACCACCGATAACGATTACCGCAATTAATCACCGCTCATTCACCTGCTACGTGAACTTCTCACATGGTGCTAATTCATATGTGCTTTTCAGCATCAACATTTTCGGAACCGGATAAGATATCAGATCAGAATGAAAAAGATAAGGGTCAACTGGGTCAACCCGTTAGGCCGGTCAATTAATTCATGATATCTACATGACATGATTATAATATAATAAATATATTTTATTTTTTAACATATAAAAATAATAATTTTTTTATAAAATAGATTAATAATTTAATAAAATCATGCATATCTAAAATTTTCATCTATTCTTAATTTTAAAAAATATTTAAAAATTTAAAAATCAATATTTCTTCGTAAACTTTAATAAATAAAAGCATAAACATCAATTTGAATGATAGCAACCAATATTTTAGTCAAGAAGCAGCACAAACAAAATTTTACATAAGAAATAGCACAAACAAAAGAACATTCAATAAGATTATTTCACAACCAAACTTAACATAATATTTCTAGTCATCTTTCAATCCATGTCCAATAATATATCATTAGTCTTCACTATAATCACCATTATCTCCCCTACCAAGGGATGCTACATTAATATCTTCATCCATCAATATCATATCATCATCATAATACTTGATTATAACAATAATAACAAAAAAAAAAAACTTATTATAAGATGTTTCAATTAAAAGATTAAAGATATAACCAAACAAGTTTTAAAAAAATAGATAAAAATTTTTTTATGCACCATGGGCGGTGCAGTCCATGCGCACAACCCATGGTGATTGGCTCATGCATGGGGCTACAAGAATTTTTTTTTTCGGGTGCCATGCTCCGATCCCATGCGTGAGCCAATCATCGCATGTAGTGCGCACTGAGCTGCACCACTCGTGATGCAAAAAGTATTTTTTTAAATAAATATTTTTACACGTATCTTTAGGAGCATTAGAACTTGATTTTTTATTAGTTTTTGATAGCTCTTCTTCTAAAATACTTTCTAACTCATCGTAATCAAGCTTTTCTTCAGAATCTTCTTCCATAACCTAAAATTCTGTTTTATCAATTGATTCATAGTCAACTGGATCATAAGACCTCTTATCCATTTTAAGTCTACATATTAAAAATATCATAAATATTTAAAATAAAATCTCATTAGCAAGTTATATAAACATATAGCCAAATCATAATATCATATTTAAAATATAAAAAATAAAATAAAATTATTTTTGATACATGTTTTGTAAATGCATGTTATAATGAACATACATTAGGTCATTGAGCCTTTAGTGCTCCAACATATTCCTTTTTTTGGTGTGAATATATTCAAACACACTCCAATTGCATTCGCATCCCGAAAAAGAAGCTATTTAATAAAGAGCCTGATTGTAAGCTTTTGCAAATTAGGAGCATCACCATCAAACATCATCCACCATCATCTACATAAATTTCACACATTGTATTAGAAATTATATTATAAAGTGTAAACAAATATATAAGTCATAAATTTGTAAATTTATATTTCTTACCGAACCGAGTGATTTTATAAGATATGATAGTGATCGATCGTTCAAAATTTTTCGGACGTTCTCTAAATAGTCTTATCTCATCCAACAATTTGGTTTTACTCCCTATTGCTTTGGTCTCAATAACATCAAGCAACCCTAACATAATTTCTAGTTTCTGATAAAAGTTATTTTGATCTTATTGAAAAACTAGGTTCAACCAATATGCACAAACATAGGTACTTTGATGCAATATTTTATCCCAATTATTTATGGTATCTATGAATGGCTTATATGATCTCTTCTTGCCTTTAAACAATTTCTTAATGCATTTGCATGTCCTATACATGCCTTCATATACATATCCCAATGCAGGTTTCTCATTAGAACCATAAATATGCAATAAACATATCAATGGTACCATGATCCTCACAATGATTAAGTAATTATTCCAAAACCTCTCATCTAGAATATATGACTTGTTCCACTTTCTTTGCTTTCGGCAATTTCAAAAACTTCTTATAATCCGAACTAGTAACCAAAGCTTGCAAGTTTTCCTTATAGTCATATAAGCTCCTCAATGTAATAAAAATAGTGGCAAAACAAGTTGGCCCAAGGCAAACTATCTCTCTCCAATTTGGCCTCTTTCTTAACCACTTCAATGTATGTTTATGATTATAGATAAAAATAGTTATTCTTCATATAAGGATAGCAACATTTTGCATATAAGATAATTCTCCAACATCTTTCATAATCAAATTAAGACAATGTACTGCATATGGTGACCAACTAATATTTGAATATCTCTATTCTAGCAAGTGGCTTGTAATAAAAATCATAAATAAGTATCTTCTTTTCTTGGTCATTTTGCACCTTAGTAACCTATATATTTTCACGTTATATCTTTCTTTTGTCGAATTCCTTGTATTGATTTTTACTTATACATCAGATAGAGTTGAGAATGAATCTATAGCTTTCATTTACTATAATAAATAAATAAAATAAAAAAATTAATATCATATTATATATAGCTTTTTGTTATAAAATAAATAAAAAATATAATAATTTAAATTGGAATAAAATAGAGAGAATTGGGAATTTTAGGAGAGAGGAGAGAGAGAGATCTGAGCGATTGAAGGGGGAGGGCAGGGATGAGAGGGGAGGAGGATGCCATTGAGGTGGTTGTTGTGGAGGTCGAGGTGGTTACCGTGGAGTTCAAGGCGATGGAGCTAGTCCGTCCAGGTGCGAGAGTAGGTCGAGGGGGGTCTGGAGGATAGGAAAGGAAGGACGAGCGGCGTCACACGACCATCGGCATAGCCGACACCACGCCACTGTTCGGAGCAGGCATCGAGGTTGCTCGCATTACCGTGGGCATCGACTCTTGACCGAAAGATGGTCAGGGCATTCATGTTGGGCCCTCGATCGGAAGATGGTCACTGGGGTTCCGCTGCCATTGCCACCATCACCAGCGGAGTACGGGAGAAGGAACATTGATTTCGGGACATTTGTAAATACACACATAGAGAGAGAGAGAGGATGCACCTTTAGGCTTTAGATCCCACTATTTCAGTCTTCCAGAGAGGTAGAAACTCAGCGGTGCTCGACGGGATTTGTCCGACAGGTGATGACGATTAGTTTGGGCCCTTTAGGGCTCTAGGCAGTGATGACGAACAAAAAGCTAGGGATTGGAGAAGTTGAAACGAATGGAAAAGAAAGCCGAAATGGCCGCGGGGATTAGTTCTTTATCTGACCCATAACCCGGCTGGTTCATCACAGGCCAATCGATTCATCAGGTCTATGCCGATTTTTATGGGCTGAAATTATACTGGGTCATGCCTAAGATCCGAACCGGAGTTAAAAACGGTCCTGTTCTGAAAATATTATTTTTCACATATTAATCTCTAAAATCATCATAATACACACGCATACGTTTGCGTTTCTAAGTTTTGATTTAGGAAAATAGTTCTCAATTATTTGGTAACCACCTTTTGGCATAAAAAAAGCCAGAGGCATACCGATCGTTTTATGAGTTGGGAAACCGGAAAGGATATCATGATTGATGCTGGCATGCACGTGAAAGGATTTGCATGTCTGAAATATGTATTTTCTCACGAGCTTAAAAGTGTACTATATAAATCAAGAACATTAATTTAAATTTAAATGACAAAGCAGGAAAATTCTTCTTTTAATTTATTCAGACTTAGACAAAATCATATGAGCAGAAAATAAATATAAATAAACAAAAATTACAAAAAAATACCATGATCGACAATTCGTCGTCGCCATTAATGTGGTCTTGCGCATTAAATAAAACTCCACGCATGCATGTAATGTACAACAAATTAAGCAAGCGAAATTAAAATGACGAGCGATGCATGGTTTCGTGATAGGGTCTGCCATGATCAAATATCTCGGAGCACGGCGCACCGCACTATCGTGTATATACTAAAGGTAGCTGGGATTAATTGATGGCATGCATAAAGTATTAAAGTCCGGGCCAAAAATGATTACGTCCATCCCACGTCGGTGGTAATATTCCGTGAGCTCCATGCTCGCAAGTCAGCACGCGCCGATTTGAAAGGTCGAGTGGGGCTTTTCTTCACGTCAAAATCGTGAGATTTACGTCATGAAATTGTCGCGAACTTGTCCATCTTAATTAGGTGCTGCATCATGATTTCAAAATTCCAGCTCCGATCCTTCCTCTCAAGCCACCCCTCCAAGGCCGTGCATGCTAGGGACCGCAAGAGAGGGACTTGGACTCTGAATACAGCTCAAGACGAGCCTTTCTTTCTTTCTAGTGGAAGTTAAAATGATAGGGGATGGTGAAATGAAATGGTCCACACCAACAAATGGCAGAAAAGTTCTTTCTTTACATGGTGACAAGGGACGTTTCCAGCGAGGCAGAGAGAGACCTCATTGTTTGGAATATATGAGAGAGAAGAAATGTGGCTCCATATCTTTTTATCCGATCGCTCTCGGATCATGATCCCTTGAAATGGAAGTTTTTATCGTGTGGAATGGGGACCATGCATGAGAAGTGGAACACTTTCTTCGAGGGGAAAAGGACGTTTGTTTGTCTGCTCCTTCGCTCATTTCCCTCCCTGATCCGACGATATTTAGCTAGCTCTTCTGCGCGCCCAAAGGGCTGCCGACGATGTGGATATGGCTTTCCATGAAATGTCGGCATTCCTACAACCTTTTCTTTTTTATTATTTTTATTTTTTTTTTTTTAAAAAAAAAACGGGTGTAATTGTTCGGGTTTGCGAAGGATTAATTAATCAGCATCTACCTAGCTAGCTAATAATTATATGCGGTGGTGCCATCATTGTTAAAAGCTCATTTTATCGTACGTACCATGTTCTTCTAATATTACAAAATTCAAGAAAGAGTCGTTGGACCTGATCGGCAGACATGATGCATGCAATTAATTAGCAAAAGATTTCGGCTATATATTCATGCGGACCAAGAAATGAAATTGGTTACGGCATGAGAGAAGCTAACTTGACGTTAATTAATGAAGATTAATTAAACGAGCACTCCATGAGTATATTTCTTGATCGCAGGATAATATTTGCATGTTGACTAAAATAACGATCTGTCGGATCTATTTCTATATATGAATATTGCACTAAAAATGAAAACGATCATGATGTATCCATGCCCATGCGTGTCACGTTTAATAACAAATATAGTTACGTTAATGAGAAAGGAGAGCCTGCTTCGTCAAAAGATAAGGGGAAAGGAGAGAGCCGTAGCAAAGTTACCCCATCCGGAAAGGAGGGCTTTATGGAAACAAGAGTCGTTCATTACTAGAAATATAGCCAAAGCAAAAAAGAAGAAGAAGAAGGAGAAAGAAAGAAAGAAAGAAGAATAGTTGGAATGAAAAAGAAACTACAGTTTTATGCGCCGGACAAACATTTGAAGACAATTTTTGATACTGTGTACTACTATGATCTATAACCACTCCATGAGGCCTTTTCAATTCTTTATGAAGGGATGACTTCGTGCTTACTTTCTTCCCTAATAAAGCAGGTGGCAGTCTTTACTTCCCTTCTCTCGGAAAAAAAAAAAAAAAAAAAAAGAAGACTTGGTGTTAACAAGAGAAGGAAATCCCAAAAAGTACCAAGTGATCAACTTACTAATTACTATCATGCTCCTTTTTGTTATTCCTTCATCGTAACTATGCTATTCTTTTTGGTAATTAGAAAGAAATATCAAGGCAACGTAGCATGCACACCATTATAAAATTACTACGATGCCCTTGACATATACCTCCTTGGTTGGGAATTGGGACCAGGATGATCAACCCCTGTCAAGCTGAGGATCAACCATTTTCAGAGGCCCAGATACAAACATACACCCAACCCAATTCTCTACATGTTTTCCAATCACTCGCTCAAATGCAAGGGAATTGAATACTATCGTACCAAAAAAAGGAATTTAGATTTTTTTTCCCTATAAATGAAAATAGAAGGAGGAATTTAGTACCATACTTGCTAACGGGCCTTATAAGGAAATTTAGTATCGGCAAGGAATGGTTGTCCAGAGGAGTATTAAAGACTTAAACTTTTTGTAAAATTTGTGAGAATCCTTGTGGATATATATTTAATTTTATGTAAATTATATCTTGACTAGATCTTTCGATCAACCATTTTAAATAAATATTAGATCATTATAAATAGTATTCGAGTGGATCCTATAGACTATAAAAAATTGTAGTATAGACTACAAACTAATTATGAGATTTATGATACTTGTAAATAGATTTAAATTTTTAGTTTTGTGAGGCTGCTATAACTTAAAAGGAAGAAGCACGGCAAGATTCATATGGAAATATTTTTAGAGCCAAAGAATCTAGTAAATATCTCTTAACTAATCTTTTTAAATAAGCCCACGAGACATTACAAGAGTGACGTCACTTCGTATCATACCTCCATAATCCATTAGGATCGATGTTGTTGTTGTTATTTAACCATACAAGTTGCAAAGATCATATACAGACAAAATATATGGATAACATAACCTTGGAAGTGTATTACTCGCATGGAATATCTCTCCCTGTGCCATTATGAACGGCGCAAGAGGACGGCGGAAGGTGAACCAACGGACGAGAGAAATTAAAGTGGCCCACCACCATTCGCTTCGTCGGGCAGTCGGTCTCCTAACGCGGATCTCCTCACATCGCATCCATAGCTGTCAACCTTCCAATCATTGGACCCCCATGTGTATGGATTTCAGTGCTACAGTCCCAATCCAATCGTGGACGTTCCCTCCTGATCAGATGGGTATAATAAATAATCAAGATACCACCAACTGAGATTTTTTAAAAAATATTATTTTTTAAATAATTGATTTTTAAAATATTTTTTAAAATTATTCTAATGGTAGTGATGCCAGAACATGTAATTTTAAATTTAAAATTATATATTTAACATACAATTTTAAGCTAAAATGATATCTCTTGATTAAAATAAAATAAAAAATAGAATTATATGTGAAAAATATAATTTTTTTTTTGTTTTTTTCTTCCTCTATACATCTCACGGTCGGCCTTTTCTCTTTTTTTTTTTTTTCCACTTTACTCTAACGAGGAGCATGAATGGAGGGCACTGGTGGTCGTCGGTCTCCGTACATAGTTGTAAGAGCTAAGGTGCAGGAAAGGAAGGTATTTGGGGTCAGAGAGAGGAGGGGGTTTGGTGGCACTGGAGCGGAGGGACTCGGATTTGCCAGGATCGAAGAAGAGGAGGGGAGGAGGTTTGATGGTCACATGGAGTCGGATATGATGGGTGTGGTGTGGATGACGGTGGGGTGAGACAAGATAGAGTCACCGTTTGAGCCTCACGAAACGATCGCAGATCATTGGGGGCACGGGACTAGAAGGGTTGCACGAGAAAGGAAAGAGAAGAAAAAAAATTAAAAATATATATATTTTAGGAAAGAAAAGGAAAAAAAATATTTTTTATTAATAATAATAATTTAAATAATAAAAATATTATTATTTTATTTGGAGAAGGGAAGGAAAAAAGAAAATATTTGGAGAGGAGGAACAAAAGAAAGAAAGAAAATAATATTTAAAATTTATTTTTTTAAAAAAATAATAATAATAATAGTATTTTAAAAATATTAGTTTTACATAAAATATTATTATTAATAAAATAATAATAAATTATTATTTAAGTTATTATTATTAATAAATTAATAATATTTTTTTTCTTTTCTTCTTCACCTCTTCTAGCCCCGACGTATCCATGCCCTTCCATCCTTCACCCATACTCCCTCCGTTCTTCGTCTACGCTCATGCCAACTATTAGCACTCTCTTGCTAGCTCGGCTTCGCTATCCAGTCCCTTGCTTATCCACATTGCCCCCGCCACCATCCCTCCTCATGGACTAAGGGGGATAGAAAAGCCTACGGATTCTTTACTTATACATTATTCTTTTTATAAAATATTTTATTTTTTTAAAAAATATTATTTTATTAATAATAATAATAAAATATTTTTATTATTATTTAAAAAATATTTTAAAATAATATTTTATTTTTAATTTTTTAAAATATTTTTTAAAATAATATGTTATCATACAAATAGTATTTTTAAATTATTAATAAAAATATTAATTTTTTCTTTTCTTTCTTTTTTTCTCCCCCTCCCCAAATATTTTCTTTTTTTTACTTTTTCCTTCCCTTTCCCAAAAAATAAAATAATATTTTATTATTAATTAAATAATAATATTTTATTATTAATATAAAATAATAATATTTTATTATTAATAAAATAATAATATTTTATTACTTAAATTATTATTAATAATAAAAAATAATATTTTTTTCATTTTCTTCTCATAATTTTTTTTTTCATTTTCTTCCTTCCTTTTCCTTCCTCCCACAACCTTATGCCCCCGCGCCTCCGACAATCTGCAACCACCTCGTGAGGTCTAAGTTGCAGCCCTACCTTATCTCGTTGTCATCCACACTGTACCCATCATTTTCGTTGCACCTGTACGATCACCAAACCTCCTCCCCTTTCCTCCTCTAGCCTCGACGAGCCCGAGTCCTCCGACTCTGGCTCTGGCACCACCAACCTCTCTTTCCTCCCCTGGCTCTGGGTGCCTTCCACACCCTGCATGACTGCCCTTTGCACCCTCTACGACCCTGCACCATCACTGTCCCCCCCTTTTCTTCTCCTATCCCAACGAACTTGAACCCCCGCTGCTCTATGCGAGCACCCTTGTGCCCCTCCGTCTGCGCTCCTCGATAGAGCAGAGCGGGAAAAAATAAAAATGAAGGCCGGCCACAAGCTGTGTGGGAGAAGAAAAAAAACGACAGGATATATCTTTCGCATGTGATTTTATTTTTTATTTTATTCTAATTATGAAATGCCATCTCAGCTTGAAATTGCATATTGAAAATATAATTTTAAGATCGGAATCACATGCTTAACATGTAATTTTGCAACCTCACTGCCACACCATTATAATTAGGATATTTTTAAAAATAAATTTTAAAAAATAATATTTTTAAAATTAATTATTAAATAATAATATTTTTTAAAAAAATCTCCACAAACAGCGGTAGAGATGACATGGATTCGATAACCACATTCCGTACATTTTGTACCGCTCAATCTTGCCAAACAGTACATGGTTGCTTGTTGGCCACCAGAACGAGCGGCTTGCAAGCATTCCACGAGTTTTTCGTGATGCCAAGGGAGTTTTTTCCCTGGCGACCGTAATGCTGCATTGAGTGCAATGTACTCGACCAATTGGTTGCAAGGGACCGTGTCGCTGTAATTGCACGGATTTATTAGTCTTGATTTCTTCATTTGCCTTAAGAGCGCTTGAAAGAGGTTTTACAACTCCATGGAGCTTGGTGTGAGTGTGCTGGATAAAAAGCCATACCTCGGATAAAGGTTCCGGTTGTATCTTTCACCCGAACGAATGGTCGATCTGTTTTTGCAACATCAACCCTCGGATCGCATCTCACATAAATTCCAAGGCAATCCAATCTCTTTCTTTGATCTGCTATGTTATTGTTCAAATACATCAAAAGTCAAACAATCGGTCTTACACAAAATTGCTGCAGTGACCTATAAAATAAGTTTGAACCAAAAAATTTTACTCCAACGAATATCTTCTGATGCTCAAATCAGAAGAACAATAGAGCAATAATGAGTTCTCTAAGAAAAATTTCTTACTTATTTGAATTCTCGAAGCGTATGATATTTATAGGAAAGATGCCTCACGGATGTCGCATTATTTCACTAATTTTGGAACATTAATCACATCGTTCTAATATTATGGCCCTCTTTTACTCCTCCGAAATGAGGAGGCTATTGCTAGCATAATTAGAATATCTTATCTGTTATCATGAGCTTAGGTGGAATGGATAACAGTTCGATTATAATTAGATTACAGTTAGATCACCGCTTATTCATAAGGAGAATCGCCGCATGTGCTGAGGAATTATTTGTCGGAGGTAGCTAAGAGGACTTAAGTACTAGATGAGCCGTCATTAAAGAAAATAGCTCGGATACGCGTCTCAGCTCGGCTTTTAGATCGGAGGACGTAAGAATAATCTTTTTTCTTGGAGCATTGGTGTCTTTATATCGATCCGAAGTATCTTGATCACCAACTACATGACTGATTCGAGATATTTATGTTACTACTATAACATGCCATATGGATTTCTAATGGAATGTTGCATAATCCAGCGATTATCATCACGAAAGCAAGAGAATCATTCTTTCATGGAAAAGAAACAAGCCTACCCTTAAAAAGGTTTGAAATATACTTGTATGCATGGATCTCCTATCGTTGATGATGTAGGATGGTGGGACTCACGAGTGACCAAGTAAATATACGACACAAGTAGTGTCATCGAGCATATGCATCCATCGGTAATTGTTTGATATTTGTTCAAGAATGGTTAGGATATGTTAACTAAACTAGATGTGGTGAGGATAAGGAACGGTTCCATCAATGTCTGTGGAGCTCCTAAGAAGCAATAGTATTGATAATTAGAATCGCAACCTATCCCCAATATATGATCATTGGATACACTCACCATCCATTAATGCTTGATTAGTGTTGCTGATCTCCCATGGAGCACTTTAACACCAACTCCACCTTTGCACTCACCAAAAATAGATTAGTTGCTTTTATTAACATTGTTAGGTAGTGTATCCATTTAAACTTTGAAAATTAATGTCGAATTTATATCGATTTAAATCATTGGTGAAATTGTTCCGACAATAATCAAATATTATCAATATAAGCATCCTTAATATTTAAATATTTTGCTTAACACAATTAACAATGAGAAGAATATTAGCAACCATTCGCTTGATGATAGTCACGAAGATGATGGTCGTCTTTTTTCTTTTTAACATCAAAAAAAAAGAAAAAAAAGAAAAAGACAATCATCATTTGCGCAACCAACCACCGCTTTTGAGACAGATGATCCACGTGCATTGAAGCAGACAATTAGTAAATGACTACAACATGCATTGCTTGAATTAATAGGAATGGCAGGTAGAACTTGTTCACATATGCTCCATTTTTTTTTTTTTTTGTTTAATTTTATTTTTTGATGATATGTTGACGTATGTTTGCTATTGATTGGTGTGTAGTCGAAGGAACTAGCAAGTACCCTTGTTCTAATTATCAGGAAGACGAGAATCAGCTGTCATATACTAAAAGTCACCCCCCTACCAACCCAAAAGGCAATGCCATCTTTCCTCCATCCTTCCTAACACCTCGATAACCTTCGTTGCAGAACTCCTCGCTGAATTATTTTCCTGAGCACTTTTCCTGTTGTTTAAGGTACCTCCACACCCCACCTATTTCAATGCAACAACTTCAAGCCCAGCTTAAAACCCCACCTTGATTGCTTCACCGGCCGTGAGCAGCACCACCCCCGGCTCCTTGAGTGTTAAAAGCATCATATCATTTTAATCGAGAGGAATTTCTTCTATATTCTCCAATATTCCTTCCTCAAAGTCTGATGGATTGTCTAGTCCGCCAATTGCCTCGGCGTCTCCAAATCTAAAATCAAACAACAGAGTTGTTGGCCCTCCGGATCAGAGAATGGGACGGCATCCGTGCTGCACCAAGCAGAAGCTAAGGAAAGGCCTGTGGTCACCCGAAGAAGATGAGAAGCTCTACAACCACATCATTAAATTTGGCATTGGCTGTTGGAGCTCCGTGCCCAAACAAGCAGGCATGTTTTGATTTTGTACCCTCAGAGAATTTTTCCCTGCTCTCTCTTCTAAGCTTTCAAACAAAATGTCATCTCTTTTACTTCTTTCAGGATTGGAAAGATGCGGGAAGAGTTGTAGGCTGAGGTGGATAAATTACCTGAGGCCAGACCTTAAGAGAGGAAACTTCACGCAGGAGGAGGAGGATCTGATCATAGGCCTGCATGAAGTTTTAGGCAACAGGTACTCATCCATCCAAAGACTTCGTTTTGGAGCTACATTTTTTCTGTTCGACGGCACAAATGGGTCTCCAATCTTTTCTGGCTTTCTGCTGCAGGTGGTCCCAAATTGCAGCACAATTGCCAGGGAGAACCGACAATGAGATCAAGAATTTGTGGAATTCGAGCCTAAAGAGAAAGCTTAAGCAGAGAGGGATCGACCCGACCACCCACAAACCATTAAGCGAGACAGGAGCAGAAGAAGAGAGGCCTAAACCCTGCGTGAAGCCCATCTTCAATCCCTTCGCCTCATTCGAATACCAAGCAGCTTTCGATCCAGTCGAGACAAACGCAAACTTCTTCCACCAATTCCAACAAACTTGCAGACCTCCAGAGCAGAACGAATTCATGGTGAATTTTGATGACGGTTTTACTTCAAGACCCAACTCGGTGTATTGTGATTATGGCGAAGCATTAGATATTTCGGACGGTTGTGGGATCCAAGAGAGTTTGAACGATGGCAGCAATAATTGGAACTGCAATATAGCGGCTCAGATGAGCAGTGTGCTAGGAAATGAGATCTTGAATTGGTGTTCTTCCGATATCAAGTTGGAATCACCAATTCGGACGGAGTTGGAAACTCACGAGAAGAAGCTGAATCCATGTCCGGGACTTCAACATGTGGAGAGTTCAGAAGAATTCAGTAGCTATCTAACGGCATCGCGGTCCCAAGATCTATCTGATGCATGCTTCGATATTTCTCAGGGGGAACCGGCTTGTGAATTGAAAGCGAATTTTCTTACTTCTTAACACCCCCTTCCCCTCCCTCAGAGATGTTGATGGGAAACGATCACAGGTGGACCTTTGTAAAATTTTTCTCACTTCACTCCGTTCCATAGGCCAGAAAAGGAGCACGAATAATGTATTTTACGGAGGTGTGTGTGTATGATTTCAAAGCATTGTTATTTTGTTGTAATTAGCGGGTTTGCTGAAATTGCGTCATCTCTTCCTTTTTCATATCGTATCACACGCTTTTGTCGAATTTCTCAATTCAAATTTCCGCCTCTGAATTCATTGGGGTCCTCGCCTCTGTTAATTGCCATTTGTTCCACCGGTTGCCGTTTCTCTTTCTCAACTTGGTCCTTGTTTGGATATGCTGCGTCGCTCTGTTAGGCCGCGGCAACGTCTTTCTTGCCCTCTTCAGATTTCTCGGTGGTTTCCACCTCCCTTTACTTTTTTTTTTTTTAATGCTATTATGATTACGACATCAACATGATTAATTATTTTAGCATTGCTGTCGAGCTACTATTGCATCATATATACTTCTAACTAACGAAAACACAAAATATTGTTTTAAATCTTACTGAATATAACACTGGTAACAAATGATGATATCCCCTGCAAGCACATATCATGTGTGCCATCAACACACACATAAGAACATGAGAGACGGACAAAGCCAGGGTTTTGTAAATGATCTATCTTTTTCCACTCATGGTGTTTGGCACATGTGATGAACGAGGTACGGGAAGAAGGTGGTTGCGTATTCTTTTCTTCTCTTTTATTTTTATGTTGCGTAAGAGGACGGAGGCAAGCTGTTGCTCGTTGCTTGTAAAAAGCTCACCTAATACATATCCTGCTATATAGAACTAGAAAGGTGGTGTCACCGACAGATCTTAGGCGGATTAGGGGCCCTCTTTCTTTAATAAAACAACCTTTTCTTTTAGATATTTTTTCAAATAAGAAATGCGGTGGAGTGCCACCTCTTAGGATCAAAATCTCCACACGCTCTTCGTAGTGCATGCACTCAGAAAGAAAACGCCAATCAGCCGACCCAAGTTCCACCGACAAAAAAGAAAAAAAAAAGAAAAGAGGAGCATTGTTTCAGTCTACACCTCTCTAAATATGACGGGGAGAAAAGAAAGAGCAAATTTTTCGGAAAAAGATTTATTTAATAGTTCTGTCTCTCAAAACTGCATGCATCGCGTGATCCGCGCATGGCTCGGATTTGAAAATTTTATGTTTTCTCATGGGGAAAAAGAAATATATCGAATTTAGTATTAAGTAGGGTTAATTCTTCTAATTTTCCATCTATTACCCATGCAAATAGCACGATTAAAGGTAGAATATTCACGTTATGCTGCCGGTTGACCTACAGAAATATTAAAATAATCTACATCTAATAGTCGCTAATGCTAGGGTAATCCTGCAAAGTGCCAACCATGCGTTGCAACATTGTTTAGATTACCTTAAAGAGTACATGTCCCAACCAGCCATCGAGGAAAGCCTTTTTTTAGCTCGAGAGGGGAGAAAAAGAAAAGCAACTAGAGTGAGGCAAGTTCTTGAGTGACTACGATGGAGGATGTTTTATTGATGATCTGTAAGATCCAACTTTATTTTTTTTAGCCGATATTGCTTGAACAGATGCTGCCTTGAATTTTTCTGGCTCCATTCTTTTTTAATTATTCTTGATCAGGCTGTTGTTAGGGTTGTCTTGAAATATTTTACATTTTGTTCTATTTTCTAAATAACAATTGCATATTCTCTAATTTCAGTTAGGTGATGTAAACTGTAATCTTGTATATTCCCCAACTTTCTATGAATAAAATCAGATGAATGACGTGGAATATTTTCTATCACTCTTCTTTTTTATCAAAAAAAAAAAAAAGAAAGAAAGAAAATAGAGAAAGGGTTGCTCACTTATGATCATGAATATGTAAATTACCGATTCAAAATATGGACATACCGTTCCATCCATCAATCTGGTTCTGATGATTAGCAACATGTCATCCGTGCGTCGTGCCCTTCACAAAAGTTGGAAGCAAAGAGCTAAGGGGTTCAAAATAGTGATTTTAGCCAAGTCAATAATGGTAAGATAGTGCACCTCATCTCAGCCAATGACAGGATAGGCGACCAGTACAACCAGTCCCACCTCCACTTCATAGGATTGACGACTGCTGCACTCTCCGTTCATTTTTATGACGATGATGGGAAAAGAAAAAAAGAAAAAGAAAAAGGAGAGAGGAAAAGGAACTGGACTCGGCTGGTTGGCTAGTTTAATATACTTCAATTCTAGCAGGCTTTTGTTAGGATTAACTTTTAGGTCTCTGGTTCACTAGCTTCAGACACACTTGTTTTTATATCACATAAAGTGGGAAACACATCTTAATTTGCAGCATCTCAACTCAATACGAAGCACGTGACCCTAATTAGCATGAGCTCCTTATTTAGGTAGGTGTCGGCACCAAAATAGTGAAAGGATGCAGCCACAAGTAGCTCTTGTTTGGCCCATCAGAATCAATGGCTCACCTTGGGCATATGCTTACCCATGTGATCTACACCGGTCGTATCGATCTTCAAAAGCGTCAAATTTGAAAGCCTGCAGTCCTCAGAGGGAACATTTTGTTAATCTGGAGCAAAATATTCGTCGGCGGCCATTTGAATCTTTTTCTGGATCAATTAAACTAATACACCCGAGCAACGTCAAGTCAACCGACCAATTGTCGGCAGACGGCCCAGCTGGAGATCATGATTGAGGTTAAGGGGAGCATAAAATAATTTGAGCATGGAATCTAGCAAATTGTAACCATGAAACGATGTAATACTGCAAGGGCGAGTAACATTCTGAGGGAGAGGTCGATGTAGCAACCAAACTTTTGGAGTGGAATCAGTGAAACAGGATTTTTGGGGGATGTGAAGATTAATAATAATCCTGCTCACAGTATCTCTCAGCACATGGAAAATCGAGCGCCGGTTTCTGCCTATTGTTTCAATTTTGTCTTACTACCTGGTCTCTCGTGCTTCCCTCGCTTGTATAATCTTCTCAATCTTTTCCGCGAAAAAGAATTTAGATAAATGTTATAATAGCCTCTAAGTACCATGACCGCACCTCCATTAACTATTTATGCTGCAACGAATACTTACGACGCGCTGGTGTTCGGCACATACATTACACATGTCCGTGAAAAGAAGGGAGGAAAAAAAGAAAAAGGAGGAGGTATTTCACCAAAGTGCAAGCATAGCATGTGCGGGCTAGGAGGAGAATGTCTTGTACTGGAACGGCGTTGGGCTTACAATGTGACCCAAGATCTTCACAATATCACTCAGTATCTGCCTAACTTAAACACGGCCCACCGGCCCATAAAATACTTGGGCTGGGTCAAGCCCATGATGAACTAAGTCTCCAGGTTCATTTACATCCCAACCGAGGCAATTGATACCGAATAAAGAAATCTGGGGAAATGAGACCAGCGCAACGACTAATTCATTTATCCCCTGCTTTCGATACACGGATGGAGTGAGTTTTAAGTTTGAATAGGAAAAGGCCAATGAAAGTTATATTTTGGACTACAATCTCATTTACGAATTATGAATCTACAATCCACTTTATAGGTAAGCATCCCATCAACAAGATGCCCCTCTGATACAATAATATGACGACCACAAGAACATATATATATATGACTTTATTGATTCGAAATGAAATCACAAGACACAGAATCCCAGTACACCAAGGTGTTACAACAGCATCGCATCTCTCTCTTTCTCTGTGGGCACTCGAAAAATGAAAAGAAAGGATGCAAACAAGACGGTAGGAACGGCTGGCTTCATGTTTCTCATATGCATGCATGCATGGTTCGTCTCACTGGATTATTATCAAGAGTTAACCTTCCTGCAATTCTTCCGAATCTGTCCCCTCGCACCGGTGAGTGGGGAGATGTTTCCCATCTTAATCATGGACTCGACGAACTGCTCAAGGAAGAGCTGGTTGTTCTCAGCATACAGTTTCACCAGCGCCATTGTTTTTTCACTCTTTGTGAATAACACCTGGTCCGAGTTTAACAGACCCTTGGAAGCCATGATATTCTTGTAGTAATAGTTGTCGAACTTGGTGGGGCTGACCAAGTCTAGAGGAAAGAGGTTGTTGTCACCACCGGATCGCGGACAGCGTGATCGCAGCTGGGAAGCATAGGCAACCTCCAGGGTGCTATCAGCGAGCCCGTTGCCCGTCTGGTTGTAGAGCCTCTGCCTGAAGCTGGTGCACCGTGATCGCCCAATGGTGTGGCCACCTGCGTTGGTACACCACATTAACATGGTTATGATGCTTGCCGCCTCCATAAATGCTAGCTAGTAATGTATTAAGCTGATTCTTTTTTCTTTCGATCAATTGCCGATCTTGTCATTTTTAGTGGAAGGAAATTTCAAATTTGGAAGACCCAGAAGAATTTAGGCTTGCCTGAGAGCGCGACAAGATCGGCAAGGTTGAGGCCCTGGAGCTTGAACTTGGTGATGATGGTGGGCAGTGTGTTGTTTGGAGCCGGAATATTGTTGTTGGAGCCGCTTAAGCTTGCACCCAAAGAATCCCTCCTCCCGAGCGGAACAACCCAGCTAGGACCACCAGCCTGTTTGCAACCAATGCACCGCAGGAACATCATCAGTTCAACTTAAGGGTGATTCTGTCAGTCAGTCTAATTACAATACCAGTTAATTTTTCCTTCGATCCTATAAATTACACCAGAATTTAATGCAAGACAAATTCAGCAAGGGTTGGACTTCGGAAAGCCCCTTCGCATTTCCACCATCTATTCGAATGTTCTCTCCATGGACAAATCCGTTCAGCAAGGCATGACGGGCGCATTTCTAGTTTGCAAGGTACATCAGAAATAAGTGCCCAAAGATTAGACCCGATTACGTGGGCTGGGCGTGAGCATAGAAATTGTCAAATTTTATAAAATCTTGGCTTGAAGACCGGTTAGAGATGAATCTTTTGTAAGTCCAACGCCCAGATCGTGAAGGATGTGATCAAGGACAGAGATGGAATTTACCAGAGCAGTGGAATCTCTAGCAGCAAGAGCCAGGATGTCAGCACAGGAGACGGTTTGTGGGCACTCCTTTTCTAATGCAGCCTTGATCTCGTCGATGACCTCGAACCCTCTCGCCGAGTTTCGGTTCGGATTAGACTGCTTCTCACTAATGATGCTTCCGCTGCTGTCCAACAGGACAGATGCATCACATCCCTACAAAATAAACAACTTCCATCCGTTAAAGTTGAAAACATAATTACATCAGTTGAATAAATTTCTGATGGCCAAGAGAATCTTGTTAGCCTACAGCTTCCTTTTATATATATATATATATATATATATATATGATCTGATTCCGTTTATTTCTGCGAGGATGAATGACTGTAATATGTCCCCGGACATCTTTCATTTTGGCTCGATTACTTGCGGAATGAAAAGAAATGGTGTGATCTTACGTGAATGCATTTCTGATGGATCAATATGGACCAAAATATTTTTATAGGTTCAAAATACTTTCTTATGAATCAAAAAAAAAAAAAAAAAGAAAGAAAAAAAGAGAGGATACTTTGGTCATATCATGCAAAAAGGTACAGCATCTGTGGTTGAGCAAGGAAGATGGGTCGATCATCCAATCAATAATATCTTATGTTAATAAGAATATATTTAATTATATTTTTTAATTTTTAATTTTTAAAAAATATTTTTTATTTTTTAAATTTTTATTATTCAGTAAAAATAAAAAAATATATTTAGCAACTACATTACTATAAAACAATTATATCTAAAACAAAAAATAAAAAAAAATTATTTTGCATATATAATAATTATTTTAATTTTTTAAATTTTAAATTTTTACTTTTTCATCATGTTATCAACATTTTTCTGATTTTTATTTTTAAAAATTAAAAAAAAATAAAAAAAATATATTTTTAATAGCTAACCAAACGCAATGGTCAGATTCCGGAGATATTGGCCTATCAAAATCTACGTAACTAAAATACACTTGGATAGAGCGGATGTTGCCCTTACAATTTAAAAAAACGTTATAAAGACCGGCTTTGACGAAAGCATAAGCACTCAAGGGGACCGATGGCTAAGTCCCTATCAAAGTGTAATAAAGTAAAAAATGAAATAAATAAGGTTTATATAGGCAAAACAATTGCTCCTTTTACGGAGGAAGTTACTTCCTTATTTGAAAAATGGTAACAGGGAGAACCTTAACGAAGCAGTCATGGAAATGGAGCCGCAGCAAAGAAGCGGCCATTCTGGTCTCCTTGGCCACAGCTTTGGCAACGATGGACTTGACAATCTCCCGAGCCTTCGGGCATGAATGATCATAAAACTGCGGGTAGAGGTACCCACCACCACTAGCAGCAAAGCAAAGAGGAACGAGAGAAACAACTGAGAAAATTACAGCGAAGGTTTTGGACATGGTCATCTTGTCTCTCTTCTTCCCCTTCTAAGGAACCTACACTCTGTTCTAAGAAGGAAAGCAAGCCACACAGAGAGAGAGAGAGACGGAGATGCACACAGAGAGATGCTGAGAGGTTTCTATATCTTCTGTGATGGAAAGAAAGAGGGATGGCCCGGTATTTATAGAGGAGGAGAAGCGAATGATGCCTTGAGGGAAGCAGGGTGAAGAGGAGGTAAACGAAGAGTTGGTAGCCACTATAGCTTCTTCCTACTAATCTATGGAAGGGCAGGTTTCACTGGCCCACCGGCTTCATGGCCATGGGTCGGTAGGAAATATTCAAAATGCCCCTGAACCGATTGCTCTCATTTTGGCTTCATCTCCAAGCTATTTGTTCAGTCATTATGCCCAAAACCAAGCTTTTTGAAAAATTGGCTTTCTTGTCTAAAAATAGCTCTGCACCTATTTGTATACTTAAGCTATCAAACAAATTCTAATTAAGGACTTCGAAAAGAATAGGACAACAAAATAGGAGAAATTGTATCAAAGCATTGAAAAAGTGGATTTGGTATTCTAATTAGGATTAGCTTGTTAATTTGATTCAGCACTTAATTAGAGTAAAAAAAGTAGAATTTTATGGCGATGCGTAAGATTTAGTCCTACACGAAATAACTTGTGGGAGACAAAAGGGTTCATATTGATGATTGGATTCAAGATTGACTGACTTAATCTCTTAAGTGGAATTGGATTTTGACTTGTCTATTAAATCCTTCTGATATTAGAATTTTTCATCTCTCAAGCTGTGGATAGATTGGAGGCTAAAGAACAAGTCAAAACTATTAGAAAGAGGAGAGAACCAATTAATGATTGCTTTTCTTTTGGAGGTTTGAAAGGAAAGAAATAATTGAATCTTTTTGAAGAAGAATGGATCCATCCTAACAGTCTTATACAACATCTTGTAATGTTATTACAGTTGGAAATATATTTGCAATTCGAAGCATACTGACGATTATGAGAGACAATGGAATGCCTTGAAATATTTGTTATCTTCTACTTTGCTGAATTGACTTCTTATTGAGATTTCTTTCTTTATTTTGCTGTTGATTGAGAATATTGATACTGAAACTCTTATCATGATTCCTATATTGGCCTCCAATTCCAAATTTCTTATCTAATTTGGAATATGGTTGGCAGTTCTCGTCGTGTTGTCGTCGGTTCTTAAAGCTTCAATAGTAAGACAGCTAAATTTGGGCATATGGATTTTTTGTTACCATTTTCTTCTGAATGGTCTATTGATTCTGAAGCATCTGTATGCTTGGCAAGGAGTTTTTTTTCCTTAATTTTTTTTGAATATTCTAATTATTTTGATTAGACTTGTTGTCTTATAGCTTTACTCTGAAGAATTCTTTTTGTTTTTCTATTTTCCTTCCCTCTATCCGTTTATATATTCTCTGTTTCTCCTCTTCATCTCTATAAATTCTTGAATAAAGTTTAGGTAGCTGTGTGCTGTAACTTCCATTCTCATCAAACAAAAAAAAAAAAGAAAAAAAAGAAAGAAAGGAAGAAATTTTCATCTCTCTTGTACAGAAAACATTTAGCAACTACGAAAACTTTGTTGAAGGAAATTTGGGATTTGCATTTGAACACTTTTGAGGAAGTCTAAGCATAAAATTTTTGATCACTATGATAATTATAATGCCGATTGTATTAGATAACTTTTCATATATGTTCTATTTCACGTTAAGCAGGGCATTTTTTTTTTTTTTTTTCCCTGTTCTTTTTAGGCCTCTGTTTTGAATGTCTACGCTTAACAATTAGTTTTGTCGTTCCTTGTCGGCACAACATAGAGTCACGAAGATGCGGAGGAAGGGCTAATTGAAAGATCAATTGTGTCATTTTCAATCTTAAAAATGGTGTTGAAGGCATAAAACTGAGGAGGAGAACTATAACTTGGTCAAACACTACCCAAGTTTTCTTTTTAGTGTAAAAGAAGGAAGAGATGAGCTTCCCCTGTTTTATTAAGAGGAACACTACCCAAGTTAGCATCAAATTATACGGTTTGGGTGCCTTTTGGCCTCTCCATCTGGAGGGGAGCAGTTTCATGAAGAGACACGTAGTGGGAGCAGAATACCTGCCCTTTGACTATTAGCAGTCTCCTTTCCTTGTGGTCCGCTGTAGCACCTTCCTTTCTTTCCTCTTCCCCAATTTAAAATGTCTCTTAAGCCATAGGAAAAATGTTTGTTTATAGGGATTGAACGGGTGAGTAGTGAAAAGAATGGGTCTAGAGTGCGTACCTGCAGCGAACTAATGACAAAATTGATAGTCGTTAACTTGGGGTCCAAGCATCGAATCACCGGGATCAATAAATATTGTCCACATCCATATAGTCTTATTGACATGAGGTTTGCGATGACATGGCAAGACCTTTGCTTTATTGATCATGGACAGCGACCTCACGATGATGCTGAATTCGATTGATATCTTAGGACAAAAAAGTAAATAAAAAATTACAACTCAGATGCAACCATGCAGGCACCGGGGCGGTGATCTCATCCAAGCAACAACGGAAAGCAACATCAACAATAATAACAACAAGATTATAATTTAAGTTCATAAAAATAATATACTCAAGATTCATAAAAAAATTATCAAAATATCTATATTTTTTTTATAAATATTTTTTAAATAATATTTAGATAAAATAATAATATATATATATATATTTTATGCATGAAAAAATGGTTTCGAAGTATATTGTCCACATTCTTTTTACATTACTATTTTTCTGAATAAGTTACTAAAATTTGTCTATATTTTTCATAATATTTTTTATATATTTTAGATTTAGTGAAAATGAATAACTACGTTATAGGACATTAAATAATGAAGGTATTGATAATGAGGATAGAGTATCTTAAGAATATAATTAAATGTCTACTTTACTGACTGATGAAAAAAAAGATTTAGCCACCTCTTAGATAAATAAATTTTTTTTTTAATTTCATAGATAAATGCTATCCATGAAAAGATAACTTATCCATCTTGAAAAGCATGATAACATAGATAAATTAATTAATAGAAAAGTTGATCAACTTTTTTATGATATTTATCCACCAAAGAAGGAACTCTAGGATCCGTTCTTTTGTGGATAAAAGATTTATTTAAAAATCTATATTTTCTAGGTAAATAATTCTGACAATATTTAGATAGAAAAATAATTTATTCATATTCTTTTATATATGAAAAAGTAGCTTCGAAATATGTTATCCATATTCTTTTGCATTAATACTTTCCTATATAGGTTGCTAAAATTTACCTATATTTTTCATATTATTCTTTATATTTTTTAAGTTTGAAGAAAGTGGATGAATGAGTTATTGGACATTGAATGATGGAGGCATTGAAAATGATGGTAGGATATTTTAGAAATAAAATTAATTGCCTATTTTACTGGCTGATGGAAAAATGATTTAGCCATCCGGAGAAGATTTTCCTCTCCATTTCATAGATAAATGCTGTTATGGAATGGGCTGGTGTGGCCTCGGTCTGTTTAGGATCGACCGTCGATCTATCCTAATGGATCGTCTAAGCGGAACGATGCGACACTTCGTCCGCGGTTAATTGTAGGTCAGCTTAAGCCGACCTACAATTTCGGCCGATCTACTAAAGACCGCCTTCTGACAAAATAAGATAGGCCTTTATACCTCATCCTCATCGGATTTAGGTCGGACGTTGAGCTACATGAATAGGCTCTGTTGGGGATAAACCCCACTTCCGTCGAAGTTCAGCATGATGCTTAGCCTAATGTAATCGATAATCACGAAAGGGCTTCGATCGAAAATTCTCCTCCAATGGCCAAACCTTAGTCGAACTCCTTCAGCCAGCCGAACTCCTCAGCGATCGAGCCTCAGTCGAACTCCTCCATTGGTCGAACCCCTTTCGAACTCCCCCAGCAGCCAAATTTTTGCCGAACTCCTTCAGGAGTCGGACTCCTCCCAGATTTCTCCTTCAATCGGACTTCTTTAGAAGCCGAACTTCTCTCAAACATCTTCTTTGACCGAATTTCTACAGGAGCCGAACTTCTTTCGAATTTCTCCTGCAGTCGAATTTCTACGAAAATCGAACTCCTTCTGGATTCCTTCAGGAGTCAAACTTCTTTCGGACACCTCCTTCAGTCGAATTCTTTCAAGAGCCGAACTCCATTCAGACATCTTCTTCAGTCGGATTCCTCCAGTAGCCGAACTTCTTTCAAAATTTTTCTTCAGTCGGATTCCTCCAGGAGCCTAACTGTTAGATATATGTGCCATAGAAGTCAGAATTGACTGACACTTGTAATACACTTCTAGGAGCAAAATTATAATTTTGATTATAATTAATAAAAAAGATTATTTTCTATCATAAGTGTATTTAGTGTCTGTGATACATTCTTTGAGTTAATGATAATGATAATTCATATTTTCAAGAGTTGAAAATTTAAGACATGAATAATCATTATTAACTCATAAAATGCTTCCGACCATAGGATCATCACGAGAATGGTGATTGATCCAGAAGGTTGATGTATAATTGCTTCTTTTTAGTAGATGAGTCTTGAGTCTATGGTGTGGAGACATCGGAGCGAGAGTACAGGTACTCGTTAGAGAACGAGGGCACTGAGCGTGACCACCTCGAGTAGTCATTAGGAAGTCTACCTTCTCGTCAATGACTGACTCGATGCTGCAGTGGTGTGTCTGGTTCTTTGACCTGAGGTGCATCGGCAGTTCACCTTGAGGGTGTTATAGTTTGACTACACCATTACTCGGTCTCCTAGCCATATGGAACCCTGAGGTGTATGTTGGCTATAGCATGTTCATTGTAGGAACTGGATGGCATCAAGATGGAATCTATCTACCTCGGTGGTAGAGGAGCAGCCCTATGATGATCATGAGAATCAAGTCCTAGAAGCCCATGGCCATGGCAGAGTGAAATAATAGAAAGAGTTTCTATTTAGATTTTCACATTGGACTTGAATCGAATGATTACATCATATGACAGAGACTAGGGTTTGACGAGTTCACCTTAACCCTAATCTGATCGGGGCTCAAGATAGAAGAACTTAATCACACAGATAGCTGCACCAAGAGGTTCGCATTCAGCTCTGATGGGTTGCCACCATATACTGCTAGGTGTCACTGGTGGATTTTGGGAGCAATTAGAATGATTTAGATGATCGATCATTCTAGCTGTTCGAATCAGAAGAGTTCTGATCCATCGAAAGGAGTTTCGATGATGTCGATGATAGAGATCATGACATATCCCATTACCATACAGAACTGAACCTAACTGGATCACACAAATAAGGGTTTGAATCTAGTGATCATCAATTGATCTGAATGAGATTCAATTAGGTTCAAGAAAATCGTGCTAGCACTCGATTGAACCTAACGTTCTTCTTTTACTATCATAAATAGTTGTCCTGACTGAGCCAAAGGAGTTTGTGCTCAATCAGAGGCCTTCATTTGGTCTGACTGGAGTTGTCCAGATCAAAAAATGGTTGTCTTATTTTGTAAGACAATACCTGCCATTTTTGGTCACCTACCATTTCTTGTCCTTTGACTTTGGTCAAAAGTTGACCTTTGACTGGTCAAATATTGACCATTGACACTTTGACTTCTGTCCACGTGTCATGCACCTATTGGAGAGCTGGTGGGGGCTTGTCCCCCTGCCAGAACCTGGCAAGGAGGAGGGCGCACGCCACCCTTGGCGTGTGCCCAAGCAGGAGGCGCCTAGGAGTCCCTGTTGGATAGGACTCCATCTCCTTTTGGATTTCGATTAGACTTTTCCTAAGAACCAAGTTTGACTGATCTTAGGAGCCATCTAAGGAGGAATCCAAGGGACTCTATTCCCACCAATCAGATTTAGATCTGATTTCATAAAGCGTTGTGATTGGTTGGAAAGAAGAGGAGTTAGATCATGCATAGTCTATAAATAAGACCCTGCGCCTAATCTAAAAAAAAAAAAAATTCCCACACCCCAAGGCTGCTCTCCTCTCCTCCTCCATGCCAAGTCCATCTTCTCTCTCTCCTCTTCATGCCCAAAGGAGTTTGGGATCTTAGTTGGTGCAATCCAGATGAGAGAAAGGCGACAGAAAGCTAGAAGGCTGCGCTGCTGCTGCAAAGGACAACTGCTGATCTTCGAAAAGAGTTTTGAAGATCCTCAGATCTCCAGATCTAATTTTTGGAGATGTGATAGAGAAGAAGAGGATCTTCAGATCCAGCTCGAGTGGATACCGGTAGAGGCCAGGCACTTGCGTGGCTAGATCCAGAACCTTCCGCTGCTTACAGGATCATCAATGGGTAATAGGATTACCCTACATCAAGATAAATTAAATTTAATTTAATTTATTTAGATTTTATTTTTATTATTAAAATAATAAAAATCAGATCTGAAATATTTTAGATCTGATTTAGATCAAAAATTTTTTTTTTTGAAATATATCTCTTGATCCGATCAGATCTGAACGAACCTGGTCCGAAAAATCAGGATTTTTCTTCAACTGGTATCAGAGCCAAGGTTCTAAAAATATTTAGATCTAATTTTAAATTTATTTTAATTAAAAAATAAGTGATTTCAGATGTCACATGAGATGTGATCAGATCTGAAATTAGAAAAAATTAAAATTAAATGATTTGGATCTAAGATTAGAAAATATGCATGACTAGTTCTAAAATAGAATAGTTCTATAGAATAGTCTTGCATGTTTTCAATTTAATTTGATTAAATCATATTTTAGATCTATTTATTTACTATTTTTTGATATTATAATTATTATAATAATATCTAAAAAATAGTAAATAAAAATTATTTAATTTTAAATATCATATGAGATATGATTGATGCATGTCTAGACTAGTTGTAGAATAGTTCTACATAATTATCTAGATTAGAAGTTTATTTTGATTAAGATCAATTTAAATCTAATTTTTTAGATTATTATGAGATAATTTAGATCTGAAAACATGCATGATTCGATACATGAGATGTATGCAAAATATGCCATGATTAGATCTAATTTGTATATGAGATATATGATATAGATCTAAAACTGTTTTGTAGTATTACATGTTCCTGATTAAGGCGTTCCTCTTGGCCGTCCGGATCATAAGAATGAAGAAGGGTTTAAAGGCCCTCTCTTTCTCATTCGATGGGGATGTTCTTATGATGTGTAGGGGTGCTGCGTGTTCGTCCTTAATCAAAAATCCAAAACTTACTTTCTGCAAAACCCTAGATCCTGAAATCCTAGGATTTATTGTGCATATTTTGTTTATGAACCCTACTTAATTAAAGAATTAAGATTATGAAATATTAATTAGATCTAAAATTAAGAATTTTAGATCTAAGACATATTCATAATACTGGGTTCGGCTTGGGTAGCTCAATTAGGTCTAAGCGGTTGATCAAACCGAATCAAGAGTTGGTTAGATGGGATCAACAATGCTTAAATTGACCAGCCTAATAGGATTAAGTCTGGGTCAAGATCGAGTCACGATCAAGCAAGACCTAATTAGGCTCAGAGGTTAGAGTCTGGATTGTAGGCTAACCCAATTGGTTCTGGCTCAACAATTTGGTGTCTAAGGTAAGTTTGGCACATACGACCGACTGATTTTTAATTGGAAGCTACTCGACCTGAATGCGTTCTTGTACGAGTTAATGGCATATTCCCTTCCATCGGTCTCACTTACCTGGCCATATCTGTTGACACAGTTCTGATTTGAGGTGGTCAATAATCCGAGCTAACCCATGCCACTAGGTTAGTCATAATTGTTATGACTATGACAAGTCTAGTTTAATGAGACCTGAATCAATTCTTCCTAAGAAAAGATTAAGTCTGAGGTCTTCCACCATTGTAGATGTGCGGGCCCTTTCCGGGGTTGATTGTTCTCGACTGGATACAGTGGCTCAGTTGCACCGAAAAGATGCAACCATGTCTATTAGGCATTGGATGCTATGGGCTGGAGGATGAGTTGGGCTCAATATTTCGAATACGGTGAGAGACTCAATTAAAAATTTAATCTATGCAAATGGTGGGTCTGACTTAACTAAGGAGTGGATCAATATTTTGGATACGGTGAGATTCATGAATTAGAGACCAAGTTTGGGTGCATCATGATTAGAGAATCATTGAACAAGAGTTGTTCACTCATTGGCTAACCCATCACCAATAACTGTTAGGTGAGGTGATGAGTCAGTTGGTGAGACCGCACCATCCACTAGAAATCATTAATCGTGAAGATTTTCGCATCTCTGCAGAGGAAGTGTAGGGATCCAAAAAAATAGTCGAAGCTAATTTATTTAAAAATAAAATTTCTAAATAAATTGGTCAAGTCATAATTACAATATCTAACTAGAATCTTTGACTCTTTACAGGAAAATGTCTACGTCCAATCCATTAGCATGTATCCGGGACATACATAGACTGACCAGACCCAATTATAAAGATTGGGTCAAGAACTACAAAATCATTTCGGGTTTCGAGAAGTTAACCCATGTATTGGACCAAGACCCTCCCACCTTACCATTCCGTCCATCTACTGAACAGAGAGCATCTTTGAAAAAATGGATAGACGAAGATAATAAGGCCAGATATTACATGTTGGGCTCAATGTCTGATGAGCTCCAGTGCCAACATGAAGATATCGAGACTGCTCGCCAAATGTTGGCTCACCTACAAGAGATGTTTGGTGAACAGAGTCGCGCAGCCAAATATCAAGTCACGAAACGACTTTTTAAGGCTAAGATGCGTGATGGACAGTCAGTCCAAGATCACTGTCTGATGATGATCAAGGATATTGAAGAGCTTGAGAAGCTTGATTTGAAGTTAGACTTGGATCTGCAGAATGATATTATTCTGCAATCCTTGACTGATGCATATGGGCAATTCATCATGAATTACCATATGCATAAACTTCAAAATTTCTTGGCCGAATTAATGAATATACTGATCATCACTGAGCTTTTTATGAAAGATTCTAAAGGCTCAGTTCTTGCTATGGAACAGACTTCTTCCAAAAGAAAGTCTTATAGAAAGAAAAAGAAGTCTATGAAAAAGCAGAAGGTGGAAGGAGGAAAGAAGAAGAAGGCAGAGCCGAAGATGAAAGTCATTGTCGAAGGAAAGTATTTTCATTGCAACAGCGACGGCCATTGAAAGCGAAACTATCCTACTTACTTGGCTACCCTGAAGAACAAGAAGAAAGGTTCTTCTGGAGGTATGCTCGTTATTGAGTCTAACCTTACGATTTCTTCTGCATCCAGTTGGGTGCTTGACTCTGATTCTAGTGCTCATCTGTGTACTTCCATGCAGGGTCTTGAGGATAGCAGAAGGCTGAGAGATGGAGACATGATCCTACGTGTCGGTAATAGAGCAAGAGTTGCTGCCGTGGCCGTGGAAATATACCCTCTTCGATTACCATATGATTTAGACTTAGTTTTGAAAGACTGTTATTATGTGCCTGCAGCTAGCAGAAATTTGATTTCTGTTTCATGCTTAGCACTAGAAGACTATGTGATTACCTTCTTTAAGAACCATTGTAATATTTTTTATGAAAAAAATAAAATTATAAATAATTTTCTTATTAACGATCTTTATCAGCTACATATTGATGTATCTATTCTAACTATCAAGCAAAACGTGAATGCCAAACGACCTAAGGATAGTCCAAATGATAGGTATCTATGGCACCTGAGATTAGGTCATATAGCAGAAGATAGGATCAATAAATTGGAGAAAAATGAGCTATTGAGTTCATTGACTTCCGAATCATATACAACTTGTGAATCTTGTCTTCAAGGCAAAATGACTAAACTTCCTTTTGTTGGACATGGGGAAAGGGTTACAGATCTCTTTGCCCTAGTACATACTGATGTGTCCAACCCATTTGATGTGTCGGTTAGAGGTAATTTTGACTACTTCATTATCTTTATCGATGATCTATCTAGGTATGGGTATGTGTATCTTATGAGACACAAGTTTGAAGCTTTTGAAAAGTTCAAAGAATTCAAACATGAAGTACAAAAATAAACTGAAAAACCCATTAAGATTCTTCAATCAGATCGAGAAGGTGAATACCTTAGTCGAGAATTCCTAGACTATCTCAAGAAAAATGGTATAGTCTCTCAATGGACTCCACCAGGAACATCTCAACTCAACGGAGTTTCAGAACGAAAAAATCAGACCCTATTAGATATGGTCCGATCCATGATGAGCTTCACAGACCTTTCTGATTTTTTTTGAAGATATTCATTGTTAACTTTAATTTATCTACTGAATAAGATTCCCTCTAAAGTCATTCCTACCACATCGTATGAGATAATGGCACGGTAAGAAACCAAGTCTGAGTTATCTCAGAATTTGGGGTTGTCCGGCTCATGTCAAAAGACAACAAGCGGACAAGTTAGAGTTTAGGTCCTTCAGAGCTCGATTCATAGGATATCCTAAAGAGTTATTAGGATACTATTTCTATATTCCAGAAGATCACAATGTGATTGTAAGTAGACATGCCATCTTTCTTGAAAAATAGTTTATTCAAGATAGCGGCATTGGAAAGCAGATTAAGCTTGATGAGAAAGTCTCACAAGTACAACGAGCTAAGGACCAATTGAAACCAAATCAAGTTGAGCCAATAAGAACACTACCTCCTCCACCTCGTAGATCGGAAAGAGTTTTTCATCCCCCTGAAAAATACTTAGGTAATATTTCAGAGGACATAGAGAAAATGTTTCACATAGGTAATGGTGCTCATGGTGATGATCCCAAAACCTACAATGAGGTGATATCAGATATCGACTCCGAGAAATGGCTAGAGGCAATGCAGTCAGAAATTGACTCAATGCACTCAAACCAAGTCTGGATCTTGGTAGATCCACCAGAAGGTATAATACCTATTGGGTATAAATAGATCTTCAAGAGAAAGATTGGTGCAGATGGAAATATGGAGACATTTAAGGCTAGACTAGTGGCAAAAGGTTATAGTCAATGCGAAGGCATTGACTATCAGGATACCTTTTCCTCAGTGGCTGTACTAAAATCCATCCGCACGTTGCTTGCCATTGCAGCCTATTTTGATTATGAAATATGATAAATGGACGTGAAAATAATATTTTTGAACGGATATCTTGAGGAAGATATCTATATGGATCAGCCGTTAGGTTTCACATCCAGTGATACTAATCATAAGATTTGCAAGCTGCAAAGGTCCATATATGGACTTAAGCAAGCATCTCGGAGCTAGAATACTTGTTTCAATGATGTGATCAAAATGTTTGATTTCATAAAAAATGAAGAGAAATCATATATCTTCAAAAAGGTCAGTGGGAGCGCTGTTGTCTTCCTCGTACTGTACGTGAATGACATCCTCCTTATTAGGAATGATATTTTCATGATGACGACAGTCAAATTATGGTTGTTCAAGAAATTCTTCATGAAAGACCTAGGTGAAGCATCCTTTATTCTAGAAATTAAGGTCTATAGGGATAGACCGAATAGGATGCTAGGACTTTCACAGAAGATGTATATAGAGGAAATATTAAAGAGATTTAGTATGAAAAACTCTAAGAGGGGATTAATATCCTTCAGATATGGTATTCATCTTTCCAAGAAGATGTGTCCTAGCACATCTAAGAAAATAGAATGCATGAGCAAGATCCCTTATACTTCTGCAATAGGGAGCCTCATGTATGCCATGCTATGTACATGATCTGATATAGCCCATGCTGTGAGTGTCACAAGCAGATATCAGTCAAATTCAGATGAAGAACACTGAACTTCTGTGAAATGTATCCTTAAGTACTTGAGAAGAACTAAGAATATGATGTTAGTCTTTGGTAACGGAGAACTCCAAGTCTAGGGATACACAGACTTAGATTTTATGTCCGATGTAGATGATCAAAAGTCGACATCTGAAAGTCTATTTGTGTGCAATGGTGGTGCTGTTAGCTGAAAGAGTTCTAAGCAAATCGTGATAGCAGATTCCACCATGAAAGCAGAATATATCGCTGCATCAGAGGCTGCGAAGAAAGCATTCTGGTACAAGAAGTTTGCTGCAAAAATTGAAGTAATGCCATCAGATGCCATTCCTCTGTACTCCAACAACAATGACCCCATAGCCCTTGCTAAGGAGCCAAGGTCTCATCAGAAGTCCAAGCATATTGAGCGGCGATACCACCTCATCCGCGATTACCTCGAGAAGGGTTATGTCAAGGTCAAGAGAGTCGACTCCACAAATAATGTGGCAAATCCGCTTACAAAGCCGTTGGACCAGCAGAAGATCGAAGCCCATCTTGAGAAGATGGGACTTAGACTTGTAGCTAATTGGCTTTAGGACAAGTAGAAGATTGTTAGATATATGTGTCCTAGAAGCCCGAATTGGTTGACACTTATAATACACTTCTAGGGGCAAAATTATAATTTTGACTATAATCAATAAAAAGAATTATTTTCTATCACATATGTGTATTTAGTGTCTGTGATACATCTTTTGAGTTAATGGTAATGATAATTCATATTTTCAAGAGTTAAAAATTTAAGACATGAATAATCATTATTAACTCATAAAATGCTTTCGACCATAGGATCATCACGAGGATGGTGATTGATCTAAAAGGTTGGTGTACAATCACTTCTCTTTAGTAGATGAGTCTTGAGTCTACGGTGTGGAGACACCAGAGCGAGAGTATAGGTACTCATTAGAGAATGAGGGCACTGAGCGTGACCACCTCGAGTAGTCATTAGGAAGTCTACCTTCTCGTCAATGACTGACTCGATGCTGCAGTGGTGTGTCTGGTTCTTTGATCTGAGGTGCATCGGCAGTTCACCTTGAGGGTGTTATAGTTTGACTACACCATTACTCGATCTCCTAGCCATTCGGAATCCCGAGGTGTATGTTGGCTATAGCATGTTCATTGTAGGAACTGGATTGCATCAAGATGGAATCTATCTACCTCGGTGGTAGAGGAAGCAGCCCTATGATGATCATGAGAATCAAGTCCAGAAGCCCATGGCCATGGCAGAGTGAAATAATAGAAAGAGTTTCTATTTAGATTTTCACATCGGACTTGAATCGAATGATTACATCATATGACAGAGACTAGGGTTTGACGAGTTCACCTTAACCCTAATCTGATCGAGGCTCAAGATAGAAGAACTTAATCACATAGGTAGCTGCACCAAGAGGTTCGCATTCAGCTTCTGATGGGTTGCCACCATATACTGCTAGGTATCATTGGTGGATTTTGAGAGCAATTAGAATGATTTAGATGATCGATCATTCTAGCTGTTCGAATCAGAAGAGTTTTGATCCATCGAAAGGAGTTTCGATGATGTCAATGATAGAGATCATGACATATCTCATTACCATACAAAACTGAATCTAACTAGGTCACACAAATAAGGGTTTGAATCTGATGATCATCAATTAAACTAATCCAGTTCAATTGATCTGAATGAGATTCAGTTAAGTTCAAGAAAATCGTGCTAGCACTCGATTGAACCTAACGTTCTTCTTTTACTATCATAAATAGTTGTCTTGACTGAGCCAAAAGAGTTTGTGCTCAATCAGAGGCCTTCACTTGGTCTGACTGGAGCATGTCCTGGTCAGAAAATGGTTGTCTTATTTTGTAAGAAATACCTGCCATTTTTGGTCATCTGCCATTTCTCGTCATTTGACTTTGGTCAAAAGTTGACCTTTGACTGGTCAAATATTGACTATTGATATTTTGACTTCTGTTCATGTGTCACGCACCTATTGGAGAGCTGGTGGGGGCCTGTCTTCCTGCCAGAACCTAGCAAGGAGGAGGGTGCACGCCACCCTTGGCGTGTGCCCAAGCAGGAGGTGCCTAGGAGTCCCTGTTGGATAGGGACTCCATCTTCCTTTTAGATTTCGATTAGACTTCTCCTAAGAACCAAGTTTGACTAGTCTTAGGCCCTATCTAATGAGGAATCCAAGGGACTCTATTCCCATCAATCAGATTTAGATCTGATTTTACAAAGGATTGTGATTGGTTGGGAAGAAGAGGAGTTGGATCACGCATAGTCTATAAATAAGATCCTGCGTCCAATCTAAAAAAAAAAAATTTCCACGCCCCAAGACTGCCTCTCCTCTCCTCCTCCATGCTAAGTCCATCTTCTTCCTCTCCTCTCCATGCCCAAAGAAGTTTGGGATCTTAGTTGGTGCAATCCAGACGAGAGAAAGGCGACAGAAAGCTAGAAGGCTGTGCTGCTGCAAAGGACAACTGCTGATCTTCAAAAGATATTTTGAAGATTCTTCAGATCATATCCAGATCTAATTTTTAGAGATGTGATAGAGAAGAAGAGGATCTCTAGATCCAGTCCGAGTGGATATCGATAGAGGCCAAGCACTTGCATTGCTAGATCTAGAACCTTCCGCTGCTTACAGAATCATCAACGAGTAATAGGATTATCTTACATCAAGATAAATTAAATTTGATTTAATTTATTTAGATTTTATTTTTATTATTAGAATAATAAGAATCAGATTTGAAATATTTCAGATCTGATTCGGATCAAAGAGAAAAATTTTTGAAATATATCTCTTAATCCGATCAGATCTGAACGAACCTGATCCAAAAAATCAGGATTTTCCTTCACTAACTCATTCCGAACTTCTTGTTTAGTCGGATTCCTCCAGGAGCCAAACTTCTTTTAGACATCTCCTTCAATCAAGTTCCTTCAGTAGTCGAACTCCTTCCAGATTTCTCCTTTGGTCAAGTCCCTCCAGGTATGCCATTCAACTCGATGTTTTCTTTTCTTATTGTTCTCCAATCTTCTAACTTGAGTGTTAGAGAGTTTTCACCATAGAATACTCCGATGAGAACTTTATTGCAGGTGAACGGGCGAAGCTCCAGCGAAAGTTCATCCTCAACCTCATATTCCTCGATGGTCGAGCTCCTCCATCCTCGTCGACCGACCTCAAGCTAGGAGATGCAGGAGCAACAGTTGGTGCTAGAGGAAGGGTCTCAGTTGATTCCGAGATTTAATTTTGAGGGAAGAAAGCACAACACCGGATATCATAAGAATCCAAAGGAGAACATCAAACGCGTCCCAACGTTCTAATGGTTGGAGGACCTACAATGCTCAATAGGTTAACACATCTCCGCCATCAATCTAGAAAAATCCATCAACGACGTCAGCGGTCTCACAGAAATAGTATGACACCCTGCTTCATCAGGTGCAAGCACTATTAGCCATCATAAGAGGAATACAATACATCGACGAGTGCCATCCAATCGAAAAAAATTCAGATCTGATTTGGATAAGGTCGGAGGAACGATGCCCTCGAAGCCCTAGGGTGGAGGTCAGTCATCACAACCGATCTACTGGTCCTTCCCATCAAAGACCTGAATGCTCGCCAACACCAATTTCTAGAATAGGCTCCACCCCGGGCGATGAGACTCAGCATCGAGCCACTCGTGAGGATGATATGGAGAAAAAGCTCAAAGAGATGCAATGGCAGTTGGATGCATTACGGGAGCCGAGGCAATAAGGAAAGGATTTGGGGTTTAATATCGATCCCCATTCACTCAAAAGATTATGGATGAACCCTTTCCACATCGGTTCAAGATCCCTCAGATGGAGCTTTACGATGGAACGATCGATTCCATAGATCATCTAGACAGTTTTCGAACTCATGCATCTGCAAGGGGCTACCGATGCGATACTATGTCAAGCTTTTCCTTCAATTTTAAGAAAGGTGGCTCGATATTGATATTCAAATCTAAAATTTGGCTCCATAGATTTCTTCTACCAATTGAGCCATCTGTTCATTACCCATTTCGTAAGCAATCGTCGGCAACGTCGTAACTCTGACTTTCTCGTGAGCATCAAGCAATGGAAGAATGAGCCCCTTTGAGAGTATATCAATCACTTCAATGCAACCATCTTGGAGGTTCAAAATTTAGATCCGTCTATGGTCATGACAACGTTCAAGGTCGGTCTCCTCCAAAATAACCTTTTGTTCTCTCTCAACTTGGACTATCCGAAGGATTTCACTGAGATGCTAGAACGAGCGAAGAAGTATGCCCAGGCCGAAGAGACTTGGAATTATAGAAAAGTAGTCGAGATGATAGGTCGGGTCCATCCCAAAAATAGGAAAAAAAAAAAGACCATAGATGGATGCAACACCATCAGAAGGACCCATGATTTCATCAATCGCGCACCCCACTTAGGAGTAGCCGACCAACATCTCCAAAGCCACTAGGCCGATCTAAAACTCCACCTCGGAGATTCAATTACTACACCCCTCTCAACACACCCCGAGCTTAGATTCTGATGAAGATCGAGCGATGAGAAGATATACCTCGACCCAGGAAAATGATAACTCCTACTCGAGTAAGAAACTTGAGAAAGTATTGCTGATATCATCATGATCATGGATATGATACCGAGGAGTGCTGGCAGCTCAAAGAGGAAATAGAGGCACTAATCAGGTAGGGACGACTTTGGCACCATGTGGATGAACGATGAATCTCGATGAATCTAGATCGTGACCAACCTCGATAGAATGAATTGCGTGGAGAACAACTGACTACGAGAGAGATCAAAGTAATTGCTGGAAAAAATCTCGACGAAAATACTTTGGATCGGGACTGATCAGGAGAAGGGCTGAGGAAGAGGAAAGCAGATGAAAAAATTACTTTCACCAATGGAGATTTGAAAGAAATAAGTCAGCCCCATGACGATCCTATAGTCGTTTCTTTGAATATTGCTAATTATGATATACATCGAATCCTTGTTGATAATGGAAGCTCGGTAGATATTCTATTTTATGATGCCTTTATTCGAATGAACTTAAATCCTGAACTACTGATGAAGAGGAATATACCTCTAGTCGGATTTTCTGATGCTATGATTCTAGTGGAATGGACTATCTCACTAATGACAAAAGCTAGACGAGCTTTGAAGCAGACGGTTATCGACATAACTTATTTCATCGTGAATAGCCCCTTCACCTATAATGTCATTACTTAGATCTGTCAGGCCTAAATATCCTTCAGACCATAGTATCGACCTATCATCTGAAGGTCAATTCATGACTCCACATGAAATCGACAAGCTCAGGGGAAACCAGTTGGTTGCAAGGGAATGTTACATGGCTACTTTGCATGGAGTGATGGCTGAAGAGCAACCTATGAATGAGTTAGATGTTTGGGATAAACAAACTAAATAAAGAGACTCTCCGATAGAAGAACTTATCTCTGTACCAATCAAGGATGATCCGAACAAGGTTGTGAAGGTCGGCTCAAGCTTATGTGAAGAGGATCGACAACACCTCATCATATTTCTATGAGATAATACCGACGTGTTTGCTTGGTCAGCTTCGAATATGCCCAGCATCGATCCGCAAGTCATGGTACATCAACTCAATGTAGATCTGAATCATCGTCTGGTCAGATAGAAAAAATGAAGCTTTGCCTCTGAACGCCAGAGGGCGATACGAGAAGAAGTTGATAAGCTCTTGAAGGCCAGCTTTGTTCGAGAAGTTTATTATCTAGAGTGATTGGCTAACATCGTCCTCGTAAAAAAGGCCAGTAGAAAATAGCGCACGTACATTGATTATGTGGATCTCAAGGGAGCATGCCCAAAGGATAGCTATCCTCTACCGCACATGGACCAATTGGTGGATGCGACCTTGGAACATCAACTCCTATCATTTATGAATGCTTTCTCGGGATACAACCAGATCCGAATGGCATTCGAGGATGAAGAAAAAACTTCTTTCATAACTGACCAAGGCCTTTTTTGCTACAAGATCATGTCATTTGGCTTGAAGAATGCTGGAGCGACCTATCAAAGATTTATGAACAAGCTTTTTAAAAAATAAATTGAAAGAAATATGAAAGTATACGTGGACGACATGCTCGTCAAAAGTAGGATTGTCGAATATCATATTACCAACCTAGAAGAAGTCTTCTCTATACTATGGCATTTCTGGATGAAGCTCAACCCAGATAAATGTGCCTTCAATGTCACTTCTAAAAAATTTCTTGGGTTTATGGTGTCACAATATGAGATTGAGGCCAATCTAGAGAAAATTTAAGCTCTTCAAGAGATGAAGCCCTCGAAGACAGTCAAAGAAGTGTAGCAACTCATAGAAAGAATCGCAATCTTAAATAGATTTCTATCAAGATCGATGGAAAAGAGCCTTCTATTTTTTAAAGCCCTCAAGCAATCGAAAGACTTTTAATGGATAGATGAATGGCAGACAGCCTTTGATGAGCTAAAGAAATACCTCGGCTCCCCCCTCTATTAAGCAAGCCAGAGCCCGAGGAGGTATTGTACTTGAATCTAGCTATTTCTTCTTTAGTAATTAGCTCTGTTCTAGTCTGACAGGAGGCCAAGATGCAAAAGTCGATCTATTACGTGAGTCGGATACTTCACGATGCTGAGACAAGATATACGAGACTGAAAAAATCATCTATGCTCTCTTAATATTTGTGAAAAAGTTATGCCCATATTTTCAAGCGTACACCATCGCAGTCCTTACAGACCAACCCATTAGATCGATATTATACCAATTAGATACCTCGGGGTGGCTGGCTAAATGGGCTATCGAGCTAGGCGAATTTGATATCAAATATTTATCGAGACTGTCCATTAAAACTTAGGCATTGACGAACTTCATCCTAGAATGTACAATTTCGGATGAGAAATTCAGTCACGCTGAAGCTCCTTCAACCGATGAATGTTGGAACCTACATGTTGATGGATCTTCGAATGCCACGGGCTCCGAAGCTAAATTGATCTCAACCAGCTCGAAAGGAGTAGCGGAATATGCCCTACGCTTCAACTTCCCAGCTTCCAACAATGAAGCCGAGTATGAGGCATTGGTAGCGGGACTTAGAATAGCAAAAGAAATAGGAGTTCGACATCTCAGAGTCCATAGTGATTCACAGTTGGTGATTGGTCAGATTCAGAAAGAATATGAAGCTCGGGAGTTGAATATGGTTAAGTATCTATAGAAGGTCAGAGACTTGGCTTCTAGCTTTTTAGCATTGGATGTTCAGCAGATACCAAGGGCAGAGAATGTACGAGCCAATCTTCTTTCTAAACTAGCAATCCATTGGACAGCCGACCTAAAAAGAAGCTCATATATGGAAGTCCTAGAGAAGCCAAGTATTGAGAAGGTTTCGATAATGCAAGCTGATCCAGAACTGAGCTAGATAGATCCTATTCTTCATTATTTGCGAGATGAAATTTTGCCTACGGATCGAGATGAGGCAAAAAGATTGAGATGCCTCTCTCCACAATACATCGTCTACGAATAAAAATTGTATAAGAGGTCTTTCATCTTACCTCTGCTCAGATGCCTCCATCCTTCGGAAGCTAACTATACCTTGTGGGAAGTTTACGAAGAAATCTGTGGTAATCACCTAGGGGGCAAGGCTCTATCCCATAAAATATTATGATAGGGATATTTTTGGCCAACCATGCAAAGAGATGCAGTTGATCTGATGAGCAAGTGTGACCAATGCTAAAAGATCTCAAACATTCAGCACCGACCATCGACCCCATTGGCCCCGATCATGACCCCTTGGCTCTTTGCTCAATGGGGAATGGATATCCTCAGACCATTTTCTATCGTCGTGACACAGAAGAAGTTCCTGATTATCGCGATTGACTATTTTACTAAATAGATGAAAGCAGAGGTAGTAGTTATGATTACCAAAGTCAGAGTTTGAAATTTTATCTGAAAGTTTATCATATGTCGATATGGTTTATCCCGTGCCATCATAATCGATAATGTACGATAATTCAATAACCCAAGATTTACAGGATTCTATAATGACTATGGAATTTCTCACAGATTGATGTCAGTAGGTCATCCACAGACTAATGGTCAGGCTAAGGTGACAAACAGGACATTATTGTAGGGATTGAAAGCTCACATAAGCCAGACAAAAGGATCGTGGGTCGAAAAGTTGTACAACATCCTTTGGGCATATCGCACGATGCAACGTATCCCAACTGGAGAGACATCTTTCATGTTGGCCTTCGGTATGAAAGCTATGATACCCATAGAGATGGGGTTACCCACGCTCCGAGCAGAAGAGTTTGATGAAGATAACAATTTCTTCGAGATGAGAGCAATCTGGATCTGCTGAAAGAAATTCGAGAATGAGCTCGAGATTGAATGGCCAACTATCAACAGAAAGTTGTCCGGTACTATAATTCTTGAGTAAAGAGCAAATCTTTTATGGTAGGATAATTAGTTCTTCGTCGAGCTGAGATTTTTTGTCCATCCAAACGGTCAAAATTATCATCAAACTGGGAAGGTCCTTATCGCATGGCTGAAGTAGTCCGATCTGGAACTTACCATCTCTATCGACTGGATGGAACTCCGATCCTAAGGACCTGGAACGTCGATAATCTTTGAAGATATTATCCTTAGAATGTAATCTCCATCTTGAATTTTTATTCAATAATAAATAATAATTTCTCATAGGTTTTATTTTCGCCAACGCATGCTCCTCGACCACGATCGAGGAGCGGAATGCTCTCCATTAGATTTCGTCAACGTGCGCTCCTCGACCACGGCCAAGGAGCGGAATGCATTTCCATCAGATTTTGCCAATGCGTGCTCCTCGATCACGGTCGAGGAATAGAATGCATCTCTAATGGATTTCGCCAACGCGTGCTTCTCGACCGTGGTCGAGAAGCGAAATGAGTCTCCATCGAATTTCGTCAACGCGTGCTCCTTGGTCACAGCCTAGGAGTGGAATGCTTCTCCAATGGATCTTGTCAATGCGTGCACCTCGGCTATGGCCCAAGAGCAGAATGCATCTCTATTGGATTTCACCAACGTGTGCTCCTCGATCATGGTCGACGAGCGAAACGCATCTCCAATGGATCTCGCCAAGCATGCTCCTCGACCACAATCGAGGAGCGGAACACATCTCCATCGGATTTCACCAACGCATGCTCCTCAATCACGGCCGAGGAGCGAAACGCGTCTCCATCGAATTTTGCCAATGCACGCTCTTCGGTCATGACCAAAGAGCGGAACGCATCTCCGTTGGATCTCGCCAACATGTGCTCCTCGATCATGATCGAGGAGCAGAACGCATCTCCAATGGATTTTGCCAACGTGCGCTCCTCGACCACGACCGAGGAGCGGAATGCATCCCCACCCAATTTTGCCAACGCACGTACCTCGACCATGATCGAGGTGCGGTACGCATCTTTAATATAAATCGCCAACGTGCGATCCTTGACCATGGTCGAGGATCGGGACGTGTCCCATGAAATTCATGAAAATATGCTCCTCGACTGTGACCAAGGATCGTAACGCACTAGCATGAATCGTTCGCCATTTCTCAGTCACATCGCCTAAGATCTATGCTAATCTACATCTCGAAAAAGAAAAATCTGATGAAGAATATACGAACTCAACAACTTAACAAAAGAAGGCTTTATATTAAAGTTAAGTATTTACAAGTGATGGTCGGCCTATACAAAGATACCTCGACAACAATCAGAGGCAAAAAAAAAAAGACCGACCTAGAAAAGATCGGACATGTCCGATCAAAATGGTACATTAAGCTTCGTCCAGAGCTCTAGATTTGCCGACCTCCGCTTGGTCTGACAAGGTGATGATGGCTGGGTGGTACCGATGCTGCATCCTCGACAGTCAGATCATCACGTGCGGGACTGAAGACATCTTCTATTTGAATTTTCGACCCTCAACTTTCTCGGCCTCTTCGTCATTCGACTCTAAGAGCCCCAAGAAGATCGAGATAGACTAGATTGACTCATGAGTGTGGAGGAGACTGACCTAAAGGGCGAGGAGGCCGAGCAACGAGGAAAGTTAGGGCAGGATCGATGGTGGCTCGGCAGAGTTTGAGCTATTCCTCACGTAAAGTACCGGAGTTCACCCTTTAAGCAACAGTAGCAGTCAAAAAAGAGTAAGGCTAATCCTATTTATAAGAGGCATGGATAGCTTCGATCTACTCTCATTTCATCTATCCTTCTAGATCTTTGCCAGGTGTCAGATACCAATTGGCCGGGATGGGCAGATCCGAATCAAAGCAATGGATGGTTAGATTTCATGATCAGTAGACTTCTCTCAATCTTATTATGCTACCGATCTCCAATGTTGCAATGCGGACATGATTTGAAGATCGACCTCAGCTTCGATAGGATACTTATATCGATCGCTCAGAGGTAGATCGATCTCATAAGTAGAGGACAAACTATTATGGAATGGAGTTGGTGTGGCCTCGGTCCTGTTTAGGATCAACCGCCGACCTACCTCAATGGATCGTCTAAGTGGAACGATGCGACACTTCGTCCGTGGTTAGCTGTAGGTCGGCTTAAGCCGACCTACAATTTTGACGGACCTACTGAAGATCGCCTCCTAGCAAAATAAGGTAGGCCTTTATACCTTGTCCTTGTCGGATTTAGATCGGCTATCGAGCTACATGAATAGGCTTTATTGGAGATAAATTCTGCTCCCATCGAAGTCCAGTTTGATGCTTAGCCTAATGCAACCGATAATCACGGAAGAGCTTCGATCGAAAATTCTCCTTCAGCGGTCAAATCTTAGTCGAACTTTTTCAGCCGACCGAACTTCTTAGTGACTGAGTCCCAGCCGAACTCCTCCATCGGTCGAACCCCTCTCGAACTCCCCTAGCGGTCAAATTTCTGTCGAACTTCTTTAGGAGTCGGACTCCTCCCAGACTTCTCCTTCGATCGGACTTCTTCAGGAGTCGGACTCCTCCCAAACATCTCCTTCGATCGGATTTCTATAGAAGTCGAACTCTTTCCAGATTTTTCCTATGATTGGATTTTCATGGGAGCCGAACTTCTTCCGGATTCCTCTAGGAGCCGAACTCCTTCCGGATATTTTCTTCAGTCAGATTTCTCTAGGAGTCGAACTCCATTCGGACATCTTCTTCAGTCGAATTCCTCCAATAGCTGAACCTCTTCCGAATTTCTTCTTCAGTCAGATTCTTTCAGGAGTCTAACTTCTTTCGGACTTCTCCTTCAGTCGGATTCCTCCAGGAGCGGAGCTCCTTTCAGACATCTTCTTCAGTCAAGTTCTTTCAGGAGCCGAACTCCTTCCAAATTTCTCCTTCAGCCAAGTCCTTCCAGATATGCCATTCAACTCGATGCTTTCTCTCCTCATTGTTCTCCAATCTCCTACCTTGAGCATTGGGGTCTTCATCGGAGAATACTCCGATGAGGATTTTATTGCAGGTGTAGTGAAAGTTCACTCTCGATCTCATATTCCTCGATGATCGAGCTCCTCCATTCTCATTGGTCGATCTCAAATCGAGAGATTCAGGAGCAACAAATGCTATCATGGAAAGTAACTTATTCATTTTGAAAAGTACGATAATATGAGTAGATTGATCAATAAAAAATTAATTAATTTTTTTATAATATTTATTTATAAGAAAAATTGATTCTTAATGATTATTGAAGTCTTCTGATCACGTTCTAGAATTGTAACAAGATTGTAACAAGTTTTTTAAAAATAGTATCCATCTGTTGTATTCTTGAATCGAAGCATAACTGCTGCGCATCTTCTAATAATGCTTATACAGAGGTTGTTGGTAATCGTGCAGCGCACTATGATTTGGTGATAATAAGTGGGGAATTGGTGTTAGTACAATGTTGTACAAGGTTACTGATGGTACTACCTGCAGCGAGGTGAACTGGTGTGGAGTTCAGCATAAAGTTCTAAATGCTTATTGGACCTACCTTTATTAATAATTTATAGATCCCTTTCGTTTCAAGGAGAGCAAAGATCTAGAAGCTGATTCTGGACAATGTTCTTTTCACTCATAAATTCTGAAAGTTTTCTTGAAAAATGAGAGATCTTTTCGGAGGAGAAGAAAATGAAAAATCTTGATGTGTAAAATCTTGGCGCTATATTTTCAGAAAGCTCCAAACCAATCTCACATCAAAGTATGTTCCTTATGGACGCCAGCAATTTATTTGATTCATTCTCTTAAGCACGAGATGCGACGCAAAAACATAAACACCTTTACACGTTTCCTATTTTTATTCCCAGGTAGCGTCCACGCGTTCATTGATGCCTGCCTTCTAGAGGCATTTTCACCAATTTTACAGTGTTTCGCTTGCCTTCTACGTTCGTTAATGCCAAAAACATGGGAGACATCCTGTGAGTTGAAGTTGGCAACGAAGCCTCGGAGTGGAGGTAAGGGGAAAATTTACAATAATTTCGTCAAAGGTTCCATCGATGACAAGAACTTGTGGGTACGATGTGCGTGATGTGAAACACCAACGGAAAGGCCATTCTGATGGCTCCAGCGATCTGATGAGATTACGAACCAACCCATTGCCATGTTGACCCCTTCTATCACCAACTCTCACCAGCGCAACCTCTAGAATCTAAGCTAGGTGTCCCCTGCATCTAAATTTTTCTTTACATTCATTGCCCCTGCCGATGTGTAGGTCCTTGATATTTGTTTACGCAAATCTCCTCTAAAAGCATGCATTATATTTTAAGCTATCATTTAGGTATTCTGTAGGGCTTGCTTTAAGGATTACAAATTTTTTTAATGGTCCTAGTTTGAAAACCATGAAATGGGTGGGGAGGTACACACAGCCATGTGAATCGTGCTTATCAAAGGTTAATTAGGTTAGATTGATTCAGCTACCTACTCGTTCAAATTGGCAAAGGAAAAGATAGAGATGCATGCTTTTAGTCTCCTACCACCACCAAACAATGCTATCTTCTGGAATCTTGACCTCGCACCTATTCTTTTATAGTTAGCTTCTTGTCCTGTAGACCCCACAACCCATGCGGATTGGTGACATCAAATTATTAGCTCAATATTGCAACCACTCCAGCTTCAATTGTGGAGGCCATTGACTGCATGCCGCAAGGCCAATAATATCAGCACGGAGTAGCGATTTAGAATGGCCGAAAGCTGACCCAAAGAACAGAGAGGCTCAGCTTTATAGAAGCAGCAGTTGTCGGGTACCTGGTTTGGCTAGAAATACTTGAGATCAATCTGGTTGACTGGAGGTGAAACCAACCGTATCTGTGCGTATCTGCTTCGGTAGATAAAGAATCCATTCGAAGCCGAAAAAAAAAAAACATGAGGTAGAGAGCCCAAGGTCACCCTTCATCCGTCGCATCAGTCAATAACAGCGGGCGAGACAACCAGTGAAGACATACATGTACCTGCCCCATTATTGGATCACCCGTCACCGACCAATGCATATGGCCTAAAGATCTCAACTCCAAAGAAAATGCCTTTGCTAAAATGACGGGACCCGTGCATCAAGCCGTCAGGTTCAATATTTATGAAGCAATTCCTTTTGCATCAGCGAACCACCTACTTAGCCCTCTCACCGGTTTTCTCATTTTCAATATCGAAAGCTGAGGGTTTAACAATTCTTGGTATAATCTCAAGGCTCATAAATTGTCGTATTAGAAACCTTCTGGTGAATGGCGACCAGATCAAGCCATCCACTAGTGCTCTTTCCTCGTGATTTAGCCACATGCAGCGATCACAACCATCCACTACATCACCATTGTTCTGATCATGATTGTTCCAAATACTTGTACCTCCTCTTAAATTAGTCGCTAACATTTTGGTGGCCGATTGCATGCTCAACCATAATATAGACTATTGAGTTACCTCCACCTTTACAGCAACCGTCCCAACATCATGCAGTTTTATAATTTTGATATGCATGTTTACTAAAAAGAAAAAAAAGAAAAAGAAAAGACCGGTCATCACGCTTGAATCCTGCGCAATATTCCGAACAGAAAAACATATTAGGGCAATTCAAAAATGTGAGCACATGCATATCCATACAACGGTGGAACCCCTACAGCATCCCAGCTACTCAATCCTTGGTGCGTTCTTGAAGCTCCAAGCCGCCACATTTCCAGCTCTGTATACGTTAAGCATACTCTGGAAATACATAAAAATTAGCTAGAGATGGAGTGAAAATGATAGTTTGCCAGCCTCATATTCATGATGCATGAATTGCTTTGGCAACCAGTTAAAAATGCTTCAAATATTTAGAATAATATCTCAATTACCTGTGTGATCACACGTGCAGTTCATCAAAATTATGTTTTATCGGATCAGTCCAATTTAATCTTGTTCTCTTGTACAAACCAATCCAAATAATTCCTTTTCTTCTTCCCTTCTGTTTTTTTTGCTTTTTTTTTTTTTGAGTGTAAGTGTCTTTGAGAGAGCTTTCCTTCCATATGCTCCAGTCCATATAAGGAGACTACAATTGATCTTGCTCACGTCCTTCAACCGTTTGACTCTTTCTTTCTTCACGTCTGACATGTGCTGTCTCTCACATGGACGGCCAACAGAGCAGCAGAGATTTTGGAAACCTCCATACAATTACCATCCAACCCCATACAAGACTGAAGTGTTGGTGGGAAAAGAAAGATACTGAATCGTTGCTTTTAATTTTATGCCTTTGTAACCTGCTCCCACCACCAGAGTAGGTAGAACAAATTCCAGTAAACTTTCCCTTCGATATGAAAAATAAATTATAGAGGAAAGTGAGCTTTGACCATCTCAAGAAGGAGAACATCCAGCCCATCTAGCAGATGTCTTGAACCTAAACACAACCATCCTATGATCAGACAAAGCATTTGAAAAATAGAATACAAAAGGAGTGCAAAACATAAGGAGGCCAATTCATTAGAACATGGAAAGTAAAAATTGTAAGCATTTCTAGAAACATAAATGAAATATATAATAGTTCTCTGCATATGGTCAGCAGTGCTGAAACCATGTGCTGTGCTTATTGAATATTCTCTGGGAGAGGACTTGGTAGGAGGAAGCGGTTGGCTTGATCATACCTATGTGCGTAAATGTGAAGCAACCATTCACATAGGGTACCGTTCAGAGCTCTCGGCTTTCTTCCTCTAGGCAATAGCGATAGTGCCACTCTTCTTCTCCCTTTCCCTAGCTTTCTCTGGTACAACCATTTCTGGGGAGACATTCCAAGTACCAACCAAGGACAATGCAAATCTTTATCCAGAATGCTATCAGTACTCGTGTGATGTTTGCCCTGGATAGGACCACAAGGCAAGACCCTGGGGTGGCTACTTCTCTCCTTAGAGTTCACTTCCATGTCTGCTTTGTGCAGCTTGAAAATTTCAAATATAGTTACATCAACAAAAAAGAAAATTTCAATTATAGAAAAAGATGCATTCTCTTTTACCGAAAGTAAGAATTGAACAGTCTGTTGCTTTATATTCAGAGAGTACTGGCATCATGGCATCATATCACCAAATCATCCATGCAAGAGCATGGCTATCTTCTCGCATGAATGGGTCATCCACCATTACAGAACTATTTACCAAGCCACATCACATTCACAGATAAAATCAATGTTTAGCATTCTTACACTGTGTTTGTGCCTCCATCCATACGTCAAAGGTTCACAGATAGACTTCATCCCATATCTTTATGTCATCATCTAAATCCTGCTCAATAAATATAGTGTTTCAGGACTGCAATGCATCACTGCTGCAAGCAATAGCAAGATCATTATCAGTTAGAAAAGTTTGAACCGAAATAAAAATTCTGTTAGATGATTTGAAGTGACTGATGAGATCAAGAATAAACTAGAAGAAGCATGCTCAGACTGTTTCTGGTGCTGACATTCTTGCTGTTTCCGACAGAGGTTACACTGTACTGCTGAGACAATAATGCTAAAAGGTACACTATTTCCGAGTCACTGCAAAGTTTAAACATTTTGAACAAATCAAGAATAAATTAGTTTAACTGCTAGATCTTCGCATTAATAATATCAATTTCCGCTTTTTGTCTGAACTAGCCGTCAATGTAATAGCAATCCTTCATCTTATTTGCATCCCAGCGAAGTAGCACTCGAGGTGATAACAATTAAGAGTATAGAAATTCAATGTACATTCACTTCGTCGTATGACTAAAGATTATTCAAAGCCAGATTGGGATTTTTCACAGACCACATAATGATAACTCATTTAGCGTGCAGGGCTCACTCAATCATGTAAAATTAAAGTTGTGAAGTTCACTGTAATGATGCCAAAATGTAGATCAGGATTTGTTGACAATCCTGTCAGAGTGGTGGGCCGAGTTGGGAGCTTCCACTGGATGGAGAGGTTCAAAGTCGGCAAGTTTACATGGCTCAAACACCAATACTCCCCCATCAAATTCAAATTTACAGAACCTCATGACTCTCTTCAATAGGCAAGGTCTAGATGAAGTGGATCCGGTAGCACTCTCAGGCAAGTCTTCAGTATGCAAACATTCAGTAATTTTCTGGTTGAAAATTTTGGTCAAAATGCTGCAGTCTAAAACTTATCATGACTTACGAATTACCTGGAAGTTGTCACTCCTCTATATCAAATCCAGAACTTATCAGGAAAGGATGATGCCTAAAGCTTTGAAAACTAGTGATGTTGTATGGACATGTGGAGTCACCAATGAAGGATAGGTTCCGAAAGCAAACATAAACTACACAATTACCAAATCTATTTCCTCAAAACAGGATTATGGATGTTGACTTTCCTTCTTATCAATGACAAATAAAGGCTTTCTTCTGAGTCGGTGCCTCACCCTTCATGTAAGTATGACATCTACAATAAGCTTCGCTATTTTTATCATGTACGAATGCATGTCCTCACCTACCTACAAAATGTGATTTGTACAATTAACCCTCTCAAAGAGGTGTTTATCAACCCACACCAGATGGGAAAAAACTACTTCTCTTTCATATATCATGCTTCCTACGTGAAAATTTTCAGCCAAATATTTATTTCCATTATATACTGTAAACATTTTATTATATTGAATTGGTGCAATGAGTTGTTGCCTAATTTACTAGTTGGTAAGCCACACAATTAGAAAAGATTAGCTTTTCCTGGTAATCAGTTATCTCAACAATGTCATTACATCAACCACTTAATGCATTTGATTTTAACTATCAGTTACTTTAACAATCCTTCGACTTGAAAGGCTTCATCCCAGGCTTCATCTTGCTACCATACTGCACGATTATTGCTGCAGGGTCACTGATCCTCCTGGCCCATTATGAACAAAAATTTGTTAAAGCTTTGTATCTAATCCACATGACTTGACATGTAACAATCCAGGACCTCATCCAAAAAGACTAGCTAGAAGATGTTATTTAGGTTTCTTAATCCGGTATAGATATCCAAGATCTACGCAATGCATAGTCAATATAAAACTAAACATGCCCATATCGGTCCTTGCATGCTCTCCCCGATTTAAGACCTAGCATCCTTACCGGGCTAAAGGCCATGATATGGATTCTATATCCAAACCCTCTATTTAGTGAGTACACAGCATAAAAAAGATATGTAAACAGAGAAAACCTACAAAATCCAACACCATACCATAGAGTGGCAAACCATAGATTCAGCTGGTACATATCATAATAAAGAGATTATAATAAAGAACACATACAGAAGATTTGGTTAATAGCATGGATTATAGGACAAATCCAAGATTCAGGAGTCTATAGAATAATAAACAGAGAGAAACCAGGTTTCAATAGTGAAACCTTAGCTAGAATTGTAGGGAAAAATGCTATTGAATATGGTGAGTCAAAACCATAAATTCTTTGGTCTCTCACCAACTGTGGCGATCCTACATACAAACACCCACAAAAAAGGAAAAGGCATCCATATAAAATCTTAGATCATGAATCATGGCTGTCGAAGCTCTCACCTCGAGAGTCCAAGGGAAAAAGGCCTGCTGAGGCTCACCATCGCCGTCACCGATTGGAAGGAGGAGCTTGCCCGGCAATTAGAGCCTGATGGGGTCCTTCTGGGAGCAATACTGCAACAGGAAAACCAACAGGATCGACGACATGGAGCAATGAGCCACCATGAGACCGGGAGAGATTGTCGACGGGATCGAGGAGAGAGGGGATCGAAGGGGGCAAACGCTTCGAGAATCGGAGGAGGCTGAGAGGTATCCGAACCTGATCGAGGGCAAGAGAAGGGGAGCGAATTGTTAGTGAGGGTTTTAGGTGACCCAATTTTCTGCGACTTGGGCCTTATCCCGAATACGAAAGTTAAGAGAGTGAGGTGTAGTCACTTCTGGGCTCTTATTTTCCAGCCAAACTGGTGCGGCGACCGAGCGACGGGCGTCACTTTCCGCGCGAGCCAAACGGACCCAGCTCGAGGAAAGCTTCATTTTTCTTTTTCTATTTTTGAAAAGAGTATTCTCTCGTTACAGAAAAAAAATGAAGAGAAATATTTTGCTTTAGCCCCAAACAACGGGGAGAGTCCTCACTCAAGTGTAGATCGCCATCGCCGAGCGGGCAAGAGGGTTCTTAACTTGGACCCGGATTTCCGACCAATCCCAAAATCCTCATAGATCTCCATACTGAGAGAAACCCAAGAACCCTAAGAACCGTCATCGTGCGCAGGGATCCCGAGAACCTACCATGATGGATCTGGGAGGGGAGCTCTGATCCGCCCTTCTCCAATGGCGAAGCCGGCGGCGGCCGGATGGATCTCTCTCCAGAACAAGCGCCTCCTCTTCCTCCTCCTCCTCGTCTTCTCCGGTTCCACCGCCTTGGTCCTCTTCATCAGGGGAGGCCTTGACTCCTGCGACCCGCGGCGGGAGGGAGGAAGAGTGGCCCCGGCGGCCAGTGATCGAGTTCAACTCCAGCCGCCTGCCGGCCGCGTACAGAAGAGCCCGCTTGGCTTCATGAGGTCGAAGCTGGTCCTCCTCGTCTCTCACGAGCTCTCTCTTTCCGGTGCTTCTCGCCTCCCTCTCCATTCCTTAGTTGCTCGACTCCTTGAGCTTATCATCTGCGTCTAAGTTATGTAAAAGTAACATCTCGTGATGTTTCAATGCTTCTCTCATTTCCTTTAGGATTTTTTTGTTGAACTAAAAGACAATAGGTTGCTTCCTAGGACAAGGTTTTGGGTTGGGTTTGTGAGATCCATTGAAGTTTGTAGAGGCAATAAATAAGTCAATCGAGAAAGAAATGAGGGTTTCTGTCCTTATAAGCTAATCTAGTGAAGATTTTCTGAAACTGTGGAATCATATGGCTGAAGAGCTTTGGGCTTCATGGAGGTTAAAGAAGAGAATGTAGCAAGGATACGCTGCATCTAGCACTCCTTTGATTAGTATATTGAGAATGGCAATGGCTGTTCTTTTGTGGCACTATTAATGTGCAAATACTTGTTGAAGATTGGGCTGGTGGCAACGGTGGGAAAGTATTTTAAGGTGCCATTAGTTTTTGGAGGAAATGGCAATGGAACTTTTAATACCGGGTGTGGAGGTTAAACATAACATTTGTGATAATGACTTGCATGTGTTGGTTTTAGGGCATTTCTTGGAGTTGTTGAGCAGGTTTTTCAGAGAGATGGAAAACTGTTAATGAGCATCTGGATGAGGGATACTACCGGCAAAGTGAAAACCCTAAGAATTATTAAAGAAGCCTGATTTAGTATCTTAATAGTCGTTATATCCCACATGTGCCATTTGGGTTCCTCACCTTGGAAACTTTGTATTTTGATAAATCTTACTCCACCTCGGTGTCTCTTTCAGTAGTATGGAGACCTCTTTCTCATCTGGATATTTTCTTGGACAAAAATTGTGAATTTTTAGCCTTAAAATATTGCACATTTGCAGAAAGACTGGTTATAAGGAAGCATGCAAAGATGAGTTAGCAGGAATGTGTATCATCACTTACATAAATCATAATGAAGATAAGTGGCACTAGAAATGATGGCAAAATGTCCCTCCCAATTTGGGATCCCGTAGTTGCTGCAAGCACAAAAGGACTCACACAGTTTTGACCTTGGCCTGCCCAAGCAAAACAACTAAAGTGGCAATTAAAATAAGTTGCACATAATGCTATTCCTTTGAGGGATATATTTTCCTTCTCTTTATTGATATGGATGTCTGCTAATATATTTCACCTAGTTTAATGGATTAAAGCAACCAGAAGTTTGCATGTTGGCAATTATTTATTTATATGTATATATATTTTTCATTATAAAACTTCCTTTGTGTAGGTGGACCATTACTGTTAATGGAGCTAGCATTTCTTTTAAGAAATGTTGGTTCCCAAGTGGCCTGGATCACTAACCAAAAATCAGAAGATGCAAATGAGGTCACATACAGTTTGGAGCATAAAATGTTGAATCGAGGAGTGCAGGTAGCATGTTGTTAACACTGAACAATGCATATAAACTGAGAATGTTCTTTTGGGCAACCTAATTAGCTGCGTTCTGCACTGAATGCAATCATTTATGTTTTCCTTTTCCAAGCAGAACATCAATTCAATTCAGTAGCAGTTCACTGATATCTCTGATTCTCACTGCATCTTGTGCTTAACAGGGATTGTCAGAGACTTGATAGTAGAAAAGCTTAACTCACTGTTACCATTTTATCTACCATCTTACTGTGATCCTTTCACATTGGCAGGTCTTTTCTGCAAAGGGCCAAGAGGCAATCGATACTGCTCTTAAAGCTGATTTGGTTGTTTTGAACACAGCTGTTGCTGGGAAGTGGCTTGATGCTGTTCTGAAAGAACATGTTTCTCAAGTTCTTCCAAAGATCTTGTGGTGGATTCATGAAATGCGAGGGCATTACTTCAAATTGGAATATGTCAAGCATCTACCGTTTGTTGCAGGTGCCATGATTGACTCCTATACAACAGCTGAATACTGGAAGAATAGAACCCATGACCGTCTAAAGTACGTAAGAAAGTGCAGTAAATCTCATCTTCTAATCATGGTATTTTGTTGATAAAACCTTCTTTCATCCTTTATGCCTTTTGTTTCTAGCAATTGTAACCAAACTTTAGATATTCTAATATCATGTACCCTTTCCAGACCACACCGAATTGTGCTTGAAAATGCAGTTCAAGTTTATGTTCACATTGGTGCTTCTTTTTTTTTTCACTCTTTTAGTGTCACCATTTCGTCTAATATGTAATTGTTGATACTTAACTTTTCTATCATATGTGATTTTGTTTATGATCAACGAAAAGCAGTTGCAAATAATTACTTGTTTCATTTGATCTGTTCATGTACCAGAAATCTTGTGGAGAGCATAATCTATGGCTTCTTCTTGATTGTTTGTCGAAGGACCTTCTAATATGAAATCTAGGCGCACTCCTATTAGGCACGAATATAGAAAATAAAGAATTTTATTTTATTTGAGAATTAGGGAATTTTATTTTTGTGTAGACTCTAGGGCTAGAACTTTGTAGACTTTGGGATTAGAATTTTATGAGGAATCCAGTATTTTATTTTTATGCAAACTCTTATTAAGGTTTTGAGTTGTCTATATAGACCCACTACAATGATAACCGAGAAGACAGTTTGCATTATTGGGATTTGAGAATATAGAATATTGAGTTGCTCTCTCCCTCTCCCTTCTTCTCCTCCTCTTCTCTACCCTCCTCTTCTTCTTCTTTCTCCTTCTCCCTTTTTGTCCTGCATCATCATTAGTATCATATAACAAAATAGTGGATTGAATATAACTATTTTCTATCATAGTTGAAGCTCAATATTTACTCCATGCTCACAATTAGCAATCTAGTGATACTATGCTTTACCCTGCATGAGATATGTTTTCTATGCACTTGTTGCTTAAAAGTGCATACTTATTGCACACTTCCCTTAAAGTTTTCCTTTCTGTGACTTTAAGAATTCATCTTTATCTACTTCACTTCGTAGAATCCAGATGCCCCAAACCTATGTTGTTCACCTCGGGAATAGCAGAGAACTAATGGAGGTTGCTGAAGATAACATTGCTAGAAGGGTTCTTCGGGAGCATATACGTGAGTCCCTTGGAGTGTGGAGTGATGATCTTCTCTTTGCCATAATAAACAGTAAGCTTCCTATGCTCATAATATAGTTTGTTGGATAAAGTTTCATGGCGTTGGAGCTTATCTGCTAGTTCAATAAGCTTAAATCCATTCAAAGTGATTGTGCTTCATAATGCATGAATTCATCATTTGTCTTTTGAGTAAGTATGAAATATATACATATCTTCTGTTTCTTCTTTTTTACCTTTCTTTCTATGAATGTCATTTTCTTGTCATGATGGAATATAATAATTTGTATTGTTCCATTGGTCGTAGATGCCTACTTGATATGGCATGCCTTGTTGTTAACTAGCCACTTGACTTCAAAAGCTTAAGCTGTTAGGAAATGGACCAGTATTGTATACCAAGCTTAACACCAAGCATGCAGTCCAAACCATGCACACGGAAGGATAAATGAGCCAAGACACAAGAAGAGTTACATAAGCTTGAGCTATTAGGAAATGGTTCAACAGTGTAAATCAAGCTTGACATGCCTCAGGTATTGGGTGTGCAGGCATTGAAAAAATGCGACAGTTCAAAATGATGCAGTAGAAGGGTTACCGAAGTATTAGAGGAAAACTTCTTTATTTTTAATTGCATTACATTGAGAACTAGACTTGTTTTAACACAGATTTTGGTTTTCTGACCAAGCAGTTGAAATCGATTCAAACTGTGGAGATGTTTTAAATTTTATGCATGTTAGATTTTTCATAAAACTTGCGAACATAATTTGATGGGACACACATGTAATTGTAATTCATGAGGCAACAGTAATTAAGAATGATGCTCATTCTTTTTTTTTTTTAATATACTGTTACAGCTTTCCGTTGGAAGAGAAAAAAAATATTTGTTGTACATATGAAAATTAAGCATTATTCATGGAGTTGGGACATCTTCTTTAAGAAGAGCATACTTCTATGAAACCAACTTGAAGGAGAATTAGTTAGCATTTTGGCATTATTCTTCATTTAAGATGCTGCTGAAATTTATGTTTATTCATTCCAATAATTTGTACTAGTATAACCTTCTTAAGTCTTTCTAAATGGAAAGAAAGATCAAATTTACCACAGGTGCTAACATTATGAAAGCAAATAAAGGCAATCTTGTATGGACAAGTTCTAAATTGTTGAAATATAGCAACTTTTATTTAGAATTCCAGTACTATTCAATTATCTCACTCTTTCTAAGAACCTGTTAAGATATATACGTTTGTTCCATCCTTCTCACTGAAAATGTGTGATTAAGACTAACATGTAAATCAGGATTGTGTTTTGTTAGCATTTCTGAAGATAAGTGAGAGGAAATGTTTTTTACCTCATATATATAACCCTGTCTTTTGGCAGGCAATAACCCATTTATATGGCTTTAAATTCTCACATATATGGAACTAAATTTGTCTTATATGATGCATAGTGTAACCCGATGTTTTGATCAATACGATTTTTATATCTTTGCTGAAAGCCATATAATATTAATGCAGGTGTTTCTCGTGGGAAGGGGCAGGATTTGTTTCTTCACTCATTTTATGAAAGTCTACAGCTGATCCAAGAGCAGAAGCTCCAAGTGCCATCAATGCATGTGGTTGTAGTTGGAAGTGATATGAATGCTCAGACCAAGTTTGAAACAGAACTCCGTGACTTCGTGTCAAAGAAAGGAATCCAGGACCATGTCCATTTTGTCAATAAAACACTGACAGTTGCTCCATACTTAGCTGCAATCGATGTGCTTGTTCAAAATTCTCAGGTATATATTAATATATTATGCTCTAACTATTTCAGATAATTACCTGATCATTTTGATTTCCTTGTTCCTTTTTCTGTGAAGTATGGATCATTAGAATTGGTGTCGTTGCTTTTGTTTTACTCCTTCTTCCCCAAATATTTTGTGGTGGCTTCAAGAATATGGGCTTATAAGGTTACCTTCACAGCCTATTAAACATCATGTTTTACACAGGCCACGAAATGCTTTCAATCTTTCTGTAAAATAATCTGTTCTTAAGGAACTATTTCAACGGATGAAACTTTTCTCCAGACAATGCTAGCATGCCCTGAGTAGCTCCGTCAGGACATCAGATAGTTTTATGATGTGCAGAACTGTGCAGTTATTTTTTTGCTTTCCTGGAGCACTTGAGAGTTCACTGCATTTGTTTGATAGGTGGCCTGTTGAGCGTCAAGTGGTTCCATGCATTTTTTATGTTGTGACACAATGTAATTAATAAGTGGAATATAACTTGTTACGCTTAAAGTTCACAAAGAATGATAAGAGTAGGTAAACGTTATTTATATATGATGAGAAGAAATATATGGTTTTGAAGAAATCTCTGTAGTTGTGTGAAGGTTCCAAACTACTTCTCCATGACTCTATCTGATGCCTCTTTCAATCACACTTTCTTTTTATAGTCTGGATGAACATTTCGATTGGATGATACTATTTTCTTACTGATTTTCTTTGAAAACATTTTCTTTTAAGTATCGGTCCAAATGATGCAAGATGTAAGTTCAATGGTAAATCCTAATGTTCCTCACCTTGTAGGCTCGTGGAGAGTGCTTTGGGAGGATAACCATTGAAGCTATGGCATTTCAGTTGCCAGTGTTGGTAAGTTTTCTCCCTGTCACACTACTTTGTTGCCATCGATTGTGGAATGTGAACGTTTGTAACATCATCATGCTTTCTCATGTTTTCTTAATTTAAATTGTTGAAAATTAATTGACTAGGATTGATCATGGAAGGCTATGGATACCTGCTGTAATGGGATCATATCTTAGGCTATATTGTAGTTTATTATATCACATTATGTTTTTATAATATTCTAAATCTATAGCATAAATTGTTATATTTTGCACTATAAAATTGACTTTTACATTTTATTGATGCATATCTATGAAAAAATGCATGTAATGATGATAATCCGATGGATAGATGGCACGCCTGCTGGTACACACAACTATTTATTTTAAGCTGACTGGCATAAGCGCCAAAACCAGCATCCATTCAATCAGATGTCCTTTATGAAATTTTCTCTTATAAACCATGTTGCATCAGAACTTGCTTGTCTTTAACATTCCTATTTTACCATGAATTTTCGTAAGTGTCAAGATATTAGTTAAGGTCACTTTTTACCATACCAACTACTTCAGTTTTCTTGGGTCTTCCATTTCTTTTATGACCTTTTGTAAATGAGCCTGATGGACAGAGCATCAATCCGATTTTCTCTTGCAGTTGGCTGCCATGCTTTCTATCTTGTGACAGTTGTTTACTTCCACTTTTGCCATTCATAATCCTGCCACAGCTTCAGAGCTGCATTCATCGAATGTTTAGGCCACCTGTTAAGAGCGTCTATCACGAAGAGTGAGCCAGCCATGAGCCTTTGACACCGATCATAAATAGGGCTCTAATTCCTCATTCCAGTCTAATAATAAAGGAGAAAATAAGTATACATGAGAAGTGTGCTTTCAACCAAGTATTGGCTAGTGTGTAAAATTGTAGGCACGTTTCCTTTTCCATTCCTGCTATGAACCAAGTACTGGTCAACGATGTACATACATGTTACATAGCAATTCAATTCTCATGTTTTCTGATCCTTCTCTTGGTTTTGGATGTCAAAGTCAAAGGTTTGGTAGCCTGTTCTGCTGATGTGGATGCTAGAATCGGCTCTGGTTGCCTGCTAATGATGGCACTAACTTAGGAATCATCCAGTCTGTCTTCCTTCTGGTTGTTTACATGGTAAAAATGCTAAGTGCCAGAGCATCACCAGTTGGTCTTGGTTGTGGCAATTATGCACATATTTCATGTTAGATATCTCCTATCTACTTTGAACTTGACTGTGTAATGTTATTTTACTCACATGTTCCATGTTAGCTTCCTATCATGATTCTTGTAAATTGCGTTTTGAACTTGACTGTGTACTGTTATTTTACCCACATGTTTCATGTTAGATAGCTTCCTATCACGATTCTTGTAAACTGTGCTTTGAACTTGACTGTGTACTGTTATTTTACCTGTTCAAAATACTTAGGGAACTGCCGCTGGTGGCACGACAGAGATTGTTGTGAATGGTTCAACAGGTTTACTGCATCCTGTAGGGAAAGCGGGTGTCACCCCGCTTGCAAAGAACATTGTAAAACTTGCCACCCATGTCGAACGAAGGCTGACTATGGGAAGGAAAGGTTATGAGAGGGTGAAGGAGAGGTTCATGGAGCATCACATGGAAGAGAGAATTGCATCAGTTTTAAAAGAAGTTCTACAGAAATCAAGAAGTAACTCTCGATCTTGAGATGTTCATTGCCCATCGAGAAGTCATGAAGAGGTCAAACTGATTTCCATCTCGGTTAACTGTTCTATGAATCCCTTATCTGTATATTATGAGCTGAACACGCTTCTGGGCATATATTGACATCCTGCCCTGGCAAAAATCCAGCGTAATTTTCTTCTTCTTTTTTTATTTGCCTTTTTTTTTTTTGGCCTTTTTTTGTACCTAACAATTCTGGTGAAATGCGTTTGGAAGTTCGGGAAGTAGAAGTATTACTGGTTTGTTAACTCCCAGAAGTAATGGGCTTTTGTTTTGTGTCGTGGTTTGCAAGTGGTTCCGATGTATTTCCAGGTTTGGCCTCGGATTTACGGGTATGGGTTAAGGTAGCATGGTTTTATGATGCTTCTTGCTTGCAAATGCTGCCTATTGGGTATGGTGTTGCTTAGATTATTTTGATGGCTGTCAAAGTTTAGAAAGGCGATTAATGGTTGTCAACCTTGCATCTAAGGGGGGACGTATCACTTATGGGAATCATCTCATTCATGATAAGTGCCTTAAATGGTGGGCGGTACCTAAATTTCACCACGCTTTAGCTCATGGCACCCAATTATGCTGTTACTTCCTGTTGGTGCAGAAATCCGTCCTCGCCGGAGGTCGCCGGAGTTGAGGCCGCTGAGGTCGCCGTCGGGGACCTGCAAAACGAAGTCCCGTCCGGAACCGGTGGGGTGGTGGCTCCGGCAGGACCCTCCGACGGTCAAGTTAGCTTCCGGCCAACAGTAATGGAGTGCTCGGAATGAGTTCCGGAGCTTAGAGATGCGGAGGAGAGCTTAGAGAGTCGAGAGTTCAGAGAGCTTAGCCTTAGTATGTCGGGAGGGGTCCTTTTATAGCGGAGCTTAGTTGATGGTGACGGCTGTGCCGTCTGGCAGAGAGTCGTCGGGCAGCATGGAGTTTGGTACGGAGAGGAAGGCGTCGTCCGGTAGATCGTGGGAGCCATACCGGCGAGTCGTGGGCCGTATGGAGTCCGGTACGGAGAGGAAGGCGTCGTCCGGTAGATCGTGGGAGCCATACCGGCGAGTCATCGTGGGAGCCATACCGGCGAGTCGTGGGCCGCATGGAGTCCGGTACGGGGAGGAAGGCGTCGTCCGGTCTTGCTGCAGGCGACAGTTCGTCCAACGGAGTTCGGACTTGTAACAGAGTTCGGCCGAAGGGGAAGCTGGGGGAGTTCGTCTGGCTGAAGGGTCGGCCATCTGTAGAGTTCGGCCGAGGGATGATTGCCGAGGAGTGAGAGGCCCGAAGAAGCTCGGCTGGCCAGTTGAAGGACTTCGGTTGCTAGTTGGTTCGGCCAGGGCTCGCTGAGGAGTTCGGTCGCCTAGGGTCGGTCCGAAGGGGTTCGGCCACTTGCGCTCGCCTGAAGTCAGTCCGAAGGAGTTCGGCCGTGGGGTCCGAAGGAGTTCGGCTGCATGGGCTCGCCTGGGGTCGGTCCGAAGGAGTTCGGCTGCATGGGCTCGCCTGGGGTCGGTCCGAAGGAGTTCGGCCGTGGGAAGTCCGAAGGAGTTCGGCTGTGGGAAGTCCGAAGGAGTTCGGCTGCATGGGCTCGCCTGGGGTCGGTCCGAAGGAGTTCGGCTGCATGGGCTCGCCTGGGGTCGGTCCGAAGGGGTTCGGCCACTTGGGCTCACTGAGGTCGGTCCGAAGAAGTTCGGCCGTGGGAAGTCCGAAGGAGTTCGGCTGTGGGAAGTCCGAAGGAGTTCGGCCACTTGGGCTCACTGAGGTCGGTCCGAAGGAGTTCGGCCGTGGGGTCCGAAGGAGTTCGGCCCGGAGCTTGGCGCAGGGGAGTTCGGCCTCTAGGCAGTTCGGCCGTGGTAGGGGCTCGGCCTGGCGCCTGGCGCTAAAGCTCTTCAGCGGCTACTGGTTACATTGGGCTGAGCGTTGGGCCGGGCTTCGACAGGAGCGGGATTTATCCCCAACAGTAGCCCCCCCACTCCCGAGTTCAAAAATTGAAGGAAGGGAGTACCGAAACAGGTGACTGCCGAAGTCTTCTTCCAGGCTCCGCATTTGTTGCATCTGAAGCTCGGGGAGGTCTCATCTCCAGCCAAGATTGACGCTGAAGTTGAGGCTGAGGCTTGGGGGAGACCTCATCTTCAGTCGATGTTTGGAGTTGAAATGGAACTCGTTTCCGGCTAAAGTCGATGAAGCTGATGTTGAAGCCGAAGTAAGACTCGCCTCCTTCGGTCGAGGTCGGATTTGAGCTCCTCGGGGGCGACATTATCTTCGTCAGTTGAAGTCGACTCGAGGGAGACCTCTTATCTTGCAGCCGAGGTTGAAGTGCGCGCTCGGGGGAGATCTTATCTCCTACGGCCGAGCTTCCCTCGGGGGAGATCTTACCTCCTGCAGTCGAAGTGAAGTGCGCGCTCGGGGGAGATCTTATCTCCTGCAGCCGAAGTGAAGTGCGCGCTCGGGGGAGATCTTATCTCCTGCAGCCGAAGTGAAGTACGCGCTCGGGGGAGATCTTATCTCCTGGGGAGATCTTATCTCCTGCAGCCGAAGTGAAGTGCGCGCTCGGGGGAGATCTTATCTCCTGCAGCCGAAGTGAAGTGCGCGCTCGGGGGAGATCTTATCTCCTGCAGCGAAGTGAAGTGCGCGCTCGGGGAGATCTTGATCTCCTGCAGTCGAAGTGAAGTGCTCGGGGAGATCTTACTCCTGCAGCCGAAGTGAAGTGCGCGCTCGGGGAGATCTTATCTCCTGCAGCCGAGCTTGTTGTTCGGGAGAGATCTTTATCTCTGGCGAACTTTGCTTCGGGAGAGATCTTATCTCTGGCCGAGGTTGCGGTTCGGGAGAGATCTTATCTCTGGCCGATCTTGTTGTTCGGGAGAGATCTTATCTCTGGCCGAACTTTGCCTTCGGAGAGATCTTATCTCTGGTCGAGGTTGCGGTTCGGGAGAGATCTTATCTCTGACCGACCTTGTTGTTCGGGAGAGATCTTATCTCTGGCCGAACTTTGCCTTCGGGAGAGATCTTATCTCTGGCCGAGGTTTTGCGGTTTGGGAGAGATCTTATCTCTGGCCGACCTTGTTGTTCGGGAGAGATCTTATCTCTGGCCGAACTTTGCCTTCGGGAGAGATCTTATCTCTGGCCGAGGTTGCGGTTCGGGAGAGATCTTATCTCTGGCCGACCTTGTTGTTCGGGAGAGATCTTATCTCTGGCCGAACTTTGGCCTTCGGGAGAGATCTTATCTCTGGCCGAGGTTTGCGGTTCGGGAGAGATCTTATCTCTGGCCGACCTTGGTTGTTCGGAGAGATCTTATCTCTGGCCGAAGTTGCGGTTCGGGAGAGATCTTATCTCTGGCCGACCTTGTTGTTCGGGAGAGATCTTATCTCTGGCCGAACTTTGCCTTCGGGAGAGATCTTATCTCTGGCCGAGGTTGCGGTTCGGGAGAGATCTTATCTCTGGCCGACCTTGTTGTTCGGGAGAGATCTTATCTCTGGCCGAACTTGTTGTTCGGGAGAGATCTTATCTCTGGCCAACTTTGCCCTCGGGGGAGATCTTATCTCCTGCGGCCGAGATTGCGGTTCGGGAGAGATCTTATCTCTGGCCGACCTTGTTGTTCGGGAGAGATCTTATCTCTGGCCGAACTTTGCCTTCGGGAGAGATCTTATCTCTGGCCGAGGTTGCGGTTCGGGAGAGATCTTATCTCTGGCCGACCTTGTTGTTCGGGAGAGATCTTATCTCTGGCCGAACTTTGCCTTCGGGAGAGATCTTATCTCTGGCCGAGGTTGCGGTTCGGGAGAGATCTTATCTCTGGCCGACCTTGTTGTTTCGGGAAGATCTTATCTCTGGCCGAACTTTGCCTTCGGAGAGATCTTATCTCTGGCCGAGGTTGCGGTTCGGGAGAGATCTTATCTCTGGCCGACCTTGTGTTCGGGAGAGATCTTATCTCTGGCCGAAGAGATTTGCCTTCGGGAGAGATCTTTATCTCTGGCCGAGGTTGCGGTTCGGGAGAGATCTTATCTCTGGCCGACCTTGTTGTTCGGAGAGATCTTATCTCTAGCCGAACTTTGCCTTCGGGAGAGATCTTATCTCTGGCCGAGGTTGCGGTTCGGGAGAGATCTTATCTCTGGCCGACCTTGTTGTTCGGGAGAGATCTTATCTCTGGCCGAACTTGTTGTTCGGGAGAGATCTTATCTCTGGCCGAACTTTGCCCTCGGGGGAGATCTTATCTCCTGCGGCCGAGGTTGTTGCTCGCGTTAGGGCGAGGTTCTCCTCCTGTTCCTAACGCGGCGATTATTGACTGCTGCTCTCCTGTCATCGCATAGTTTTCGCATCCAGAAATAATATTATGCAGAGGGGAGAATTTTACCGAAGGGAAATCGTGGACAGCGCGCTCTCGTTTGAGGGGTTGACGGGGCGTTGTTCCTCGGAGCTCCCTCGAGCAGCAAGTCCCGTCCAGACGACCTCCTCTATCTCATGCCGGCCTTCATAATTTGGACCATGCTTCTCTTGACTTTGTCGCTGGGGATGACAATCACCGATGTAGCTAGCTCCTAGCTCCTCCCCGAGGTGGCGTTGATGACGCCGCGGGACGGCCAACCTTCTTGTCTTTTCCGGTTACGGCAGTGCCTATAGCCGATCTTCTCCTTGATCGCGCAGGTTTGGAGAGGCCGTAGTCCTTCAGGTCTTGGCGGTTGGCTCTTAACTTTGCCGAGAATTCGAGTTAGAGGAGCGGGTCGTAGTTGCGGAACCTTCTGGGAGGGGGGTTTCGTTCCGTCCTTGCCGGCGCCGAACTTTATTTTGGAGGTTGAGTTGAGGAGTTCGGCTCTCCACCGAACTTCATTTCGCCTTGACGACGAGCCTTGGGGGAGCTCGGCTTTTCTTCGAGCCGAACTTCGTTCCTCTTTCCCACGAGACCCGCCGTGGGAGAACTTTCTGCTGCTTTTGTTCGGACGAGCTCGTGGGGGAGCTCGGCTTTTCTCGCCCGAACTTCATTCCGCCTCCAGTGAACACTTTGTAGGCGGTTCCTTTGGGGGACATACTGGAGCGTGAGTTCGGCCTTACTTGCGCCGAACTTCGTTCCACTTTCCCGCGGAAGCTTCCGCGGGAGGACTTCATACTACTTTGTCGGAGCTTCCTCGCAGACGGGCTCATGGGTGGGTTCGGCCTTCCTCGCGCCGAACTTCATTCCGCTTCAGCGGGGGAACTTCTGCTCTCCGTTTCTCTCTTAGGGGCGATTGGGCTCCTCCCTAAGGCTGATTCCTCGCGCCCTCATGGCGGGCCTGCTGGTGGAGTCGCTACCGGAGGCTGCTGTATAGCGTGCAACACCTCCGTGAGGCCACGGCCACGGATCTGTCGGTCAAGCAGGCCGAACTGCTTCACATCCACCGCGGGTGCAGGTGGAACCTAGGCCGCCGGGGCTGAAGCAGGAACAGACGGGCCTGGATGGGATCGGGTCGCAGAGGCCACCGAACGCCGTGCGGAAGCCCTCCTGGGTGGCGTTTTCTCTTCGAAAGAGAAAAGGAAGATCTCTGGAGAGGGAAGAGAAGGGTCGCCGAGCACTCCTTTAAGAACAAGGGAACCTCGAAGGTTCAGGCCCTTCCTCTAGCGCCAATCTGTTGGTGCAGAAATCCGTCCTCGCCGGAGGTCGCCGGAGTCGAGGCCGCTGAGGTCGCCGCCGGGGACCTGCAAAACGAAGTCCCGTCCGGAACCGGTGGGGTGGTGGCTCCGGCAGGACCCTCCGACGGTCAAGTTAGCTTCCGGCCAACAGTAATGGAGTGCTCGGAATGAGTTCCGGAGCTTAGAGATGCGGAGGAGAGCTTAGAGAGTCGAGAGTTCAGAGAGCTTAGCCTTAGTATGTCGGGAGGGGTCCTTTTATAGCGGAGCTTAGTTGATGGTGACGGCTGTGCCGTCTGGCAGAGAGTCGTCGGGCAGCATGGAGTTTGGTACGGAGAGGAAGGCGTCGTCCGGTAGATCGTGGGAGCCATACCGGCGAGTCGTGGGCCGTATGGAGTCCGGTACGGAGAGGAAGGCGTCGTCCGGTAGATCGTGGGAGCCATACCGACGAGTCATCGTGGGAGCCATACCGACGAGTCGTGGGCCGCATGGAGTCCGGTACGGGGAGGAAGGCGTCGTCCGGTCTTGCTGCAGGCGACAGTTCGTCCAACGGAGTTCGGACTTGTAACAGAGTTCGGCCGAAGGGGAAGCTGGGGGAGTTCGTCTGGCTGAAGGGTCGGCCATCTGTAGAGTTCGGCCGCTGAGAGGCCCGAAGAAGCTCGGCTGGCCAGTTGAAGGACTTCGGTTGCTAGTTGGTTCGGCCAGGGCTCGCTGAGGAGTTCGGTCGCCTAGGGTCGGTCCGAAGGGGTTCGGCCACTTGCGCTCGCCTGAAGTCAGTCCGAAGGAGTTCGACCGTGGGGTCCGAAGGAGTTCGGCTGCATGGGCTCGCCTGGGGTCGGTCCGAAGGAGTTCGGCTGCATGGGCTCGCCTGGGGTCGGTCCGAAGGAGTTCGGCCGTGGGAAGTCCGAAGGAGTTCGGCTGTGGGAAGTCCGAAGGAGTTCGGCTGCATGGGCTCGCCTGGGGTCGGTCCGAAGGAGTTCGGCTGCATGGGCTCGCCTGGGGTCGGTCCGAAGGGGTTCGGCCACTTGGGCTCACTGAGGTCGGTCCGAAGAAGTTCGGCCGTGGGAAGTCTGAAGGAGTTCGGCTGTGGGAAGTCCGAAGGAGTTCGGCCACTTGGGCTCACTGAGGTCGGTCCGAAGGAGTTCGGCCGTGGGGTCCGAAGGAGTTCGGCCCGGAGCTTGGCGCAGGGGAGTTCGGCCTCTAGGCAGTTCGGCCGTGGTAGGGGCTCGGCCTGGCGCCTGGCGCTAAAGCTCTTCAGCGGCTACTGGTTACATTGGGCTGAGCATTGGGCCGGGCTTCGGCAGGAGCAGGATTTATCCCCAACACTTCCGATTACAACACCAGACGTTCGTCCTGTGTTCTGGATCGCCTCCATGGTCGCTTCCATTTTGCGTGCATGGGATGCAGGCCAGTCTTTCTGCAGTATCCAAGGATACAAGCCGGACGGGTGAGGCTTTGATGGAAAAGGCATTGATCAGGCATATGTTGAAAAATGCAACCGGCACGGTTTGACTAGATTAATCGGGTTAATTCTTGTGGTACTGCATCAACCCAAAAATTGGCTCAGCCAATCAGTTTGCTTGCTCATTCCCCTGCCTGTGAGCGTAACTTGGATGCTCTGATCCGCGAGATACGTCCCCGTTCTGACGGCGTTGCCGACTCACCTTCAACGACGGTAGGTTGACCGATGGGATTGTTCCTCTAGGTTTAATTTTAGGCACAGTCGTCGGCCCAAAATAAGCCATACGTGGTTGGAACGCGCGCGTGCGCATGAGCATCCAAGACTGGAGATCCGGACCGAAGAAGGGATCGGAGACGAGCGAGCGAGAGGATGCGGCCCGAGAGTGCCGGAAGAAGCTCCTCCACTACAAGAAGCTCGACTCCAGGCTTCGCGCAGGTGCGTCTCACCCCTCTCCTTGATTGCCCCACCTCTTCATCCCGACTGCGACCATTGTCTCTCTCTCTTTTTGCCCCCCACCACACTCTTGGTGATCTAGCTAGGGTTTCGCGACGGGAATTGATTTCGGGGGTTGCGGTGGCTGTTGGAGAATGGGTGCATCCGTGGGAAGGGAGATCCACGTCCACGTGATTCATTTTATATCAGGCGGTGCTTCTGCGAGAGAAGTGGTTCTAAGCATCCTATTTTCAGTACATCCTTTTGTAATTGAATCTGGTCGACAAGTCAATTACGTTCTCTCCAAGTTCGGGTTTATCTTCGTATCTTCTAGTTGGTGGCAGTCAAGTCATTCTGTTGCATCCTCTGCTTTCAAATTCCTTATTTCAAAATCTCAGATGAATGGCTCGAGATCTCAATTTGTTTATTAGAAGGAGAGTATGAAATAATTTTGGGAATGATTATGTAGATCAGCAAGTCACTACATGTTTTGGTTCGAGAAACAATCAAACCTACATCGACGTACGGTCGATGGCTTTGCATCTCATGCACTTGACATTTGGACTAGCGGCTAGGAGTTTTGTTGGGTCCCACTCTCTTGACCACTTTGCGTTTCACCATTCTGAGAATCTTGTAGAACCAGAATGCACTCACCAGCTGCAATCCTAGTGCCATTGCCTGAGAATCCACATATACAGACGAAATAAGCCGCGTTAACGAAAAGTTTATACTAACTTGAGCATCTAACCGGAAGCACAGTACGAGGAAATTTCTTCTACCACTTTTAGAATCGACTGCACAATAATAGTTCACAGTACCAAAAATCATGCATGACAAATTATTAAGTATATATATATATAAGTGAAACCTAAGATAATGCTGTAATTTAATTTAAGAGTTCTGTAATTTTGCACTTGCACCTTAATGAGAGGTGGGTTGGCTGCTGTCAAGGTTAGATATGTCAGATATGGACCACCAACCATCCTGGCAAATGAAAAGACTGCTGCAAATAAAATCTGCATCAGAAAGAAAGAAGCAGATCAGTAGAAATTTCTTGCATCCAAGTTTTCTTATGTCTTTGCAGTTATTTTTACAAAATAAAATTAAACTTAATCGAATCCATAATGCCTAGCCAAAGATCGATATGGATATTCCTTTTTGCATGGTATTTAATTACTTCTCTTTCCATTGAAACTCAAGGAAAGAAGCTTTTTGTTAACCATATCCAGCCATGCATTGCATTTAAAGACGAAACATTATATCAAGGAGGCTTGTTGATTTTTCCTTCAATTTTCGATAAATTTTTTATTTGCATTTCCAATAACACGAAGGAAACATGGAAAAATGATGAGATTAGGAAGCTCACGTACGTCGACTGCTAGATTAAGGTCCGTGTCTCTGTACCCAAACTCTTTTAGAAGTTCCCTCATGTGCAAGAAAGGGCTAGAAATCTCCGTTATCCATAAAGCCGCCACCATTTCGGATCCACACTATGCAGAACAGAAAAAGTTCAAATTAAAAGCCAATCAAACAACCACACGGACATCTCTCATGCGTTACAGGGTAGATCGGGTGAAACAAAGTTATAATGGTTAAAATATATTAATTATTACTCACAATTTGATAGGCAAGGCCCGCTCCAATACCGATGATACTGACCAAGTGATGAACTGAATTGTCGAGACTGACATGGTTGTCGAAGAGGCAGCATATCAGATCATAGATCAGATAAGAAAGAGACACTGCCAGTGTTTTCATCTGCATGTGGATTTGAAGAGAACATGTCAGAAACCAAATCATGCAGAATAAAAAAGCTCGAAACTTGGACCCTCAAATACATCAAAACTTATAATAATCGAAGAATGAGCTATTCGACTCCGATATGTGATGCTGTATACTGAGATATCTCGAGGCTTGCCCATGGAATTTAATTGGAACTGTTTGAAGTAATAAGAAGAGCGCAAGTGATATACCTGCCATGGAGAGGACTTCGATGCCACAGGACACGCAGGACAGCTCCAGTCTTGCACGGAGAGAGAAGCTAAACAGACAGCCAGTGAAGCATGGATTGTGGAAGCAATACGGTTACAGAAATCAAAGGTACGTTTCGGAAATAATTTTCTGATTACTAAGAACGTTGTCGTCCAAAAAACCACTCCAGAGATAACCCACTTGATGATATAATCCTCCATCCTATTATAAGGGACTTTCTATTTCGCATTGAACAAGAGTAAGGAGCTTCCGTTTCTTTCAGAGAGAAAACCGGTTGACTGCCTTCACTAAGTCCTGGGACATCAGAAAATTCAACAAATTTATTACCGGCAAACCATTTAATTTGGAAAGATTCAAGCTTTCAGACACCAAGAAGAACAGAGGCAGGAGAAACAAGATAAACCTTCGGAGACTGCACAAAAAAACAGAAGGAAGAAAAGTTGCAGTCAAGATTCAATACATACTTCAACATTCAGTTCTTCTTTTCTATGCTTCGAAAGCTAAGGAACACGGAAATTCTAAAAAGTTGCAAACTTGTTCCAATTGTCTCTCCCCCTCAGACACGCGCACATAGAGAGAGAGAGAGAGAGAGAGAGAGTATTTGGATATAGGATGGAAGCAAGGGCAGCAGGGAAACGAGATTTAGATGGTAATAGAGATCCACATCTCGTGCACTCAATCTCTAGTTCAATTCATGCGGTTGGGGAATTGGTAGATGGTAGCACCGGAGCTAGAAAGAGAACAGGATAAAGCAAGAAAACTTTTATGATATGTTTGGTTGGGGCTAATTTTACATGAAAAAAATATGAATCCCAGTATTTGATACCAAAATTTTTTTAAAAAAAAAAAAGTAAAAAAAAATTGAAAGGTCCTATGTTTATTTTTTGAAGAAAAAAATTAAAAAAATTAAAATTTAATAAATTTTAGAGTAATGCTCATTTATACTTGATAAAAATATCTCTAATAAAACTGCATATATGATCATTGAATTTATTTTGATGTGTTTTCAAATTCATTCAATAAAAAAATTTTATAAAAAAATTAAGATAAAAATGATATTATAAAAAAGGCAACGTGATTAGAGTCATTATATAAAAACTAATTGAAAAGATAATACTATTTTAGTATTAAAAAATATTTTATATTAAAAAATATATTTATAAATTTCATCATATTCACTTCCAATCTTTTTCTAGTGTCATTATCAAAGTAATTTTCCTACCAATCAAATATAGTTAAAATTATATTCTTTTTGCAATCATTTGTTTAGATGAATGATTCCTATAAATTATTAAATTATTTTAAAATTTGACATATCTCAATCAAACAAACTTGGGAGATTACTTTTATAGGAAATACTTTGCGCTTCCATGCTTTCCGCTCATAGTGATTGGCTTACGCACGCACGATCCAGAAGAAAAAAAAGTACGATTGAAAAAAAAGTTTTTTCTTCTTTTCGATCTATGTATGAGCTAATCATCATGGGCGATTAGTGCAGAAGCTCACCGCGTTGAGCAAAAAATTTTCCTTACTTTCTTTAATCATCAGCAAAGAAAAAAGAGTAAAATGAAAGAAAAATAAGAAAACTTTTAAGCAACTAGTAATTAGGTTTCAGCAGTATAATTATAATGGGATGCCCATTCAACTCGCATGCCACATGACCTGAGACGATTGGTTTCACTCATTCGAATTGCCGCCGTGTAAATAAAAGTCTGGTGGTTGAATCATGAGTTGCCACACCTTCGTCAAGTAGGCCGGAGAAACTTTTTGTATGACGTTGCGGTGGTCCAAACCATATACATATATAAAATAAATAAACCGGGACGCCAGCCAACTCAGCTACTGGTCTAGATGACCAGCAAACCTACCTCGCACCTTCCACAAAGCTGCAGCTTGTTACGGAAAAACGCTTGAAGCTTACTGCATGCTTTCTTTTTTTTTAAATTAATTTGGAGTGTCCGTTGGTTGAACGGTTTTGCTGGGCCAATTTGCTAGGGGGAACAAAAGCCATGATTACCTCGGGGGATGAGCTGCTACTTAGGAGATATTGTTGGTCCGTTGTACCATATATATTTTAAATTATTCAATAAAAAAACATCATATCATCAATTGAAAAAATATGTATTATTATTTAAGTTTAATTAAAAATTTTAAATGGATAAAAATATTATTGTTAACTATGATTGGCTATCCGGTAATTTTTGAATGAGATAAAATTTACCTTTTTGAATAATGTGATGACTTTTTTTATTGAATGGTCCAAGTCCTAACTAATAATTTTTCTTCGTGCATTTATGGGCCATCCTCAGGGACAATTCGAAAAGAATAAAATAAAAATCCAAACAGAACTTTCCTTCCCATTGGGTCAAAATAATTAGAACGTTCCACAAATATCCGTATCAAAAATATCCGTGTCAGAATAAGAGAGCCGGATTTGCAGTTGGCTTCCTCGGTCGTTTTACCGTTATCTTAGGCCTAGTACTTGAAAAATTATTTCATATGTTTATAATATTTTAACAATTTATATTTAATAATCTTTTTCCAAAATAAAAAAAAAAGTTATTAAAAATAATTAATTAATATTGATAGAGGATTAACTAAATTTTGGGTTGAATAATGAACAGCGAAGTCTCGGGAGCAACATGGAATCTTATGTAATGTAACGAGATTGATGAGATTGACTATAGCGTGAAAGAAAAAAAAATATTTTAATTTTGTCATTCAGTTATTTTAGTTTGGTACAAAAGTCTCTATCTCTTATAGTAACTTAGTTTTATTCAATAGTTAAAATAGGTAAGAAAATGAGATCAATGAAAAAAAAAAATTGAGATAGGACTAAATGGCAATAAATGAGTATCACATGATTTGTTGATGATTTATTTTCAATGATATAATCATCAATAAAAAGTGCAATTTTTGTGATGACAGGCATATACAACTTCTCAACTGCTTGACGTGATCGCCAACTAACAAATATTTATGGATCAACCGGTCTCAACCATATAGCTATCACATATTAAATTTGATGTATTGGGTCAAGGTCACTGGCTTAACCACCAACCATTCATTCCATTTTATTGCTACCAATTTATTTTTAAACATGAATCTGGCATGAGATGCATATGAACATATTTTTTTAAAAAAAAAAAATTCTACCAAAAAAAAAAGAAAAAAAGAAAAAAAAAGACGAACATGAAACTTAATGTATGTACAACTATGATTTCATTACATACAAAAATGATTTACCAGCATTCTTTTAATCCCTATGAACAACATGTCATAGGATTTTACTGATGATTGTAATCCCATCATATGCAACACACATGACACTTCAATTCAAAATAATACTATTCAGATGTATCTAAATTTAATTCACTTTTTTTTTTTGGGCACCAATACTTGATTATTAAAAAAATTAATGGGAATGGCACCTTTAATGCTCTTGATTTAGCTGTAGCATTTAAAGGGAAAAATAACTCTCCATTCATTTTTTTTTTCTCCTCTTTTTATAGATCTATGTGTTCTTTACTTGCATAAGTAGATCGTAGTTAATATCAGCCAATTTTTATATATTCACACAATATATCCACTTTACCTTTACGTGCAATCGATGCATACTTTGCCTTCTTCTTTCTTTTTTTTTTTTTTTTTTTTAATAAAAAATGTGGCATAGCAAAGTCTAGTGTACTGTACCAGCAACATCACAAAATCCAAAAGGGTGAGTTTATTGGTATACGACCCGACTATGTTGAACTATGCCAACTGCACAAATTTATTACTTACTAGGTGGTGGTATGACACGTGTTCATCATGCATCAGCCTATCATTGCTATCATTTGTTTAGAAATGCTATCATCGCTTTTATATCAAGCCCGCAGTTCGTAAAGTCCTCCAAGTTGGTGAGTTTTGGTAATACTAATTTAGTTGAATAAGATCTACCTCAACTCTAAGAAGCTTTTGATCGAGTGATAGCCCTAGGAAGGCAGGGCAATGGCCGACCAGCCAAAGGCTTCAATGCTCCAGCTGTCACGGCTGTGACATCCGTGCTGTTGGAAAACCATGCAATTGATGCTTGTACGTCACCAGCAGCAGCAGCCGCCCTTCCATTGGCGTCCTCAAAATTGCATTTATTAAGGACCGGACCCAAAAGGTTGTGTACCTTTCTCTTTAAAAAAAAAAAAAAAAAAAAGTGTGCCTTCCTCCTCAATGGCTTTAAATATTTCCATCCGCTCCAGGTCGGGCCTAATTTGTTCCTCACACCCGGGCACATGGAGTACCAAGTTAAACTGGGGTAACTCTCCAAAGGGACTGCACAATACAATTTGATTTTTTAACTCCATTATAAATATTATTATTAAAAAAATTATGCTTCAAAAATATAATGGTTGACTTTTTATAAAAAATATTAAAATAATTTATAAAATAAATTTGAATCAAAATAGTTGGCTCTGAAAAAAAATTTTTGGTGCTCAAATCAGTAAAGAAAGATCAAGTAATAACGTATTCTTTAAGAAAAATTTTTTATTTATCTTGATTCTTGAGATTTTTTATCATTTAAAAAAAATTATTAGGGATAAATTTTACTTTCGTCAAAATCTAGTCTGATGCTTAGCCTAATGCAATTGATAATCATGGAAGAATTTTAATCGAGAATTCTTCCTCCAGCGGTCGGATCCCAACCAAACTTCTTTCGGACTTCAACCGAACTCCTCTCAGACTTCTTCATCACTCGAGTCCCTCCAGCGGTCGGATCCGAGCCGAACTTCTCCAACGGCCAAACCTTAGCCGAATTCCTTTAGCCGATCGAATCCCAATCGAACTTCTTTCAAACTTCAGCCAAACTCCTCTCAAACTTCTTCATCAGTCGGACTCCTCCAGTGGTCGAACTCCTTCCGAATTTTGTCCTCAGTGAGACTCCTCCAGGAGCCAAACTTCTTCCAAATTTCTTCCTCAATCGGACTCCTTCAGAAGCTGAACTTCTTCTGGACCCATCCTTCAGTCGGATTTCTACTGGAGCTGAACTCCTTCCGAATTCCTTCTTCAATCAAGTTTCTACAGGAGCCGAACTCCTTCCGGACTCTTTCAGTCGAATTTCTACAGGAGCCGAACTCCCTCTGGACTCCTTCAGACGGATGCCTATGGGAGCCGAACTCCTTCAGGACTTTTTTTTTAGTCGAATATCTACAGATTTCGAACTCCTTCCGAACTTCTTTCTCAGTCGAATGTCTACAGGTTCCGAACTCCTTCCGAATTTCTTTCTTAGTCGGATGTCTACAGGAGCTGAACTTCTTCCAGATCTCTCCTTCAATCGAATTTCTACGGGAGCCGAACTCCTTCCGGACTCCTCCTTCAGTCAAGCTCCTATAGGAGCCGAACTCCTTCCGAATTTCTCCTTTAGTCAGATTTTTATAGGAGCCGAACTCCTTCCGACTCCTTCAGTCAATTTCTACGACCGAACTCTTCGGATTCTCTTCATCGAATTTCTATGGGAGCGCTTCCTCCGAACTCTTCAGACGGATGCCTACGGGGCCGAACTCCTTTCGAACTTCTTCCTCAGTTGATGTCACAGTTTCGAACTCCTTCCAGATCATCTCCTTCAGTCGAATTTCTAATGGGAGCCGAAATCCGACCCCTCCTTCAGTCGTCGAATATTCAAGAGCCGAACTTCTTCTAGATTTTTTCTCAGTCAAATTTACAAGAGCCGAACTTTTTCCAAACTTCTCCTTTCGAATCGACTCCCTAGGAGTCGAATTCTTTCGGACTTCTCCTTCAGTCGGATTCCTCCAGCGGATTGCTTTCAGATGATTTCCTCCAGACATATTCCCTTCAGAAGTTTGAAACTCCTATGAAATTTGTAAGTTCTCTTCACCAACCAATGCCTGCTTCCTCTGAACTATGGCTATTAAGACGAAATCGATCGCTATCCTGACGACGCTGCCTCTCTCATACCGAACCTCATGCGACCTCGAGCGGCCCCACCATCTATCGGACGTATACCATCACCCATCTAAATCAAGTCATCTAAAAAAGAGATCCCCTTAATATTTTTCTCCTTCCCCAAATCTGCGGAACTCTTTTCTGAGCACTCATTCTGTTGGCCAGAAGAGCTACTTCTCGATCGTCGGACCATGTCCATCCCCTATCAACTTCGGATGGACTTTATTTTTAGGTCATCGATGGCGACCTCGTCTTCCTCGACTCTAGCTCGATCCAGTGTCAACTACATTTCCATCAAGACCAACAGAAGAGAGGGAGAAGTTAGGTCTCTTATTCTTAAAGAAGCTCAGTCGACCTTACCAACCTTTTCTTCTTCAAGGTCTGAGCTAGATCCATCTATTTCTGCTCCATCGCGGTGCTTCAACCACACTCCACCGACGGCCATGGTAGATTTTGGAGTAGTTTAACCTGTTGATGCAATGGATTCAGGGTCTCACCGGAAATGGTGCAGATCATGCAGCAGCCTCGACGATGATTCCACCAGAAAACCCACCATCAGGATGTCAGAAACGTCCTCAGAAAAAAGCATTTGCCTAGCATACTCGTCGCCCTTGGAAAGGAGAAACAGAGAGTAGAGAATTCCTTGGATAGAAAGTTCTTCCTTGGATATTAGTTCGAAAGGGACTTCCATCCACGGTCGAAAGCCTTCCAAACCTAGAGAGTGACGTCCTTGATCAGAAAGCAGGGATGGATTAGTGGATTGAGGACTCGACCACATCGCCCAGCTCACTATGACGATGTCCGCACCGATCTTTCTTTCTCTCTCCGAATTATGAAAGAGTCCATTCCGCCGAACTTCAAGCTCTCCCAATTTGAAAGCTACGATGGAATCTCTGATCCGATCGATCACCTGAAAGCCTTTCGAACTATGATGCTGCTCAATGGCGCACCAGACGCCATATTATGCTGAGCTTTTCTATCTACCTTAAAGGAAGCATCAAGAAATTGATACTCGACATTGAAGTCGAGTACGATTTTCTTCTTTGACCAGATTAGCCATCAGTTTGTGGCTCATTTTGTCTGCGCTGAGGTTCGGATTCTTTGATGAACAACATCAAGCAGAAAGAGGGAGAATCCTTCCAGGATTATGTCACCTGATTTAATGTTGCTGTGTTGGAGGTCCGAAATCTAGACTAGTCAGTTACGATGGCTACACTCAAGGGTGGCCTTTAGAAGAATGATTTGCTGTTCTCTCTGGAGAAGAAGTATCTCAGAAACTTTGCCGATCTACTAGCTCGGGCCGAGGGATATGCCCATGCAGAAGAAGCCTTCAAGTTGAAGGATGAAGAAGCCGTAGGTGGGCGAGCCTAGAAAGTCCATGGCTGATGGAGGGCCGAATGAAGTTTGGCCGAGCTCACGTACTTCCCTCAGGCACAAGCGAGGCCGAACTCTCCCTCAAGCTCATCATTAAAGAAGCCCCGATAGAAGGGCACGAAGAAGTTCTCCTCCCTAAAGATTTCACAACTACGCCCCCCTCAATACTCCACAGATACCGACCTGAAGCAAGCCAATGGCGCTACCGCTAGCCACAATACCGACCTGAGCTAAAACCAAAAACAACCAATGAGGGAGGAACAATAAGAAGATCGGCCGTCTTTCGACATCATCAATGCTATCTCTGAAGGAGGCTTAGTACTTCGGTGACCTGCCATCTCTCAGCCTCAGAGCCAGAGGAAGTTTGTTTTGAATTGGGAAGGCCCAAATAAAATAGAGGAGGTTGTCCAACCCGAAACTTATTGCTTGAAGAAGCTCGGAGGAACAATGCTTCCACGACCTTGAAACTCAGAGAATCTGAGAATGTACTATCAGTAACTTTCCTTCAATAAAACTCCTCCATTCCAATATTATTGTTTTTTGGTGCAAAAACTATGTGATAACAGAAAAGAAGCAATCAATAGTGCCATGTTAGAAATAGGAGAAAGACCTCGTTCTAACATGAGCATGTCGAAGACCTCCGATTATTTAAGATAGGAGGAGGGGAGAGGCCGATTCAATGGTTCATCTGTACTTCCATTGCCATGTTAGGAACAGGAGGAGGACCTCATCCTAACATGAGCACGTCGAAGACCTTCGATTATTTAAGATAGAAAGAGAAAAAATGTCCATTCAACGGCTCATCTGTGCCCCTATTGCTATGTTAGGAATAGGAGGAGGACCTCGTTCTAACATGAGCACGTCGAAGACCTTCGATTATTTAAAATAGGAGGAGGAGAGAGGCCCATTCAATGATCCATCTATGCCCCTATTATCATATTAGGAACAGGAGGAGGATCTCATCTTAACATGAGCATGCCGAAGACCTTCGATTATTTAAAATAGGAGGAAAGAGATCCAGTCAATGACCCATCTATGCTCCTATTGCCATGCTAGGAATGGAGGACCTCATTTTAACATGAGCACGCCAAAGACCTACGATTATTTAAGACAGGAGGAAAGAGGCCATCCATCTATGCCTCCATTGCCATTTTAGGAACAGGAGGAGAACCTTGTTCTAACATTAGCATGCCGAAGACCTTTGATTATTTAAGATAAAAGAAGAAAAGAGACCCACTCAATGATCCATCTGTGCCCCTATTGCCATATTAGGAATAGGAGGAGAACTTGTCCTAACATAAGTACGCCGAAGACCTTTAGTTATTTAAGACAGGAGGAAAAAAGAGACCCATTCAACGGTCTGTGCCTCTATTGCCATGTTAGAAATAGGAGGAGGATCTCATCCTAACATAAGCATGTCGAAGACCTTTGATTATTTAAGATAGGAAAAGGAGAGAGGCCCATTCAACGATCCATTTGTGCTCCTATTGTCATATTAGAAATATTCAAGGATCCACCTTATTCTAACTCCTATTGTCATATTAGAAATAGGAGGAGGACCTTATTCTAACATGAGCATGTCGAAGACCTCTGATTATTTAAGAAAGAAGAAGAAGAGAGACCCACTCAATGATCCATCTGTGCCCCTATTGCCATATATCAACTGGATATCTTTGCATGTCCCTATTCCTAATATCACATAATATTCAAACATATATTTCCACTGATATATCTTTATAACTACGAATGCACAAAATCAATCAAACTTCATATTGCAAGTGAAGAACATCCAAGTACTTCTAATTATAAATATAAATATATCAATATATACATACAATAATCCATAATATAGATCTATAATGTCCAAACTATCATTACAGGACATTGCTGATATCAAAAAATACATCATTCCTGATTCTTCAAAAGATCAAACATGCACAAATAGGTAACAAAATAGTCAAATAGCATGAGTTGAATCAGGCAAAATTCCAACTTCAGTTGATGTTGTTAGTTAGCAACCTGCAAGACCCAAAATCAGCAACCTGCATGACAAGTACACAAATATTATAAGAAATTTAAAGATACATAATCTCTGTAGAAGTTAACTTAATTATAATACATTTTAATATGATGGAAACTCCAAGATGCGACGTCACATTTTAATATGATGAAGTGCTGGTTGCAACCTGTGCAAATGAATACATCCAGGCTTTGAGAGGAAGTGTGGTGCTAAGAAGAGGATAATTCTTTCTTTGAGAAAATTTGAGTTCCTTTAATATGGTGGGATGATGAAAATAAAGAGCAAATCCTCTTAAAAATTTCATGAATAATGCTTCAAATAATTACTCACTTATCATCGTTCTCTCTTAAAAGCTATATCGCATTGCCCTCTATAAGGATTTTTTTTGCAATCTTGTGTGTGTGTGAGTGCTGATACTATATTGGGTGTGTATGACTTCGCTATCATATGCAGATGTTTACAGAATAACTTTTTGGCAAAATCTCAACTAAATGTGGTTTAACAAAAATCTGAGATATATGAGAAATGCTCATATGATTGTTTAAGTAGATTCGTCGGGACAGATTATTATCTTCTTACCTTAACACAAAGATACTCTTCAAGATGTGTGTCTTCACAAAGCATGATATGAGAATCTGAAACATAGTTGAAAGAATATAAATAATATCAACACTAAAGTAAAAGCATATAATATAATTAAACTAATGCCTATAATATAGTACATAAAGAAATCTGGGGCATGGTATTCCGTACCGATCGATACACCTCATATCGTACCATACCAGTAGAAAATTGGAATGGTTCAAGCCGATTTTCGAAAAATGGCATGAACCAAATTGAACTAATCGATTTGGTATGGTACGGGCCCGTACCGGGCAATTTGATCCGGTACGAGACGGTATAGCACCGATATGGGGCAGTACATACTGGTACAGTGCGGTTCTTTTTTTTTTTGATCATTGGATGAGATTTTTTTAATTTTTTTATTGATGATATAGGACGGTATGAGGTGGAACTGCAGACAATGCATTAAGAATAGGTTCGCAACAAAGTAATTCTCCAATAAGTTATTGCATCAAGAATATGATCCAAAGGTCCATTTTCTCGACTAATCTGTATATACTGTATACAACTATCTCATGTAAAATGATATTATTTGAACAGCATGCAATGCATGACCATCTTCCCCAACATAAGAGTAAATGGGGATATTCTGCTCTGATGTGTTAAAATAAAGGAATCTCACCACATCTTCTATGATTGCACTTAGTGGGTTGAATGTTTCTTCAGGAAAAAGAAAATATGAAAAGGTTTTCAATTAGTATTGCATCTAAAAATGTAAAAAGGTCGGGCACGATCCTCCCCAGACCTAGCTTGATTTTGGGTCTAAGATCTGGACCCAAACCTGAACTATTTTTTCAATGGTTTCATCACCTAATGCTTCGACTTGAATTGGCTTAGGTCATGTAGGAGTCTAATAGTTGTTTCATTAAAGTGTCACATCAAAATATTATGCATACAAGTTTGAGTGTAACGTTTAATAAACCAAGTGAAAGACATGATATTGAAGATCTTATGGTGGATTGATGTATACCATACACACTAAGATATCAAAATGGCCTATTTTTCGAAAAATGGCATGACCCAAACCGATCAATTCGATATGGTACAGACTGATATCAGGCAATTTGGTCTGATACGGGATGGTACGAATCGGTACGATATGGTTCTTTTTTTTTTTTGCTATTGAATGAAATTTTTTTTTGATTTTTTTATTGATGGTACAAGATGATACGAGGCTGAACCCTACAGGGCCAAGCGTGTTGAAACAAATGAGTTCGATGTGCGTGTGCTCATGAAATGCAGAGAGAGAGAGAGAGAGAGAGAGAGAGAGAGAGATGATTTGAGCAATAAACAGAGTGCAAAGTTTAATAAAAGACTTGCATTAGATTAGTATGGCACTGCTTGTTGAAAGGCAATGTTTGTTTACAAGGATTTAATTAACTGTGTTTATGCAAACATTAAATTAACTTGACAGCTTGTTACGTACATTACCTTAGCATGATATTGCTTGCAAAAGGAATATATGCTTACAAGGATGATAATTACATCAAAACAAATGAAATTGAGATGTTACAAGTTAATGAAGCTGATCAAAACATTTAAGCTGACTGCTGGGGGTGCCTATTCCATGATATAAAATAAGAGCTAAACTACTTTCTTTTAAGAAATAAGCTTGGAGGAACATGTTCCAGCATGTGAAGAATTCAATAAGCTAGGGAGCAGATGACACCGAAAAGTTCTTCCAAGATTAATGACAAGTTAAATTTCCCTGATGGTGAGATGTTGATTCATTCCCTTCAGTAAACCCTCACTAGATTGGTTATAACACACATGTAACATACGTATCCAAGGATCATGGCCAGAATCAATGAGACATTTACATGTACTTGATGCAAAATGATCAAAGAAAATGGTGAACTTGATCACATTTTTAAAGAAAATGGTGAACTTGTACTTACCTCTAGCCTTTCTGTTGAGACTCAGACATGCCAACATTAAAATTCTTGGTTCTGGTAATAAAGAAATGCCATTAGTATATGAAGACAATGACATAATGTATTAGCATTATGTTACATATATGCAACTAACTACTAAATGTAATCCTATAATTAAAATTACCATAATGGTCTGGAGCTGGATTGACCCTGTGCAGCAAGTAACATCTCAATCAGACGTCCTTGCTGATCCAACCTTTCCCTGAGCTCATGTACATCATCTTTCAACTGATGGTTTTCCAATCGAGATTCTTTTAGTTGTTCCTCAAGTTGATTTACCTTAAACTTTGAACTTGATGCTTGATGTGGCTTCGGGCCATGCCCAAGTCCACGAACGTATCCTAAGCACACTCCCAAAACTTTATTAAAACCATCAGTAGCGAGACCAAGTCTAATATTACGAGGATTTGCAGTAAAACATGAAAAATCATTATCAAACGCTTTCCATATTTCTAAATCAGCTGGATGTCTCAACACCTTTCCATCATCTAAATGCTTATCCTTATGCCACCGCATCTCTAAGGCAGTTTTTCTTGACATATAAAGGCATTGCAACCTCGGTTTTAATGGAAAGTAACGCAATATCTTATGCGGTACTTTCTTGCCCTCACAATCATTGATTTTTCATCTAGATGTATGACAAATAGAACACTCTTCATGATTTTCAAACTCCTTCCAAAATAATGCACAATCATACTTGCATGCATGAATAGCTAGATATCCTAAACCCAATCCACACAATACATTTCTTGCCTTGTAGTGGGACTTAGGAAGTGTCTCTCCTTCTGGCAATACTTCTTTCGATAATTTCAGCAACATATCAAATGATTTATTGCTCCATTTATTATAAACTTTCAAATTGAGCAACTTCACCAAAAATGACAAAGTAGAAAAATTTGAACAACTTGGATATAATTCTCTTTCATTATCCCTCAAAAGTTTAGCAAATGTATCTTGCGAGCCATCATTTACATTAAGGTCAGACACACCATTATCATGACCTATGTGATAATTATTCATAAAATTTTTAAAGTTATCCAGCATTTCGTGGACTCCATCATCCTCCTCCATGTCATTGCATGCCATTCCATTATCATCCAGATCATCATGATTATAAAAAGTTTCATATGCCCTAGAAATTTTAAAGGTTGAACGCTTCCCATGAAATATCCACCTTGTATAATGTACCGATCCCTTGAATCAACAAATGACTATAAACTGCATCTTGTCTCTTAATATACAAGTTCAAACAATCAATACATGGACATCTAATCTCATCCTCTTTACCGATATGATCAGCTACGAATTCCATAAAGGCTCGAACTCCCTTAACATACTGTTCAATCCATTTTTGTGCAGCCATCCAACTCTTATCCATCATGTAAAGATACGTAATACATGAGATAAAAAGTGCACCTAAGTTCTCAAAAATAATCTCTTTGGTTTTTATATCCATTCCAACCTGAGAAAAAAAACTAAACATACAACAATGGGCTTTCTAAGTGGAAAATTACATATAACAATAACCGGTCCTGAAACATACCTTCTATCGAATTAGACTTTTGTGGAGAATTGTTTGTTCTAATTATGTGGAGAACTTCTATTGAATTAGACTTTGTTCTGATGGTTTATTCCAACCAATTCAACAGTTATTGTCCTCATCTTCCCTGCTTATGAATGCCTCTTTTCATATTTAATTTAATTGATAAAAATGAGAAACAAATGATACTTCAATTATTCATGACATAATATAAAAAATTAACGCCAACATAGTGGCACTTTGGTGTTGCAATCCTGGGTCTGCTAGCTTAATAACATATTTCAAGTATAGAATAACTCTTTATCAACCAGTTTTATCAAATCTATGAGCTTCTACAACAAAATAATAGTCAATATACATGCTTCCCATTCAGCATTTATTCTGAGGAGACTAAACATTGTTATCTCATGGATTTCGTTATTAACAAAAAAAAAGAAACACTGATATCTCATGGATTTTATTTCATTATGCAAAATAGAGACCGGTCCATGAATAGATATCATGTATCTATTTTGAGGAGACTAAACATTTATGTTGAAGCACGCCTAAGCATTGTATTTCAAAGAATATCTCAAGGAGAATACAAAGTTTGGCTATATAGGGTTAGCAAATGCATATTATTGGAGATAAATCCCGCTCCTACCAAAATCCAGTTTAATGCTCAGCTTAACGCAGTCGGTAGCCATGGAAGAGCTTCAGCAGACGGATCTTAGCCGAACTCCTTCAGCCGGCCGAACTCAGCGGCCGAGCTCTTTCGGACTTCCAATCTTAGTCGAACTCCTTCAGTCGGCCGAACTCAGCAGCCGAACTCCTTCGGACTTCCAGCGGTCGGGCCTTAGCCGAACTCCTTCAGTCGGCCGAACTCAGCAGCCGAACTCCTTCAGCCGATCAACTTTCCAACGGCCGAGCTCCTTCGGATTTTCAACGGTCGGATCTTAACCGAACTCCTCCAACCAGACTCCTCCCAGACATCCCCTTCGACCATCTGGACTCCTCAGCGGCCGAGCTTTTTCCAAACTCCCCAGCGACCGAGCCTTAGCCGCACTCCTCCAGCCCGACGCCCACGAGAGCCGAACTTCCTCCGCGCTCTTCCGGCCATATGCCTGCGGGAGCTGAACTCCCTTCAAGCTTCTCCTTCGGTCGAACTTCTTCAGGAGCCGAACTCCTTCCAAGCTCCCTCTTTGGCCGAACTCCTCAGCGGTTGCGTTCCGACCTAACTCCTCAGCGGCCGAGCTCCGATCGGACTCCCACAGGAGTCGAACTCCTTCCGAGCCTCCCCTTTGGCCAAACTCCTTCAGGAGTCCGAGCTCCTTTGAAATTGATATATGCCCGAGTCCACCGACCAACGTCTGCTTCCTCGAACTGCGGCCGTCGGACCTCGACGATATGGCCGCCACTACCAGTCTGACGGCACTTTTCCCTCCGTAACAAGCTCCATGTGGCCCGCAATCAGACGACATGGCCACCACTACTGGCGATACCACTCTCTTCGTAACAAGCCTCACGCGGCCCACAACCGGACGATATGGCCACCACTACTGGTGACACCACTCTCTCCGTAACCAGCCCCATGCAGCCCACGATCTGTCAGTATGGCTGTCACTATCTGCCTGACGACGCCTTCCTCTCCGTACCGAACTCCATGCGGCCGTGAGCGGCCCACGGCCGGACGATATGGCCGTCACTATCAATCAAGCTCCGCCTATAAAAAGGACCCTCCAGATACGCTAACTCTAGGCTCTAAGCTCTCCTCTCCTTCTCTAAACTCCGTTGAACTCATTCCTGAGCACTTCATTTTCTTTTGGCCAAAGCTGACTTGATCGTCGGAGGGTCCTATCGGAGTCACCCCCACCGGCTCTGGACGGAATTTTGTTTTGCAGGTCCCCGAGGCGACCTCGTCGGCCTCCACTCCAGCTGATTTCGGCGACAACCAGATTCTGCGCCAACAGATTTGGCGCTAGAAGGAGGGCGTCTCTGTTCTTGAGGTGTTCTTGAGGCCCCCTTGTTCTTAAAGGAGTGCTCAGCGATGATCTCTCTCCAGAGATCTCCCTCCTTCCTCTCCAGAGTTCTTTTTCAAGAGAAAATGCCTTCCAGGAGAGCTTCGGTTCGACGATCGGCGGCCTCCGTGCCAGGTCCATCTACTCCTGCTTCAGCCCCGACAACTCAGCTTCCAGCTGTACCCACAGTAGATGTGGAGCAGTTCAACCAGCTTGTCCGGCAGGTCCGTAGCCTCACGGAGGCAATACGGGCCATGCAGCAGCCTTCGACGGCGACTCCGCCAGGAAACCCGCCATCCAGATGTCGAAAATCGGCCCCAAGAAAGAATACTCGGGCCGATGTGCCGCCGCCCCTTGGAAAAAAAAATAGAGGATCGAGGATCCATGTTCGGATCAGGGTTCTCTGGGGAAGACCTCCATTTGTAGCCAGAAGCCCCCCAAGATATGCAACTAAGACGATGCCCTCGATCACAGACTGCAGGAGATGGACCGACGGATTGAAGAGCTCGACCACATCGTCCCGGCTCATCATGCCGACGTCCGCACCGATCCTCTTTTCTCCCTCCGAATTATGCAAGAGTCCGTCCCACCGAACATCGAGCTCCCTCAATTCGAAAGCTACGACGGAACTTCTGATCCAGTTGATTATCTAGAGGCCTTCCAAACCATGATGCTACTCCATGGTGCTTTAGACGCCATGCTATGTCGAGCCTTCCCATCTACTTTAAAGGGAGTAGCTAGAAACTGATACTCGGCATTGAAGCCGAATGTGATCTTCTCTTTTGACCAGATGAGCCATCAGTTCATGGACCACTTCATCAGCAATCGACGTCTACGCCGAAGTTTGGATTCCCTGATGAATGTCAAACAGAAGCAGGGAGAATCCATCCAGGCTTACGTCACCCGATTTAACGCCACAGCATTGGAGGTCCGGGACCTGGACCAGTCCGTTGCAATGGCCGCACTCAAAGGCGGCCTTCAGAAGAATGACTTGTTGTTCTTCCGGGAGAAGTATCCCAGAGACTTCGCCGATCTGCTGGCTCGGGCCGAAAGTTATGCCTAAGCTGAAAAGGCCTTCAGGGCCAAGGATAATGAAGAAAAATCGAGTGAAACTCGGCCGCGTTCCTGGACTCCCTCTTGGGCCCGGGAACATGAAAGCCCCGACAAAGGTTTCATAAGAGGGCAAAATGAAGTTCGACGTAAGCGAGGCCGCCAAACTCCCCCTCGAGCTCGTCACCAAGGAAGCCCCGACGAAGGTTTCACAGGAGGGCGAAATGAAGTTCGACGTTAGCGAGACCGTCGAACTCCCCCTCGAGCTCATCATCAAGAAAGCCCCGACAAATGGGCCTGAAGTTCTCCCACAGAAGGTTTCACAAGAGGACAAAATGAAGTTCGGCCACGCTTATGACCTCCCCAGTGCAAGAAAGACCCGAACTCCTAGAGCTCATCATCAAGAAAGCCCCGACGGAGGGGCGCGAAGAAGTCCCCCCCCAGAAGCTAGAACCACTATTGAGGAAGGAACGACAAGAAGCTCGGCCGCCTCTTGGCATCATAGATGCTATCTTCGAAGTTTGGTACTTCGGCGGGCTATCATCTCCCAGCAACAAAGCCAAGAGAAGTTTGCTCCAAATTGAGAAGGCCAGCATGAAATAGAGGAAGTCGTCCGATCCAAAACTTACTGCCCGAGGAAATCCGGAGGAACAACGCCCCACAACCCTGAAACGGAGATGTGCTGTGAGTAACTTTCCCTCATTGCCGTGTTAGGAACAGAAAAAGAACCTCGTCATAACACGAGCAGGTCAAAGACCTTCAACCTCGATCGCAGGAGATAAGATCTCCTCCAAGGCAATCTCGACTGTAGGAGATAAGATCTCCCCCAAGCGCCCGCATCAACTCCGGCTATAGGAGATAAGATCTCCCTCGAGCGTCCGGATCAACCTCGACTGCAGGAGACAAGATCTCCCCCGAGCGCCCGCATCAACCTCGACCGCAGGAGATAAGATCTTCCCTGAGCGTTTGAGCTAACCTTGGCTGCAGGAGATAAGATCTCTCCTTTAAAGTAAACCTGAGGATGTATTACCAGTAATCTTTCTTTAATAAAACTCCTTCGTTTAGCATTATTATTTTTTGATGCAAGAATTACGTGATGATAGGAAAGAAACGAGCGAAAGTGGCCCGTTAGGAACACGAGGAGAATCTTATCCTAACGTGAGCAAAGTCGAAGGCCTCGTTCACCTTAGACGAGATGGGAGGAGAGGCCCTGACAGCAATCCATATGTGCCCCCACAGCCCGTTAGAAATAGAAGAAGAACCTCGTCCTAACACGAGCAAAGTCGAAAGCTTCGTTCAACTTAGACGAGATGAAAGGAGATGCCCTGACAGCGGCCCGTATGTGCCCCAACAATCCGTTAGGAATAAGAGGAGAACCTCATCCTAACGTGAGCAAAGTCGAAGACCTCGTTCATCTCAGACGAGATGGGGGGAGAGGCCCTGACAGCGGCCCTTATGTGCCCCCACAGCCCGTTAGGAATAGAAGGAGAACCTTCATCCTAATGCGAGCAAAGTCGAAGACCTCGTTCACCTTAAACGAGATGGGGGGAGAGCCCCTGACAGTGATCCGTATGTGCCCCACAGTCCGTTAGGAACAGGAGGAGAACCTCATCCTAACGCGAGCAAAGTCGAAAGCCTCGTTCATCTTAGACGAGATGAAGGGAGAGGCCCTGACAGCGGTCCGTATGTGCCCCCACAATCCGTTAAGAACAAGAGGAGAACCTCGTCCTAACGCGAGCAAAGTCAAAAGCCTCGTTCATCTTAGACGAGATAGAGGGAGAGGCCCTGACAGCGGCCCTTATATGCCCCTATAGCCCGTTAGAAACAGGAGGAGAACCTCATCCTAACGCGAGTAAAGTCGAAGGCCTCGTTCACCTTAGACGAGATGGGAGGAGAGGCCCTGACAACGGTCCATTATGTGCCCCCATAGTCCGTTAGGAATAGGAGGAGAACCTCATCCTAACGTGAGCAAAATCGAAGGCCTCGTTCACCTTAGACGAGATGGAGGGAGAGACCCTGACAGCGGCCCGTATGTGCCCCCACAGCCCGTTAGAAACAAGAGGAGAACCTCGTCCCAACGTAAACAAAATCCAAGTCCGAGCTCCAAAGTCTACAAAAGACAAGATCTTCATCAACCTCAGCCAGAGATAAAGATCTCTCCCGAGCGACTGAGCCAACCTCGGCTAGAGATAAGATCTCTCTCGAGCGCCCGAGCCAATCTCGACTAGAGATAAGGTCTCTCCCGAGCGACCGCGACAACCTCGGTCAGAGATAGGATCTCTCCCGAGCGACCATGATAACCTCGGCTAGAGATGAGATCTCTCCCAAGCGACCGAGCCAACCTCGACCGTAGGAGACAAAATCTCCCCCGAGAGCCTGCATCAACCTCGACTGCAAGAGAGAAGATCTCCTTCGAATCAGCCTCGACTGCTGGAGACAATGTCGCCCCCGAGGAGCTCAACCTCCGATCTCGATCGCAGGAGACGAGATCTACTTCAACTTTGGCTGGAGATGAGATCTCCCCCGGACTTCAACCTCAACATCAACTTTGACTGGAGATGAGATCTCCCCCAAGCTTCAACTTGAACCAGAATGGAGCCCGAAAGAGGACTTCGGCAGTCGCCTTGCACTCCCTTTCTTCGAGTTTCGAACTCGGAAGTGGGGGGACTATTGTTAGGGATAAACCCCGCTCCTACCGAAGTCCAGTTCGATGCTCAGCTTAACGCAACCGATAGCCACGGAAGAGCTTCAGCGGATGGATGTTAACCGAACTCCTTCAGTCGACCGAACTCAGCGGCCGAGCTCTTTCGGACTCCCAGCGACCGAGCCTTAGCCGAACTCTTTTAGCCGACCGAACTCAGCGGCCGAGCTTCTTCGAACTCCCAGCGACCGGACCTTAGCCGAACTCCTTCAGCTGATCGAACTCTCCAGCGACCGAGCTCCTTCGAATTTCCAGCGGTCAGGTCTTAGCCGAACTCCTCCAACCGGACTCCTTCCAGACATCCCCTTCGGCCGGCCAAACTCCTCAGTGGCTGAGCTTTTTTCGAACTCCCCAATGACCGAGCCTTAGCCGCACTCTTCCAGCCTGACGCCCACGAGAGCCCAACTCTTTCCACGCTCTTCCGACCAGACGCCAGTGAGAGCTAAACTCCCTTCAAGCTTCTCCTTCGGTCGGACTTCTTCAAGAGCCGAACTCCTTCCAAACTCCCCCTTCGATCGAACTCCTCAGCGGTTGCGCCCAACCGAACTCCTCAGCAGTCGAGCTCCGATCGGACTCCCACAGGAGTCGAACTCCTTCCGAGCCTCCCCTTTGGTCGAACTCCTCCAGGAGTCCGAACTTCTTTAGAATTGGTATATGCCCGAGTCCACCGACCAATGCCTGCTTCCTCGAGCTACGACTGTCGAACCTCGGCGGTATGACCGCCACTACCAATCTAGCGGCATCTTTTCCTCCATAACAAGCCCCATGCGGTCCGCAACCGAACGACATGACCACCACTACTGGCGACACCACTCTCTCCGTAACAAGCCCCATGTGGCCCACAACCAGACAACATGACCACCACTACTGACGACACCACTCTCTCCGTAACCAGCCCCATGCAGCCCACGATCCATCAGTATGACTGTTACTATCCGTCTGACGATGCCTTCCTCTCCGTACCAAACTCCATGCGGCCCCGAGCGGTCCGCGGTCGGACGATATGGCCGTCACCATCAATCAAGCTCCGTCTATAAAAAGGACCCTCCAAATACGCTAACTCTAAGCTCTTCTCTCCTTTTTTAAACTCCATCGAACTCATTCCTGAGCACTCCATTTTCTGTTGGCCAGAACTGACTTAATCACCTGCCAGAGCTACCCCCCACCGACTCCGGACGGAACTTTATTTTGCAAATCCAACGGCGACCTCGTCAACCTCCACTTCAGCTGATTCCGATGATGATCAGATTCTGCACCAATACATATCATTGGTATACTAAGACTACAACTAAAAATAATACCATACGTGCACCAATTCTACAAAGTTTGGGTCAAACTTTCTTGGGCTCAGGATGTTATCAGATCGTCTTCCAACAAATCTCATCCCGATTTGAAATCGTATGCTCATTCTTTTTAGTAGAAAATAATACACTCATTTACATGATGAAGATGTGCATGTAGCAAGGCAAAGAGCCAAAGATATCTTTTCAGCTTCCTTAACTTTAGAAAGGATTTGAAAATGTTTAAACTAACAATGGCAAAGGATCAGCTGTGAAGCCAGTTGGGACTAGCTAGATGCTATGTTTACAGTCAAGCAATAGTATTCAACCTTAACATTCAACCTGAAGTCACTAAATTTTATGAAGTGCCTCATACAAAAAATTCATGACACTATGTGACATTACAGATAGGACCAAGAAAAGGATGTCTCTTGGTGGCTTCCATATGACATGAGAGTATGCTTAATTAATTACTGATCTTATGAAATATTATAAAGATGATAAACCCAATTTCCCTATTTCTAGGTATCCATTGGATTTTAGGGGATACTATTATTTCCCCAGAGGTCAGCTTTTCTCCTGGTAGTTGTTATTTTTATCATGATTTTCTTTGTTCCTCATTCCCTCTTCTATCTAATTTAACTTTCTCAATGCATTTTATCAAAATTTCTCCCAACATTTCTCCGAGGAGGTCTCCTCCTCCACCGCCGCCGCCACCCTGGCCAAACCTTCGGCATCCGCCACCGGAGACCACCTTCAAGAACCAGCCGGACCTCCAGCATCCACCGCCGACGACCCACCTTCAACAATCGACTGGCACGGATCCGGCTCAAGTACTGGATCGGCTTTGCGAAGAAGGTGGAGCAGTGGTGGGCCAGAAAGTCCGACAGCGGCTAGAAGAAGGTGATGCCGCCGTTGGTCATGCTCAAGGCGGTGACGGCGGTGAGGGGGCTGGTGGTGGAAGTGGCCGGATTCAGCCCGAGCAGTTTAATGGGAGGCAATAGAAAAAATCCTAGAAGAGAGGAGAGAGATCATGGTACCTGGTTGACGATAGGAGGCTCCCCTTCACCTTGCTTCGATCGGTGATCGACGATGAGGGACAGAGAGGCGGTGGAGGCCGAGAGACGCCAAGCCAACCTTTGGATTAGGGATCGAGGTAGAGCCAACGAACAAGGGGGAGGCGTGAGAGAGGAGGAACACGTGAGATCAGAGGCGGAGGAAAGGGAGGGAAGGGGGAGGCGGAGGCAAGGGCAGACCATGGTTTTTCTTGGGGGCACGGGGAGGCGGAAGCAATAGGGTGGATCAGGATTTTTTTTTTGGTGGCATTGGAGTCAAGCATGCGGACATCGAGGTAGTGGGAGAGAGAATTTGTGGGAACGTAAAATCCTAGCGTGTTTATTAATTTTTTTTTCTCAATTGTCCATCAAAAAATTAATCAAAAAATTATATTTTTTAATTATATTTATTATTAATAATTTTAATAATTAAAATTTTAGTTGAAAAATTAAATTTTTTTATGCATAAATTATAATTGATCGTAAATAATTTTGATGGGTTAGTGCATCAAATTTTTCTTGACCAAAATAACAATAATGATTGCCAATTTTTCATGAGGGATCTCAAGCAACATCAATATTTTTTTGATCATAAATTATTATAATTTGATCGGTAAAGATTATAATTTTTTATAACCAAATTATAATTTGATCAAAAATACATCTTTTTCTTGTAGTGATCGCCCAGAGGTTTCTAGTCGAGGATGGGTTGGATGCCGATGTGAGGTCGATGGTTGCTTGAAGGTATCGACAATTGACCAATGTAAGGCTGACAAGAAGTTAGTAGTCTGCAGTGAAGATTAAAATTCAATGAGGGGTTGGAATACTGAGGAGGAGATCGACATCCGACAAGGAGTTAGCTTCAAATGGGGAATCGACGGTTGGTGAAAGGATCAAAAGCTGGTGATGAACGAAATTAGTAAGGGATCAGCAAACTCCGATATGGGTCCAGCTATAACCAATGATGGATTAGTGGTTGATGAGTCTAGCGATTAGTGAGAGCAGTGGCTGATGTTTAGGAGGTTAATGACCAATAAGATGTTAGTTGCCGATGATGGATCGACGATCGATAGCTTGGAGTTCACATTAAATCACTACTATAGAATAGAGCTACGATAGCACATACTATGGCAACGATTTTGAAAACCGTTGTCATAGGATCTATGACAACAGTTATATAGAACTACTGCCATAGGTCCGGCAGTTATATAGAATCACTATCATAGATCGGATCTATGAAAGTGGTTAAGCAAAACTGCTAACATAGATCGAATCTATGACAGCGGTTTCGAATAACCGCTACCATATATTCGACCTATGGTAGTGGTTCTGCATAACCGCTACCATAGATCGAATCTATAGCAGCGGTTCAGCATAACCACTGCCATAGATTCAACATATGGTAGTGGTTAATCAACTGCTGATGTCATAGATAGAATATATGGCAGGATTATTCAAAATTACGACCTATGGCAGTGATTTTTTGTAATCGCTGCAGTTGGTGCAGAAATAAATCAGAGATGCCCTGACAGCGGCCCGTATGTGGCCCCAACAAATCCGTTAGGAATAAAGAGGAGAACCTCATCCTAACGTGAGGCAAAGTCGAAGACCCTTGTTTCATCTTCAGACGAGATGGGGGGAGAGGCCTGACAGCGGCCCTTATGTTTGCCCCCACAGCCCGTTAGGAATAGAAGGAGAACTTCATCCTAATTGCGAGCAAAGTCGAAGGGACCTCGTTCACCTTAAACGAAGATTGGGGGGAGAGCCCCTGACAGGATCCGTATGTGCCCCACAGTCCTTAGGAACAGGAGGAGAACCTCATCCTAACGCGGAGCAAAGTCGGAAAGCCTCGTTCATCTTAGACGAGATGAAGGGAGAGGCCCCTGACAGCGTCCGTATGTGCCCCCAACAATCGGTTAAGAAACAAAGAGGAGAACCTTCGTCCTAACGCGAGCAAAGTCAAAGGCCTCTTTTGAAGTTCATTTCTTAAGACGAGATAGAGGGAGAGGCCCTGGACAGCGGCCCTTATTGCCCCTATAGCCGTTAGAAAACAGGAGGAGAACCTCATCCTAACGCGGTAAAAGTTCGAAGGCCCGTTTCACCTTTAGACGAGATGGGAGGAGAGCTCCTGACAGCGGTCCATATGTTGCCCCCATAATCCGTTAGGAATAGGAGGGAGAACCTCATCCTAACGTGAGCAAATCGAAGGCCTCCGTTCACCTTAGACGAGATGAGGGAGAGACCCTGACAGCGGCCCGTATGTGCCCCCACAAGACCCGTTAGAAACAAGAGGAGAACCTCGTCCCAACGTAAACAAAATCCAAGTCCGAGGCTCAAAGTCTACAAAAGACAGATCTCATCAACCTCAGCAGAGATAAAGACTCTCCGAGCGGACTGAGCCAACTCGGCTAGAGATAAGATCTCTCTCGAGCGCCCGAGCCAATCTCGACTAGAGATAAGGTTCTCTCCCCGAGCGACCGCGACCCTCGGTCGAGATAGGATCTCTCCCGAGCGACATGATACCTTCGGCTAGAGATGAGATCTCTCCCAAGCGACCGAGCCAACCTCACCGTAGGAGACAAAAATCTCCCCCGAGAAAGCCTGCATCAACCTCGACTGCAAGAGAGAAGATCTCCTTCGAATCAGCCTCGACTGCGGATGGATGACAATGTCGCCCCGAGGAGCCTCAACCTCCGATCTCGATCGCAGGAGACGAGATTCTTACTTCAACTTTGGCGGAGATGAGATCTCCCCAAGGACTTTCAACCTTTCAACATCAACTTTGACTGGAGATGGATCTCCCCCAAGCTTCAACTTGAACCAGAATGGAGCCCGGAAAGAGGACTTCGGAGTCGCCTTGCACTTCCCTTTTTCTTCGAGTTTCGAAACTTCGGAAGTGGGGGGATTATTGTTAGGGGGATAACCCCGCTCCTACCGAAGTCCAGTTCGATGCCAGCTTTAACGCAACCGATAGCCACGGAAGAGCTCAGCGGATGGATGTTAACGAACTCCTTCAGTCGAACCGAACTCAGCGGCGAGCTCTTTCGGGACTCCCAGCGACCGAGCCTTTAAGCCGAACTCTTTTAGCGACCGAAACTCAGCTGGGCCGAGCTTCTTCGACTCCCAGCGACCGGACCTTAGCCGAACTCCTTCAGCTGATCGAAAACTCTCCAAAGCGACCGAGCTCCTTTCGAATTTCCAGCGGTCAGGTCTTAGCCGACTCCTCCAACCGGACTCCTTCCAGACATCCCTTCGGCCGGCCAAACTCCTCAGTGGCTGAGCTTTTTTTCGAACTCCCCCAATGGACCGAGCCTTAGCCGCACTCTTCCAGCCTGACGCCCTACGGAGAGCCCAACTCTTTTCCACGCCTCTTCCGGCCAGACGCCAGATGAGAAGCTAAACTCCCTTCAAGCTTCTCCTTCAGGTTCGGACTTCTTAAGAGCCGGAAACTCCTTTCCAAACTCCCCCTTTTCGATCGAACTCCTCAGCGGTGCGCCCCAACCGAACTCCTCAGCAGTCGAGCTCCGATCGGGACTCCCACAGGAGGTCGAACTCCTTCCGAGCCTCCCTTTGCGTCGAACTCCTCCAGGAGTCCGGAACTTCTTTTAGAATGGTATATGCCCGAGTCCCATCCGCACCAATGCCTGCTTCCTCGAGCTACGACTGTCGAAAACCTCGGCGGTATGATCCGCCACTACCAAATCTAGCGGCATCTTTTCCTCCATAACTAAGCCCCATGCGTGTCCGCAACCGAACGACATTTTGACCACCACTACTGGGCGGACACCACTTCTCCGTAACAAAGCCCCATGTGGCCACAACCAGACAACATGGACCACCACTACTGGACGACACACTCTCTCCGTAACCAGCCCCATGAGCCCACGATCCATCAGTATTGACTGTTCTATCGTTGACGATGCCTTCCTCTCCGTACCAAACTCCATGCGGCCCGAGCGGTCGCGGTCGGACGATATGGCCGTCACCACATAACAATCAAGCTCCGTCTATAAAAAGGACCCTCCAAATACGCTAACTCTAAGCTCTTCTCTCCTTTTTTAAACTCCATCGAACTCATTTCCTGAGCACTCCATTTTCTGTTGGCAGAACTGACTTAATTCACCTGCCAGAGCTACCCCCCACCGACTCCGCGACGGAACTTGTATTTGCAATCCAACGGCGACCTCGGTCAACCTCCACTTCAGCTGATTCATGATGATCAGATCTGCACCAATACATATCATTGGTATACTAAGACTACAACTAAAAATAATACCATACGTGCACCAATTCTACAAATTTGGGTCAAACTTTTTCTTGGGGCTCAGGAATGTTATCAGATTTCGTTCTTTCCTTGTTTTGCAGGTCCCCGAGGCGACCTCGTCGGCCTCCACTCCAGCTGATTTCGGCGACAACCAGATTCTGCGCCAACAGATTTGGCGCTAGAAGGAGGGCGTCTCTGTTCTTGAGGTGTTCTTGAGGCCCCCTTGTTCTTAAAGGAGTGCTCAGCGATGATCTCTCTCCAGAGATCTCCCTCCTTCCTCTCCAGAGTTCTTTTTCAAGAGAAAATGCCTTCCAGGAGAGCTTCGGTTCGACGATCGGCGGCCTCCGTGCCAGGTCCATCTACTCCTGCTTCAGCCCCGACAACTCAGCTTCCAGCTGTACCCACAGTAGATGTGGAGCAGTTCAACCAGCTTGTCCGGCAGGTCCGTAGCCTCACGGAGGCAATACGGGCCATGCAGCAGCCTTCGACGGCGACTCCGCCAGGAAACCCGCCATCCAGATGTCGAAAATCGGCCCCAAGAAAGAATACTCGGGCCGATGTGCCGCCGCCCCTTGGAAAAAAAAATAGAGGATCGAGGATCCATGTTCGGATCAGGGTTCTCTGGGGAAGACCTCCATTTGTAGCCAGAAGCCCCCCAAGATATGCAACTAAGACGATGCCCTCGATCACAGACTGCAGGAGATGGACCGACGGATTGAAGAGCTCGACCACATCGTCCCGGCTCATCATGCCGACGTCCGCACCGATCCTCTTTTCTCCCTCCGAATTATGCAAGAGTCCGTCCCACCGAACATCGAGCTCCCTCAATTCGAAAGCTACGACGGAACTTCTGATCCAGTTGATTATCTAGAGGCCTTCCAAACCATGATGCTACTCCATGGTGCTTTAGACGCCATGCTATGTCGAGCCTTCCCATCTACTTTAAAGGGAGTAGCTAGAAACTGATACTCGGCATTGAAGCCGAATGTGATCTTCTCTTTTGACCAGATGAGCCATCAGTTCATGGACCACTTCATCAGCAATCGACGTCTACGCCGAAGTTTGGATTCCCTGATGAATGTCAAACAGAAGCAGGGAGAATCCATCCAGGCTTACGTCACCCGATTTAACGCCACAGCATTGGAGGTCCGGGACCTGGACCAGTCCGTTGCAATGGCCGCACTCAAAGGCGGCCTTCAGAAGAATGACTTGTTGTTCTTCCGGGAGAAGTATCCCAGAGACTTCGCCGATCTGCTGGCTCGGGCCGAAAGTTATGCCTAAGCTGAAAAGGCCTTCAGGGCCAAGGATAATGAAGAAAAATCGAGTGAAACTCGGCCGCGTTCCTGGACTCCCTCTTGGGCCCGGGAACATGAAAGCCCCGACAAAGGTTTCATAAGAGGGCAAAATGAAGTTCGACGTAAGCGAGGCCGCCAAACTCCCCCTCGAGCTCGTCACCAAGGAAGCCCCGACGAAGGTTTCACAGGAGGGCGAAATGAAGTTCGACGTTAGCGAGACCGTCGAACTCCCCCTCGAGCTCATCATCAAGAAAGCCCCGACAAATGGGCCTGAAGTTCTCCCACAGAAGGTTTCACAAGAGGACAAAATGAAGTTCGGCCACGCTTATGACCTCCCCAGTGCAAGAAAGACCCGAACTCCTAGAGCTCATCATCAAGAAAGCCCCGACGGAGGGGCGCGAAGAAGTCCCCCCCCAGAAGCTAGAACCACTATTGAGGAAGGAACGACAAGAAGCTCGGCCGCCTCTTGGCATCATAGATGCTATCTTCGAAGTTTGGTACTTCGGCGGGCTATCATCTCCCAGCAACAAAGCCAAGAGAAGTTTGCTCCAAATTGAGAAGGCCAGCATGAAATAGAGGAAGTCGTCCGATCCAAAACTTACTGCCCGAGGAAATCCGGAGGAACAACGCCCCACAACCCTGAAACGGAGATGTGCTGTGAGTAACTTTCCCTCATTGCCGTGTTAGGAACAGAAAAAGAACCTCGTCATAACACGAGCAGGTCAAAGACCTTCAACCTCGATCGCAGGAGATAAGATCTCCTCCAAGGCAATCTCGACTGTAGGAGATAAGATCTCCCCCAAGCGCCCGCATCAACTCCGGCTATAGGAGATAAGATCTCCCTCGAGCGTCCGGATCAACCTCGACTGCAGGAGACAAGATCTCCCCCGAGCGCCCGCATCAACCTCGACCGCAGGAGATAAGATCTTCCCTGAGCGTTTGAGCTAACCTTGGCTGCAGGAGATAAGATCTCTCCTTTAAAGTAAACCTGAGGATGTATTACCAGTAATCTTTCTTTAATAAAACTCCTTCGTTTAGCATTATTATTTTTTGATGCAAGAATTACGTGATGATAGGAAAGAAACGAGCGAAAGTGGCCCGTTAGGAACACGAGGAGAATCTTATCCTAACGTGAGCAAAGTCGAAGGCCTCGTTCACCTTAGACGAGATGGGAGGAGAGGCCCTGACAGCAATCCATATGTGCCCCCACAGCCCGTTAGAAATAGAAGAAGAACCTCGTCCTAACACGAGCAAAGTCGAAAGCTTCGTTCAACTTAGACGAGATGAAAGGAGATGCCCTGACAGCGGCCCGTATGTGCCCCAACAATCCGTTAGGAATAAGAGGAGAACCTCATCCTAACGTGAGCAAAGTCGAAGACCTCGTTCATCTCAGACGAGATGGGGGGAGAGGCCCTGACAGCGGCCCTTATGTGCCCCCACAGCCCGTTAGGAATAGAAGGAGAACCTTCATCCTAATGCGAGCAAAGTCGAAGACCTCGTTCACCTTAAACGAGATGGGGGGAGAGCCCCTGACAGTGATCCGTATGTGCCCCACAGTCCGTTAGGAACAGGAGGAGAACCTCATCCTAACGCGAGCAAAGTCGAAAGCCTCGTTCATCTTAGACGAGATGAAGGGAGAGGCCCTGACAGCGGTCCGTATGTGCCCCCACAATCCGTTAAGAACAAGAGGAGAACCTCGTCCTAACGCGAGCAAAGTCAAAAGCCTCGTTCATCTTAGACGAGATAGAGGGAGAGGCCCTGACAGCGGCCCTTATATGCCCCTATAGCCCGTTAGAAACAGGAGGAGAACCTCATCCTAACGCGAGTAAAGTCGAAGGCCTCGTTCACCTTAGACGAGATGGGAGGAGAGGCCCTGACAGCGGTCCATATGTGCCCCCATAAAGTCCGTTAGGAATAGGAGGAGAACCTCATCCTAACGTGAGCAAAATCGAAGGCCTCGTTCACCTTAGACGAGATGGAGGGAGAGACCCTGACAGCGGCCCGTATGTGCCCCCACAGCCCGTTAGAAACAAGAGGAGAACCTCGTCCCAACGTAAACAAAATCCAAGTCCGAGCTCCAAAGTCTACAAAAGACAAGATCTTCATCAACCTCAGCCAGAGATAAAGATCTCTCCCGAGCGACTGAGCCAACCTCGGCTAGAGATAAGATCTCTCTCGAGCGCCCGAGCCAATCTCGACTAGAGATAAGGTCTCTCCCGAGCGACCGCGACAACCTCGGTCAGAGATAGGATCTCTCCCGAGCGACCATGATAACCTCGGCTAGAGATGAGATCTCTCCCAAGCGACCGAGCCAACCTCGACCGTAGGAGACAAAATCTCCCCCGAGAGCCTGCATCAACCTCGACTGCAAGAGAGAAGATCTCCTTCGAATCAGCCTCGACTGCTGGAGACAATGTCGCCCCCGAGGAGCTCAACCTCCGATCCTCGATCGCAGGAGACGAGATCTACTTCAACTTTGGCTGGAGATGAGATCTCCCCCGGACTTCAACCTTCAACATCAACTTTGACTGGAGATGAGATCTCCCCCAAGCTTCAACTTGAACCAGAATGGAGCCCGAAAGAGGACTTCGGCAGTCGCCTTGCACTCCCTTTCTTCGAGTTTCGAACTCGGAAGTGGGGGGACTATTGTTAGGGATAAACCCCGCTCCTACCGAAGTCCAGTTCGATGCTCAGCTTAACGCAACCGATAGCCACGGAAGAGCTTCAGCGGATGGATGTTAACCGAACTCCTTCAGTCGACCGAACTCAGCGGCCGAGCTCTTTCGGACTCCCAGCGACCGAGCCTTAGCCGAACTCTTTTAGCCGACCGAACTCAGCGGCCGAGCTTCTTCGAACTCCCAGCGACCGGACCTTAGCCGAACTCCTTCAGCTGATCGAACTCTCCAGCGACCGAGCTCCTTCGAATTTCCAGCGGTCAGGTCTTAGCCGAACTCCTCCAACCGGACTCCTTCCAGACATCCCCTTCGGCCGGCCAAACTCCTCAGTGGCTGAGCTTTTTTCGAACTCCCCAATGACCGAGCCTTAGCCGCACTCTTCCAGCCTGACGCCCACGAGAGCCCAACTCTTTCCACGCTCTTCCGACCAGACGCCAGTGAGAGCTAAACTCCCTTCAAGCTTCTCCTTCGGTCGGACTTCTTCAAGAGCCGAACTCCTTCCAAACTCCCCCTTCGATCGAACTCCTCAGCGGTTGCGCCCAACCGAACTCCTCAGCAGTCGAGCTCCGATCGGACTCCCACAGGAGTCGAACTCCTTCCGAGCCTCCCCTTTGGTCGAACTCCTCCAGGAGTCCGAACTTCTTTAGAATTGGTATATGCCCGAGTCCACCGACCAATGCCTGCTTCCTCGAGCTACGACTGTCGAACCTCGGCGGTATGACCGCCACTACCAATCTAGCGGCATCTTTTCCTCCATAACAAGCCCCATGCGGTCCGCAACCGAACGACATGACCACCACTACTGGCGACACCACTCTCTCCGTAACAAGCCCCATGTGGCCCACAACCAGACAACATGACCACCACTACTGACGACACCACTCTCTCCGTAACCAGCCCCATGCAGCCCACGATCCATCAGTATGACTGTTACTATCCGTCTGACGATGCCTTCCTCTCCGTACCAAACTCCATGCGGCCCCGAGCGGTCCGCGGTCGGACGATATGGCCGTCACCATCAATCAAGCTCCGTCTATAAAAAGGACCCTCCAAATACGCTAACTCTAAGCTCTTCTCTCCTTTTTTAAACTCCATCGAACTCATTCCTGAGCACTCCATTTTCTGTTGGCCAGAACTGACTTAATCACCTGCCAGAGCTACCCCCCACCGACTCCGGACGGAACTTTATTTTGCAAATCCAACGGCGACCTCGTCAACCTCCACTTCAGCTGATTCCGATGATGATCAGATTCTGCACCAATACATATCATTGGTATGCTAAGACTGCAACTAAAAATAATACCATATGTGCACCAATTCTACAAAGTTTGGGTCAAACTTTCTTGGGCTCAAGATGTTATCAGATCGTCTTCCTACAAATCTCATCCCGATTTGAAATCGTATGCTCATTCTTTTTAGTAGAAAATAATACACTCATTTACATGATGAAGATGTGCATGTAGCAAGGCAAAGAGCCAAAGATATCTTTTCAGCTTCCTTGATTTCAGAAAGGATTTGAAAATGTTTAAACTAACAATGGCAAAGGATCAGCTGTGAAGCCAGTTGGGAACAGCTAGATGCTATGTTTACAGTCAAGCAATAGAATTCAACCTTAACATTCAACCTGAAGTCACTAAATTTTATGAAGTGCCTCATACAAAAAATTCATGACACTATGTGACATTACAGATAGGACCAAGAAAAGGATGTCTCTTGGTGGCTTCCATATGACATGAGAGTATGCTTAATTAATTACTGGTCTTATGAAATATTATAAAGATGATAAAACCCAATTTCCCTATTTCTAGGTATCCATTGGATTTTAGGGGATACTATTATTTCCCCAGAGGTCAGCTTTTCTCCTGGTAGTTGATATTTTTATCACGATTTTCTCTGTTCCTCATTCCCTCTTCTATCTAATTTAACTTTCTCAATGCATTTTATCAAAATTTCTCCCAACATTTCTCCGAGGAGGTCTCCTCCTCCACCGCCGCCGCCACCCTGGCCAAACCTCCGGCATCCGCCACCGGCGACCACCTTCAAGAACCAGCCGGACCTCCGGCATCCACCGCCGGTGACCCACCTTCAACAACCGACAGGCACGGATCCGGCTTCAAGTACCGGATCGGCTTTGCGAAGAAGGTGGAGCAGTGGTGGGCCAGGAAAGTCCGGCAGCGGCAAGAAGAAGGTGATGCCGCCGTTGGTCATGCTCAAGGCGGTGGCGGCGGTGAGGGGGCTGGTGGTGGAAGTGGCCGGATTCAGCCCGAGCAGTTTAACGGGAGGCAGTAGAAAAAATCCTAGAAGAGAGGAGAGAGATCATGGTACCTGGTTGACGATAGGAGGCTCCCCTTCACCTTGCTTCGATCCGACGATCCGACGATGAGGGACAGAGAGGCGGTGGAGGCCGAGAGACGCCAAGCCAACCTTTGGATTAGGGATCGAGGCAGAGCCAGCGAACAAGGGGGAGGCGTGAGAGAGGAGGAACACGTGAGATCAGAGGCGGAGGAAAGGGAGGGAAGGGGGAGGCGGAGGCAAGGGCAGACCATGGTTTTTCTTGGGGGCACGGGGAGGCGGAAGCAATAGGGTGGATCAGGATTTTTTTTTTGGTGGCATTGGAGTCAAGCATGCGGACATCGAGGTAGTGGGAGAGAGAATTTGTGGGAACGTAAAATCCTAGCGTGTTTATTAATTTTTTTTTCTCAATTGTCCATCAAAAAATTAATCAAAAAATTATATTTTTTAATTATATTTATTATTAATAATTTTAATAATTAAAATTTTAGTTGAAAAATTAAATTTTTTTATGCATAAATTATAATTGATCGTAAATAATTTTGATGGGTTAGTGCATCAAATTTTTCTTGACCAAAATAACAATAATGATTGCCAATTTTTCATGAGGGATCTCAAGCAACATCAATATTTTTTTGATCATAAATTATTATAATTTGATCGGTAAAGATTATAATTTTTTATAACCAAATTATAATTTGATCAAAAATACATCTTTTTCTTGTAGTGATCGCCCAGAGGTTTCTAGTCGAGGATGGGTTGGATGCCGATGTGAGGTCGATGGTTGCTTGAAGGTATCGACAATTGACCAATGTAAGGCTGACAAGAAGTTAGTAGTCTGCAGTGAAGATTAAAATTCAATGAGGGGTTGGAATACTGAGGAGGAGATCGACATCCGACAAGGAGTTAGCTTCAAATGGGGAATCGACGGTTGGTGAAAGGATCAAAAGCTGGTGATGAACGAAATTAGTAAGGGATCAGCAAACTCCGATATGGGTCCAGCTATAACCAATGATGGATTAGTGGTTGATGAGTCTAGCGATTAGTGAGAGCAGTGGCTGATGTTTAGGAGGTTAATGACCAATAAGATGTTAGTTGCCGATGATGGATCGACGATCGATAGCTTGGAGTTCACATTAAATCACTACTATAGAATAGAGCTACGATAGCACATACTATGGCAACGATTTTGAAAACCGTTGTCATAGGATCTATGACAACAGTTATATAGAACTACTGCCATAGGTCCGGCAGTTATATAGAATCACTATCATAGATCGGATCTATGAAAGTGGTTAAGCAAAACTGCTAACATAGATCGAATCTATGACAGCGGTTTCGAATAACCGCTACCATATATTCGACCTATGGTAGTGGTTCTGCATAACCGCTACCATAGATCGAATCTATAGCAGCGGTTCAGCATAACCACTGCCATAGATTCAACATATGGTAGTGGTTAATCAACTGCTGATGTCATAGATAGAATATATGGCAGGATTATTCAAAATTACGACCTATGGCAGTGATTTTTTGTAATCGCTGCAGTTGGTGCAGAAATAAATCATCGTCGGATTCGGCTGGAGTGGAGGTCGATGAGGTCGCCGTCAGGGATCTGCAAAATAAAGTTCCGTCTGGAGCCGATGGGAGGTGGCTCCGGCAGGACCCTCCGACGATCAAGTCAGCTCTGACCAACAGGAATGGAGTGCTCGAGATTGATTTTTGCAGAGCTTAGAGAGAAGAGGAGAGCTTAGAGATCAGAGATTCGAGAGATTAGCGTATCTGGAGGATCCTTTTTATAGGCAGAGCTTAATGGTGACAGCTGCAGCTATCTGATGGCGGACCCGCTCGAGACTACACCAGATTTGATGCGAAGAGGATGGTGTTGTCAGGTCGAAAGCGACAGCCATACCGTCCGACAGTGGTGGGCTGCTTGAGGTCTGACGGAGCCATAGTAGCATCACCTGTGGCAGACTGATGGTGACCGTTCGTGCAGCTTTAATAGCCATAGCTCTCAGGCATTGATCGATGGACCCCGACATATATCGATTCCAGGGGAGTTCGATCAAAGAAAAAGCTCGGGAGGAGCTCGACCGTGGAGAAGTTCGATCGGTGGAAGGGGGTGCCTAGGAGAAGTCCGACTCCTGAAGAAATTCGATCGAAGAGGAAGCTTGGAGGGAGTTCGACTCCCGCAGGCACCTGGCTGGAATGATGCGGAGAGAGTTTGGCTCTTGCGGGAGTCCGACTGAAGCTTGGTGGTTGAGGAGTTTGACTAAAGTCCGACCGTTGGGAGTCCGAAAAAGCTCGACCGCTAAGCAGTTCGGTCGGCTGTAACAGTTCAACCAAGACCCATCCGCTGAAGCTCTTCCATGGCTACTGACTGCATCAGGCTAGGCACCGAACTTGACTTTGACAGGAGTGGGGTTTATCCCCAACAATAGCCCCCTCACTTTCGAGTTCGAAACTCGAAGGAAGGGAGTACAGAAAAGACGACTGCCAAAATTCTCTTCTGATCTCCATACTGGTTCAGGTCGAAGCTCGGAGGAGATCTCATCTTCCACTAAAGTTGATGTCGAAGGGCACGTAAGTTGCTGGTTCAGGTCCTAACGGGCTATGCAGGCACGTAAGGGCCGTTGTTAGGGCATCTCTCCCCATCTTGTCCTTTGTGAATGAGACCTTTGCTCGGAGGAGATCTTATCTCTAGTCGAGGTTGACTCGATCGCTTGGAAGAGATCTTATCTCTAGTCGAAGTTGTTGCTCTCGTTAGGACGAGGTTCTCCTCCTATTCCTAACGGATTGTGGGGGCACATAAGGGCCGTTGTCAGGGCCTCTCCCCCCATCTCATCCTTTATGAACGAGGCTTTCGCTCAGAAGAAATCTTATCTCTAGCCGAGGTTGACTCGATCGCTCAAAAGAGATCTTATCTCTGATCGAGGTTGTTAACGATCACTCGGAAGAGATCTTATCTCTAGCCGAGGTTGTTGCTCGCGTTAGGACGAGGTTCTCCTCCTATTCTTAATGGACTGTGGGAGCACGTAAAGGCCGTTATCAGGGTCTCTCTCTCCATCTCGTCTTTTATGAATGAGGTCTTCGTAATCTTATCTCTGACCGAGATTGTTGCTCACATTAGGATGAGGTTCTCCTTCTATTCCTAACAGGCTGTGGGGGCACATAAGGACCGTTGTCAGAGCCTCTCCTCCCATCTCATCCTTTATGAATGAGGTCTTCGCTCGGAAGAGATCTTATCTCTAGCCGAGGTTGTTACTCGCGTTAGGATGAGGTTCTCCTCCTGTTCCTAACGGACTGTGGGAGCACATAAGGGCCGCTATCAAGGCCTCTCCCCCCATCTCATTCTTTGTGAACGAGGCCTTCGCTCGGAAGAGATCTTATCTCTAGCCGAGGTTGACTCGATCGCTCCGAAGAGATCTTATCTCTAGCCGAGGTTGTTGCTCGCATTAGGATGAGGTTCTCCTCTTGTTCCTAATGGGCTGTGGGGGCACGTAAGGGCCGTTGTCAGGACCTCTCCCCCTATCTCGTCCTTTGTGAACGAGGCTTTTTGCAATCTTCTCTCTGGCTAAGATTGTTGCTCGCGTTAGGATGAGGTTCTTCTTCTATTCCTAACGGGCTGTGGGGGCACATAAAGGCCGTTGTCCGGGCCTCTCCCCCCATCTCATCCTTTGTGAATGAGGCCTTCGCTCGGGAGAGATCTTATCTCTAGCCGAGGTTGTTGCTCGCATTGGAACGAGATTCTTCTTCTGTTCCTAACGAACTGTGGGGGCATATAAGGGCCGCTGTCAGGGCCTCTCCTCCCATCTCGTCCTTTGTGAACGAGGCCTTCGCTCAGAAGAGATCTTATCTCTAGCTGAGGTTATTTACGGTCGCTCGGGAGAGATCTTATCTCTAGCCGAGGTTGTCAACGGTCGCTCGGAAGAGATCTTATCTCTAGCCGAGGTTGTTGCTCGCGTTAGAACAAGGTTCTCCTCCTGTTCCTAATGGACTGTGGAGGCACATAAGGGCCACTGTCAGGGCCTCTCCCTCCATCTCGTTCTTTGTGAATGAGGTCTTCGCTCGAAAGAGATCTTATCTCTAGCCGAGGTTGTCAACAATCGCTCGAAAGAGATCTTATCTCTAGCCGAGGTTGTCAACAGTCACTTGAGAGAGATCTTATCTCTAGCCAAGGTTGACTCGATCGCTTGAAAGAGATCTTATCTCTAGCCGAGATTGTCAACGATCGCTCGGAAGAGATCTTATCTCTAGCTGAGACTGACTCGGTCGCTCGGGAGAGATCTTATCTCTGGCCGAGGTTGTCAACAGTCGCTCGGAAGAGATCTTATCTCTAGCTGAGGTTGAGTCGGTCGCTTGGGAGAGATCTTATCTTTAGCCATGGTTGTCAACGGTCGCTCGAAAGAGATCTTATCTCTAGTCGAGGTTGTCAACGATCACTCGAAAGAGATCTTATCTCTAGTCGAGATTGACTCGGTCGCTCGGGAGAGATCTTATTTCTGGTCGAGGTTGTCCATGGTCGCTCAGAAGAAATCTTATCTCTGGCCGAGGTTGTTAACGATCGCTCGAAAGAGATCTTATCTCTAGTCGAGGTTGACTCGATCGCTCGGAAGAGATCTTAACTCTGATCGAGGTTGTCCATGGTTGCTCGGGAGAGATCTTATCTCTAGCCAAGATTGTCAACGATCGCTCGGGAGAGATCTTATCTCTAGCCGAGGTTGTTGCTCGTGTTAGGATGAGGTTCTCCTCTTGTTCCTAATGGGCTGTGAGGGCACATAAGGGCCGTTGTCAGGACCTCACCCCCATCTCGTCCTTTGTGAACGAGGCCTTCGCTCGGGAGAGATCTTATCTCTAGCCGAGGTTGTTGCTCGCGTTAGGATGAGATTCTCCTCCTGTTCCTAACGCGGCAATTATTGACTACTTCTTTCCTATCATTGCATAATTTTTGCATCAAAAAATAATATTATTGAAAGAAAAGAATTTTATTGAAAGGAAGTTACTGGCAGCGCATCCCCAAATTCTGTGTTTCAGGATCGTGGTAGCATTATTCCTTCATATTTCTTCGGCAGTAAGTCCCGGGCCGGACAACCTCTTCTATCTCATGCTGGCCTTCTCAATTTGGAGCAAGCTCTTGTTGCTGGAAGATGATGAATCGCCGATGTACCAAGCTCCTCTCAGGGGTAATGTGGATGATGCCGTGAGGTGGCCGACCTCCTTGCCATCTCTGGCTATGGCAACGCCGAGCTCCTTGCCGTCTCTGGCTATGGCAGTGCCCTTGGCCGATCTTTTTCTACTTCATGCTGGTGCCGGAGGAATTTACCTAGCCGCCCCTTTCTGATGAGCTCCTTAATTTCATCTCGGAGCTGGATGCATTCCTCGGTGTCATGGTTGTGGTCACGATGGTAGAGATAGTACTTGCTTCGATCGTGCTTGTTTGGGAGAGACTGTAACCCTTCTGATCTTGGCAGCTAGTTCTTAACTTCGGTGAGAATCTGAGTTCGAGGAGCGTTGAGGGGGGCGTAGTTGTGGAACCTTCCGAGAGGAGGGCTTCTTCGTGCCCCTCTATCGGGGCTTCCTCAGTGGCGAGCTCGAGGAGTTCGGGCCCACCTACTTTCGGAGGAAGCCCATGAGCGCAGTCGGACTTTGCTCGGCTCTCCATCGTCTGCCAGCCGCTCTCTTAAGACTTCTTCGTCCTTCGACTTGAAGGCTTCTTCCGCATGGGCATATCTCTCAGCTTGAGCCAGCAGATTGGCAAAGTCCCTGGGATACATTTTTTTCAGCGAGAATAGCAAGTCATTTTTCTGAAGGCCGCCCTTGAGTGTGGCCATTGCAATAGACTGGTCCAAGTCCCGGACCTCCAATGCCACGGTGTTAAATCGGATGACGTAAGCCCGGATGGATTCCCTCTGCTTTTGCTTGACATTCATCAGAAAATCCGAACCTCGATGCGGACGTCGGCTGCTAATAAAATGAGCCGCGAACTAACTGCTCATCTAATCAAAAGAGAAGATCATATTCGGCTTCAATGCCGAGTACCAATTTCTAGCTACTTCCTTTAAGGTAGATGGAAAAGCTCGGCACAGTATGGCGTCTGAAGCACCATGGAGTAGCATCATGGCATGGAAGGCCTCTAAATGATCAACCGGATCAGAAGTTCCATCGTAGCTTTTAAGTTGAAGGAGCTCGAAGTTCGGTGGAATGAGTTCTTGCATAATTCGGAGGGAGAAAGGAGGTTCGGCGTGGACGTCGGCATGATGAGCTGGGGTGACGTGTCCGAGCTCTTCAATCCGTCGGTCCATCTTTCGCAGTTTGTGATCGAGGGTGTCATCTTGGTTGCAGATCTTGGGGAGCTCCCGACTACAAATGGGGAAGGTCTTCCCCAAAAGAGAACTATGATCAGAACATGGATCCTCGGCTCTTTGTTTCCCCTTTTCAGGGCCGACGGCCCTGGTAGTCTTCCTTGGGGCCGGTTCCTAATATTTTGATAGTGGGTTTTCTGATGGAGTCGCCACCAGGGGCTGCTGTATGGCCTGCATTACCTCCGTAAGACCATAAATCTATCGGACAAGCAGGTCAAACTGCTTCACATCCACTACGGATATAGGTGGAACCCAAGCTGCTAGGGCTAAAGCAGGAACAGACAGATCTGGATGGGATTGGGCCACGGCGGCCGTCGAGCATCGAGTCGAAGCTCTCCTGGGAGGTATTTTCTCTTCGAAAAAGAATTCTAGTGAGGAAGAAGAGAGATCTCCAGAGAGAAAAGAGAGAAATCATCGTCGAGTACTTCTTTAAGAATAAGAAAACCTTGGAGGTTTAGGCCCTTCTTCTAGTGTCAATCTATTGGTGCAAAAATTGATCGTCGTCGGATCCGACTGGAGTGGAGGCCGATGAGGTCGCCGTCGGAGACCTACAAAATAAAGTTTCGTTCGGAGCTGATGGGGGGTGGCTCCGACAGAACCCTTTGACGATCAAGTCAGCTCTGGCCAACAAGAATGGAGTGCTCGAAATTAATTTCCGTAGAGCTCAGAGAGAAGAGAAGAGCTTAGAGATCATAGATTCGAGAGATTAGCATATCTGGAGAGTCTTTTTTATAGACAGAGCTTGATGGTGATAGCTACAACTGTCTGATGTGGGCCGCTCGAGGCTGCACCGAATTTGATATGGAGAGGATGGTGTTGTCAGATCGAAAGCGACAGCCATACCATCCGACAGTGATGGGCTGCTCGAGGTCTAACGGAGCCATGGTAGCGTCGCCTGTGGCAGACTGATGGTGACCGTTCATCCAGCTTTAATAGCCATGGCTCTCAGGTATTGATCGATGGACTCCGGCATATATCGATTCCAGGAGAGTTCGACCGAAGGAAAAGCTCAGAAGGAGCTTGACCGTGGAGGAGTTCAACCGGCTGAAGGGGGTGCCTGAAAGAAGTTCGGCTCCTAAAAAAATTCAGTCGAAGAGAAAGCTTGGAGGGAGTTCGGCTCCCGCAGGCGCCTGGCTGAAATGACGTAGAGAGAGTTCGGCTCTCGCGGAAGTCCAACTGAAGCTCGACGGTTGAGGAGTTCGGCTAAAGTCCGACCGCTGGGAGTCCGAAAAAGCTCGACCGCTAAGCAATTCGGCCAACTATAACAGTTTGGCTAAGATCCATCCGCTGAAGCTCTTTCGTGGCTACTGACCGCATCAGACTGGGCACCAAACTTGACTTCGACAGGAGCGAAATTTATCCCCAACAGCTGCCATATCTTTTTTTATATTTTTTTTTAAATATTATATAATTCTAAAATTTAATATCCATCTTCATCATTCATTATTTAAATAATTATTATTAAAGTATCATCATAAAAGATTGCCTCGATCCGATAGTTCTAGCTTCATCGATCAGTAAAATTTAATTTCAATGACCACAAATGACGATACAATGATCTGATAGATGAAAACCACCGATGAATTCAAAAATCTACAATAATGATCTCGATGATATTTATAGTATATTATCAAAGTTTTACTTCAATCGAATATCATTATTATTGACGTAGAAACTGATCATCGCCGGAATTTGCTGGAGTGGAGGCCGATGAGGTCGCCATCGAGGACCTGCAAAATAAAGTCCCATCCGGAGTCGGTGGGGGGTGGCTCTGGCAGGACCCTCCGACGATCAAATCAGCTCTAACCAAAAGAAATGAAGTGCTTGGGAATGAGTTCCACAGAGCTTAGAGAAGAAAAGGAGAGCTTAGAGAAGAAAAGGAGACCTTAGAGATCAGAGATTCGAGTTAGCGTATCTAGAGGGTCCTTTTTATAGCAGAGCTTGATGATGATAGCTGTAGCCGTGTGCTGGTGGGCCGCTCGAGGTCCGACGGAGTCAGTCTCATGGGAAGATGCCATCTGCAGCGGGTTGATGGTGACAGCCATCGTCGTTTGATAGCGGGTCGCTGTCGCTTGCAGCGGACTGATGGTGATAGCTGCAGCTGTCTTGATACTGAGCCGCTTAGAGTCGAATGAAGGGTTGAAGGGCTTCGACGTGTGCCCATTTTGGAGGAGTTCGGACTCCTGAAGAGGAAGCTCGAAAGGAGTTCGGCTTCCGTAGGCATCTGGCTAGAGGTGCGCAGCTAAGGCTCGATCGCTGAGGAGTTCGATAGAAGCTCGGTCGGTGAGAAGTCCGACCAGGGGACGACTGCTGAGGAGTTCGGCCGCTGGGGGTCCGAAGGAGCTCGATCGATCGAAAGGGATGGCTGGGAGGGACTTCGGCTCTTGTAGGCATCTAGCTGAAAGGGCACGGAGAGAGTTCGGCCCTCACGGGAGTCCGACTGAAGCTCAACTACTGAGGAGTTCAAGGAGCTCGACCGTTGGGAGTCCAAGGAGCTCGGCCATTGGAAGTCCAAGGAATGCAGCCGCGGCTATCGATTGTATTAGGCAGAGCAACGATCGAGCTCCTTGGACTCCCAGTGGCCGAGCTCCTTGGACTCCTAGCAGCCGAACTCCTTGGACTCCTAATGGCTGAGCTCCTTGAGCTCCTCAGCGGCCGAGCTTCAGTCGAACTCCTGCGAGGGCCAAACTCTCTCCGCACCCTTTCAGCCAGACGCCTACAAGAGCCGAACTCTCTCTCAAACATCCCTTTCAGCTGATCGAGCTCCTTCGGACCCCCAGCGATCGAACTTCTCAGCAGTCGTCCCCCAGTCGGACTTCTCACCGATCGAGCTCCTACCAAACTCTCCAGCGATCGAGCCTTAGCCGCGCACCTCCAGTCAGATGCCTACAGGAGCCGAACTCCTTCCGAGCTTCCTCTTCAGTAGTCCGAACTCCTCCGAAATGGGCACACGTCGAAGCCCTTCAACCCTTCATTCGGCTTCGAGCGGCTCAGTATCAAGACAACTACAGCCATCACCATCAGTCTGCCGCAAGCGACAGCGACCCGCTATCAGGCGGCGATGGCTATCACCATCAACCCACTACAGATGGCATCTTTCCATGAGACTGACTCCATTGGACCTCGAGCGGCCCACCAGCACGTGGCTACAACTGTCATCATCAAGCTCCACTATAAAAAGGACCCTCTAGATATGTTAACTCGAATCTCTGATCTCTAAGCTCTCCTTTTCTTCTCTAAGCTCTGCGGAACTCATTCTCGAGTACTCCATTCTTGTTGACCAGAGCTGACTTGATCATCGGAGGATCCTATCGGAGCCACCCCCACCGACTTCGGATGGAACTTTGTTTTGCAGGTCTCTGGCAGCGACCTCATCGGCCTCCACTCCAGCGGATTCCAGCGACGACCAGTTTCTGCGTCAATAGATTGGCGCTGGAGGAAGGGCCACGAACCTCCGAGGTTCCCTTATTCTTAAAGAAGTGCTCGACGATGATTTCTCTCTTCCCACTCTAGAGATCTCTCTTCTTCCTCTTTAGAATTTTTTTTCAAAAAAAATACCCCCAAGAGAGCCTCGACCTGACGATCGACGGCCTCCGTGGCCCGATCTCGTTCGGATCCGTCCGCTCCCGCTCCAGCCCCGGTGACCTAGGCTCACTCTATAGCCGTGGTGGAAACGGAGTAGTTCAACCTGCTTGTCCAGCAGGTTCGTGGTCTCACGAAGGTAGTGCAGATGGTGCAGGCCATGCACCAGCAAGCCTCAGTACCAGGTCAACCGATGCGGGATTCTCCAGAGTCGTGTGGTCCAGTCCAGGAGTGACCAACATGGGCTACCTGACCTCTAATCCCCGGAAGAGGAAGGCAATGGAGGGAGAGCCCCTGCTCGGACCGCGGCTCGACCCAGGGTGAAGCTTCGCACCCATTCTGTAAGAAAATCTTGGAGATTAGAAACCGCGAAGATCTCCTAGATCAAAGGCTCTTAGAAATGAGCTGACGAATCGAAGAACTTCGTCACACTCCCTCCTCACGCGGTAATGACATCTGCACTGACCCTACTTTTTTGCAGAAAATCATGCAGAAATCGGTCCTGCTGAACTTCAAGCTTCCGTAGTTCAAGAGCTACGATGGGACCACCGATCCGGTCGACCACTTGAAAGCCTTTTGGACAACGATGTTGCTCCATGGCACGCCAGACGCTATCCTGCGCCGGGCTTTTCCCTCTACCCTTAAAGGGGCCGTCAGAAACTAGTACTCGACACTCAAGCTGAGTACCATCTTATCGTTTGATCAGATGAGTCAATAGTTTGTGGCCCACTTCGTCAGTAATCGACGTCCACGCCGAGGTTTGAATTTCTTAATGGCCATCAGGCAGAAGGAGGGGGAACCCATCCAGGCTTACGTCACCCGATTTAATACTGCTACACTGAAGGTCCGAGACCTGAATCAGTCAGTCGCCATGGCCGCTCTCAAGGGGGGCCTTCAGAAGAATGACTTACTGTTCTTTCTGAAAAAGAAGTATCCCAGAGATTTTGCCAACATGCTAGCTCGGGCCGAAAGTTATGCCCGGGCAGAGGAGGCCTTCGAGGCTAAGAACGACGAAGCCAGCGGCAAGCAGCAAATCAGCGAGCCAGGTAGGCCCATCAAAGAAAAAAAGCAGATTGAAGCTCGGCCACATTTTCGGACTCCCCTTGATCGTGGGCGAGCCCGAACTCCCCCTCAAGCTCGGAGGTAGAGAAGCCCCGATGGAAGGGCACGCCGAGGTTCCCCCCAGCGTCGAAGTTCTCCCCGACGATGATGATTTCACAACTACAGCCCCCTTAACGTCCCAAAGACTCAAGTACTGATGGAGATCCGGGAGCGACTTTCAAGATCGGAGAGAATGCGTTCCCATCCTAGCAAGCGCAATCCCAACAAGTTCTGCCTTTACCATCGCGACCACGGTCATGACACCGAGGAGTGCATCCAACTCCAGGACGAGATCGAAGAGCTCGTTAGACGAGGTAGACTTAGCCAATTTCTACGAAGATGGCCTGAGGAGAAGAAAGATCGGCTGAGAGCATTACCGCCAAGTGGAAAAAATCAGCAAGAAGATTGGCTACCCTTTGGCATCATCAACACTATCTCGGGGGGACTTCAATAAGGGGAGGCCAGCGGACCCGAGGGATCGGTGAAGAGGTGGAGGACCATGAAATCCGTGACCTTTACCAAGGCGGATGACCAGGGGATCCAATTCCCGCACAATGATGCGGTTGTAATTTCTTTGAACATTACTGACTATGATGTACGTCGCATTTTGGTAGATAATGGAAGCTCGGTCGATGTGTTATTTTACGATGCCTTCTTAAAAATGTTCCTGCCCGATGATCACTTGGGATCTATGAATTCTTCGCTAGTAGGATTCACTGGCAATGCCGTACCAGTCGAAGGCATAATAACATTGACCGTAGCGGCAGGGCAACGCCCAAAGCTGGCCAAAGCACGGGTCGACTTCCTAGTCGTAAGGACCCCATCCGCCTATAACGCGATCCTTGGCCAATCTGATCTAAATGCACTCCGGATGGTAGTGTCAACTTATTATTTGAAGATGAAGTTTCTGATGAGTCACGGGGTCAGAGAAGTCAGAGGAGACCAGGCTCTGGCGAGGTATTGCTACTCGATCGTCTTGCATAAGGAAGATCAGCCCGACCCTTATCTTGTTGATGGACTGGACGTCCGCGATGACCTCACTGAGGAGCGGGGCGAGTCTACGGAGGACCTCATCTCTGTGCCCTTGAATGATGAAAACTCTGAGCACGTGGTGCAGATCGGCTCCAACTTGGCGGTTGAGGTTCGGGAGCAGCTCGTCGCTTTTCTCAGAAGAAATGCGGACATCTTTGCCTGGACCCCAGCGGATATGCTGGGGATCGATGCCGAGGTCATGAAACATCGGCTGACCGTCGATCCGAGGCACCGATCGATTAGAGAAAAGATGCGCCACCACGCCCCGGAGAGGTAGAAAGCGATCATCGAAGAAGTAGATAAGCTTCTCAAAGCCGGACTCATCCGAAAGGTTAACTATCTGACTTGAGTCTCGAATGTGGTTCTCGTCAAAAAAGTGAATGACAAGTGGAGGATGTGCGTCGACTTTAAAAAGCTGAACAAGACCTCCCCGACGGATAGCTATCCCCTACCCAGGATCGATCAGTTGGTGGATGCAACCTCGGGCCATGAGCTCCTCACCTTCATGGATGCTTTTTCTGATTACAACCAGATACGCATGGCGCCGGAGGACGAAGAGAAGACCGCCTTCATTACTGATCAAGGTCTTTATTGCTATAGGATCATGCCTTTTGGACTCAAGAATGCAAGGGCAACATACCAGCGTTTGGTTAATAAGATCTTCAAGGAGCAGATCGACCGCAACATGAAGGTGTACATAGATGATATGCTCGTCAAAAGTCGAGCTTCAACAGACCACCTGGCCGACCTTGAAGAGACCTTCGGTGCACTCAGAAAGCGCAAGATGAAGCTGAATCCGACCAAATGCGCCTTTGGTGTGACCTCCGAAAAATTTCTCGATTCATGATGTCGAGATGCGGAATCGAGGCAAACCCCAGAAAATTCGAGCCATTTGAAAAATGATCATTCCAAGATGATCAAGAAAATTCAGCGCCTGGTCGGGAAGGTGGCATCCCTAAATCACTTCATCTCAAGGTCGGTCGAATGATGCATGCCCTTCTTTCAGGTTCTCAGGCGATCGAAGGACTTCTGCTGGATGGTGGAGTGCCAACAGACATTCGAGGAGCTTAAAAACTACCTCGGCATGCCCCCGCTGCTGGCAAAGCTCGAATTCGAAGAAGAATTATTCCTATATCTAGCTGTCTCTTCGGTGGCCCTGGCGGTAGTCCTGATCAGAAAAGAAGCAAAGACACAGCGATCGGTCTACTACGTGAGTCGAGTCCTGAGAGATGCGAAAACTAGGTACTCTAGATTAGAAAAATTAACTTACTGTCTTCTAATTGCTGCCAGGAGGCTCCAACCTTACTTTCAAAAGCATACCATAATGGTCCTCACGGACCAACCAATAAAAGCAGTCCTCCATCGAGCAGACGTTTCCAGAAGAATTACAAAATGGGCAATCGAGCTCACAGAGTTCGACATCAACTACCGACCCAGGCCATCGATCAAGGCCCAGATACTGGCAAATTTTGTGCTAGAATGCACCATTTCAGTTGAAGCCAAGCTTGAATCGAGCGGGACCGACACCAGAGCGAGGCCGAACTTCGACGAAGCTGAGCTATCGCAGTCGAACCTCCTCGAAGAGAGCGTCGACCTCCCTGAAGGTTCTTGGGCTCTGCACATGGATGGTTCATCCAACTCCGCTGGAGCTGGTGCGGGGCTGGTCTTGGTCAGCCCCGAGGGAGTCGTCGTCGAGTACGTGCTGTGTCTTGAGTTTTCCGCGACCAACAATGAAGTCGAATATGAAGCGCTGATCACCAGATTAAAGATAGCAAGAAAATTAAAAATAGATCGGCTTCAAGTCTACAGCGATTCTTAGTTGGTGGTTGGTCAAGTTGGCGGCGGCTACGAGGCATGGGAGGAAAGCATGGTGAGGTACCTCAGAAAAGTGAAGAATTTGATCCCGGCCTTTGACAGTTTCGGCATTCAGCACATTCCGAGGGCGAAAAATGCAAGAGCTGATCTTCTCTCCAAGTTGGCCGCTTCAACCCCGGCCGAACTGCCCAAAGAAGTATTTTTGAAAATTTTGAAGTGCCCGACCACAGAGGAATCTCAGACCATCCTGTAGATGGAATTCAAGCCCAGCTGGATCGACCCATTGATCGCCTATCTTGAAGAGGAGGTCCTTCCCCGCGATCGAAAAGAAGCTCAAAAGCTCAGAAATCAGGCCTTCTGCTACATCTTATACGAAGGCAGGTTGTATAAGAGGTCGTACTCCCTCCCATTGCTGAGATGTCTCCGACCTTTAGAGGCCGACCTTGCGCTATGGGATGTGCATGAAGGACTCTACGGAAGTCACATAGGAGCCAAGTTCCTATCGCAAAAACTACTCCGATAGGGATACTACTGGCCGACCTTATTTTGCAATTTCGTGGAATACGTAAAGAGATGCGACCACTGTCAAAATAATGCCAGCATGCAGAGGTAACCGACATCCGAACTTACTCTGCTCAGCTCACCCTGGCCATTTGCACAATGGGAGATGGATATACTCGGCCCCTTCCCAATGGCATCTGGGCAGCAGAAGTTCCTTCTGATCGTAATCGACTACTTCACCAAGTGGATCGAAGCCGAACCACTCGTGAAGATTATCGAGGTCAAGGTGCAGAACTTCATCTGAAAGTCACTAGTCTGCCGGTTCGGCCTGTCCCAAACCCTCATAACCGATAATGGGTGACAGTTCGCTGGAGCAAGGTTCACCGAGTTCTGCGAAGGACTAAACATCTTCCACCGCTTCACATCGGTGGCTCATCCATAGGCCAATGGGAAAGCTGAGATAACCAACCAGACCCTGCTATAAGAAATCAAAGCGAGGCTCGATAGGGCAAAAGGGGCCTGGGTGGACGAACTCTACCATGTCCTCTGGGCATACCGAATTACTCAGAGGGTGTCGATCGGAGAAACACCCTTCGCCTTAGCCTTCGGTACTGAGGCAGTTATCCCGATCGAGCTCAAGCTCCCGTCTGCACGAGTCGTGGGCTTCAACGAGTGGCACAACCCTCAGGACCTTAGAGTCAACCTCGACCTTCTGAAAGAAAAAAGGAAGGAAGCCCGCGTCCGGATGGCAGCCTACAAACGGAAGGTGGCTCGGTACTACAACTCGAAGGTTAAAAATAAGATGTTTAGAGTGGAGGACTTAGTGCTCCGACGAGCCGCTGTCGCTCAGCCTCAGAGTCAAGGGAAGCTCACTCCAAATTGGGAAGGCCCGTATGAGGTGATGGAGGTCATCTGACCCGGAACTTATCATCTGAAGGAACTCGGAGAGACAGTGCTTCTCCGATCTTGGAACTCAGAAAACCTAAGGATGTATTATCAGTAGACTTCCTTTAGAAACTCTTTCGCTCTGCATTATTGATTTTTGGTACAAGGATTACGTGATGGTAGGAAAAAAATGAGCGAAAGTGGCCCATTAGGAATAGGAGGAGAACCTCGTCCTAACGCAAGTAGGTCAAAGACCTCTAAACCTCGGCTGCAGGAGATAAGATCTCCTCCGAATCAATCTCGACCGTGGAAAATAAGACTTTCCTAAAGTCGAAGGCCTCATTCACCTTAGACGAGATGGAGGGAGAGGCTCGAATGATGGTCCGCATGCGCCCCAACAGTCCGTTAGGAACAGAAGGAGGACCTCGTCCTAACGCGAGCAAAGTCGAAGGTTCCATTCATCTTAGACGAGATGGAAGGAGAGGCTCGGACGATGGTCCGCATGTGCCCCCACAGCCCGTTAGGAACAAGAGGAGGATCTCGTCCTAACGCGAGCAAAGTCGAAGACCTCGTTCACCTTAGACGAGATGGGGGGAGAGGCTCGAACGATGGTCCGCATGTGCCCCCACAGCCCATTAGGAATAGGAGGAGAACTCGTCCTAACGCGAGCAAAGTCGAAGACCTCATTCACCTTAGATGAGATGGAGGAAGAGGCTCGGACGACGGTCCGCATGTGCCCCCGCAGCCCATTAGGAATAGGAGGAGGACCTCATCCTAACGCGAGCAAAGTCGAAGGCCTCGTTCACCTTAGACGAGATGGAGGGAGGGGCTCAGACAACAGTCCGCATATGCCTCCACAGTCCATTAGGAACAAGAGGAGGACCTCGTCCTAACGCGAGCAAAGTTGAAGGCCTCATTCACCTTAGACGAGATGGGGGGAAAGGCTCGGACGACAGTCCGCATGTGCTTCCGTAGTCCATTAGAAATAGAAAGAGGACCTCATCCTAACACGAGCAAAGTCTAAATTCGAGCTTCGAAGTCTACAGAAAATGGGATCTCCATTAGCCACGGCCAGAGCACCCGAGCCCACCTCGGCCAAGTCGCTCGAGCCAACCTCGGCCAGAGCGCCTGGGACGACCTCAGACAGAGATAAAATCTTTTTCGAGCGACCGCATCAACCCCAGCTGTAGATCAGAGCTCCCTCGAACTCTGACCTGAACCAGCACGGAGCTCGGAAGAGGACTTTGGCAATCGCCTTTTTGGCACTCCCTTCCTTCGAGCTTCGAACTCGGGAGTGGGGGAACTACTATTGGAGATAAACCCCACTCCTACCGAAGTCCAGTTTATTCCTCTGCCTAATACAATCGATAGCCACGGTCGCACTCCTTGGACTCCCAATGGCCGAGCTTCTTAGACTCCAAGCGGTCGAACTTCTTGGACTCCCAACGACCGAGCTCCTTGAACTTCTCAGCGGCCGAGCTTCAGTCGGACTCCTGCGAGGGCCGAACTCTCTCTGTGCCCTTCCAACCAGATGCTTGCAAGAGCCGAACTCCCTCTCGAACATTTCTTTCGGTCGATCGAGCTCCTTCGGACCTCCAGTGGCCAAACTCCTCAGCAGTCGTCTCTCGGTCGGACTTTTCACCGACCGTGCTCCTACCGAACTCCCAAGCGATCGAGCCTTAGCCGCGCACCTCCAGCCAAATGCCTATGGGAGCCGAACTCCTTCCAAGTTTCCTCTTCAGGAGTCCGAACTCCTCTAAAATAGGCATACGTCGAAGCCTTTCAACCTTTCATTCGACTCCGAGTGGCTCAGTATCAAGATAGCTGCAGCCATCACCATCAGTCCGTCACAAGCGACAGCGATCCACTATCAGACGGTGATGGCTGTCACCATCAATCTGCTGCAGGCGGTACCTTTCCATGAGACTGACTCCGCCAGACCTCGAGCGGCCCGCCAGCATGCGGCTACAACTGTCATCATCAAGCTCTGCTATAAAAAGGACCCTCTAGATACGCTAACTCGAATCTCTGATCTCTAAGCTCTCCTTTTCTTCTCTAAGCTCTGTGGAACTCATTTTCGAGCACTCCATTCCTGTTGGCCAGAGCTGACTTGATCGTCGGAGAATCCTATAGAAGCCACCCCCCCCACCAACCCCGGATAGGACTTTATTTTGCAGATCCCCGACGGCGATCTCATCGACCTCCACTCCAGTGGATTCCGACGAGGACCAGTTTCTACGTCAACAATTATCATGGTCAATTTAGTATGGAATGATTTCGATCATTAAATAAGAAATAAGTGATCAAAAGACCAAACGACGTTCGATTATAAAATAATTTTTTAGTTAAATAATTTTTACTATAATTTTAATTATTTTATATAGCAATAATCATAAAATTTAAATCATTTTTGTATGAACTGTTCACGTTAAGCAGATCTTATAAAAGCACAAGCATAATTACCAAAAAAAGTTTAAGAATACTATATCGAGCGACGTATAGTTTTGGATCGTTCTTAGATCTATTGCTTAAATTTTATGATCACCATCATAAAATGATTAAAGTAGTAGCCAAGATCATTTATCTAAAAAATTATCTCATAATCGGACGTCCTCTGATCCTTTAATCACTCGTTTCTCATTTAACGGTCGAAATTATTTCGTACTAAATTGACCATGATAACGATATCTGATTGAAGTAAAACTTTAATAGTGTGCTACTAATATCACCAAGATCATCATTATAGATTTTTGAATCTATCAGTGGTCTTCATCTATTAGATTATCACGCCATCGTTCATGATCGTCTAAATCTAATTTTATCGATAGATGAAACTAGGACTATCGAATTGAGGTGACTTTTTTTGATGATACTCTAATGATAATTATTTAGATAATGAATGATAAAGATGGATATTAAATTTTAAAATTATATAATATTTAAAAAAAAAAATTTCAATCTATGACAGCAGTTTTATAATCGCTGCCATACACCTATGGCAGCGATTTTTAGTAACCGTTGTCTTAGATCTATGCTAGTGGTTCGAAAATCACTGTCATAGATAGATTTTTTTCTCAAATCCCATCCTAATTTTATTTTTCTCTTCGATCTCTCTCTCCCTCATCTTCATCGTCGGTGAGACCCCCCCTCCATTTCCTTCCCCGGCCTTGGCCCACTGGCTCTGCCACCTCGGCCTACTGGCTCCACCACTTCCCCCGCCTCCTCCTTCTTTTTCGATAGGCTCGGCCGTTAGCTCCGCTACCTCCTCTCTTTCCTTAGCCCGACCCCCCTCCTCCCTCTTCTTTTTTGATCGCCAGCTCCGCCACCTCCTCTCTTCACTCAGTCCGACCCTCCTCCCTGCTCTCTCTCTTTCTCTCCTCTCTTCCCTCCGTCGACCTTCCCTTCTCCCCCTTCTTTTTCAGCCAGTCCGATCGCTGGCTCCGCCACTCCTCCCTTTCCTCAGTCCGTCCCCCTTCCTGCTCTCTCTCTCTCTTTCTCTCCTCTCTTCCCTCGGCCCTACCCACCCTCCCTGCTCTCTATCTCTCTCCTCTCTTCCCTCAGCCCGACCCCCCTTCTTCTCCAACCAGTCCGACCGTCGGCTCTGCCACATCCTCTCTTCCAAGGCCCGACCCCTCCCTACTCTCTCTCTTTCTCTCCTCTCTTCCCTCGACCCGACCCACACTCCCTGCTCTCTCTCTGTCTTTCCTCTCTTCCCTCGGCCCAACCCCACTCCTCCCCCTTCTTCCTTGGCCGGCATGGCCGCCAACTCCACCACCTCCTCTCTCCCCTCGATCCGACTCCCCCTCCCTGCTTTATCGCTCTCTTCTTTTTCATCTATCTCTCACTCTCTCTCTTCCATCTTTCTCTCTCTTTTTTCTTTCTCTCTCTTCTCTCCCTCTATCTCATTATCTCTCTCATTTCACAAGTTATCTCTATAGCTGTCATCTTTCTCTAGCGCCACTGTCGGTGACTCTTGGAGCTTCCTGTGTGACTCCCTCTCCGTAGCCGTAGATTTAATTTTTTTTTAAATTTTATAATCTTATTTATTTATCATTTATAATATTTATAATAATATTTATAATTTTTATAATAAATATTATAAATATTTATTATAAAAATTATAATTATCCATCGATCGTGGGTCGTGCCATATCGGTGGTCGTGGAAGGCTCTGGGTCATGCCATGTCGATAGCCGTGGATGACCCTGAGTCGTACCGGCAGTCTTGGGCCGTGCCATATTGACGATCGTAGATGGTCCTAGACCATACCGTATCAACAACCGTGGATGTTCTTAGGCCGTACTGATAGTTTTGGATCGTGTCGTATTGACAGTCGTGGACAGTCCTTGGGTCGTGCCAATCGATAATGCAGTAGAGGGAGTACTAAAGAGAGCAATAGCAGGAAAGAAAGAAGAGGTCTGTCTATCTTTTAGCAGTATCGACCGCTTAGAGTAATATTGATTAATGTTCATTAATGTTGCAGGTCAGGATGGCACCGAAACACCATCTAGCTTTCACCTCTGCCCCTCAATGGACTATCCAGAGCTCTACATCTGAGTCACAGGTGGAGCATACTCCATCCACCTCCGCATTGGCTGCCTAGGGACCATTGACATCTACTCCTCCACCGACATCTGAGCCTCTACCGTCGGCCATATTTTCAGTACATGCTCCACCCATCGATGAGTCTCCACTGACATTCATGTCGCACGATCCCATAGCCAGTGAGTATATATTTTTATTATATTATTTATTTATTTAGTTATATAGTTATTGTATACTTATATATTTGCATAACGTATTTTCATTGCAAGTATATCATCCAGTAGGATATTTCACGATCCCACATGCATGTCGTATGTGTGGAACCGCCAGCATCAGATGATGGTGGAGTATGATATGGAGGAAAGGCCAGTAGAAAAGACCGCACGGAAGATGTATTTCTTTTTTGGAGTGCTTGTGAGACGATTCGACATCATTTTAGTACTACCCACAGATTGAAGATTGATGGATACTGGTGTCAGAGATCGAATATGGGAGGAGATATAAGTGTATCTTAATTATATTTATGCATTTGATATGTTTACACTATGTTTGATTAATCTCTCACCCAAGGAGTTCATTGCATCTGAAGTCTTGAGATCTTCGACACAGACAATTTTATCCCCAACATTTCTTTTATCAATTTTTGCTTAAAAAATTCATTCCAAAGTATGCAATTCCAATCCTTCTACTCCATCCTGAGAGTGAATTTTATAGCCTGCAAGAAGTTTTTTGATTATGTTACATTTTAAGAAGATGTTGATTTAGGTTTTTGTAGCTCTCATTTTAACCTCATACAATTAAGGCTCTGGGATGGTTATAATTCATAGCATAATTCATTTGTGTCTTGGCTATCTCCTCCTCTTGGTGTTTGGAAGTCAATTTTGATTAGAACTAAAACTAGAATAGATACGGATCGGATATCAATATATTCATATTCATATGTGTTTGGTTTAACGAATATAAATATGGATACCGCTTTTAGTTGGATGCAAAAATTTATATCCAAACTTATTTTAAATGAATATGGATACAAATCCAATGCTAGTAATATGGATATAAATATCGATAATCAAACTTTATAATCATATAATCAAAGATATTATTAAATGAATAGTAAATAAAATTAATAGCATATTAATGTGGTTATATCATTCTATTAAAGCTTATGAGTATTATATAAAATTAAATATAATTATAAATAGAGTTAGATAGATATTTAGATATAGATCGGATAATTATCTATTCATTTGCTCTCTTTTTTTGGATGCAATATGAATATGAATACGAATATTAATTAAATGCCCAAATTTCTATCTATATCTAGATAGATTCGAATAAGAAAATAGATCCAAACAGATATTATTCTATCTACTTTCATCCCTAATTTTGATGGGGTAGTTTGTGGTATTCAGGTTGCCTAAAGGTTTGGAACGTGATTACCAAGGAACACAACCATGGGCTGGTGAGAAGAGGGTAATGAATCACACTATGCCATTTGCAAAGTTAGTAGCAACATAGGTTGACTTGGGCATAACAACACTCAACTTTCATGTACAACATGTTTGGATTGAGGATGACTCCCCACTGGTATTATCATACCCCCAATCCGAGATCATAAACTAGGAATCATGACAACTGCTGCATACTTATGAATAACTCTTCCCACAAGCATGCAAGATATTTTATCATGATATATCATAAAGCAACAGAGAAACAAAATTTAAATAATTAATGTTCAACTTTAATTCAAATAACTAAATCAAATATCTTATAAAATAGTATTTCATAGTTTTCTATCATCACCAATGAATCCTAATCTAAATATAGAGATCAAATTTTTGTATTTAGTTCGCTCTCCCGTATAAAATCCCTAAGTCAAGGTAGTCCTCTGAATCTAAGGCTACAAGTAGGTCGGGTTGATCCATGATCTGATCCTACCTACATAGACTCGATCCAAATCATTTTAAAAGATCTACATATCCAGGTCAGGTTCTAAAATTGGATCCATTATATTTTTCAAGTCAGGTCTGGATTTACTGAATTTTGACCTAATTCGACCTATGGTGATTTTTGGATTGATTTGGATCTTGATATAAATGATCCGATCCAACCCGACTCAAACCTAATATGAGATTTGAATTAAAATAACATTACAAAGTGATAGAAGCATACTAATTTAAAAATAGATAAAATAGAACTCCTGAACTTCCTCCTAACTTCATTCGTCCAGACTTTACATACAGGATGGAAAAGAACCAAGATTCTATTGATCAAAGATTGTCGACATCAATACTAGCTTTTCAAATTATGTCAAGCATCTTGATACTTATTTTTATATGCTCTCATTAGTTAGGTCTTAATTCTCATTTTAGTTTCATAAACTTCATTAGAAACATCAACCAGAATAAGAACATAAGTAGAACTAGATATGGGTTAAGAATAAGTAAAAGATTCAGCATCTACTTGATAGTCTGAAAATTGGTACATGAGCCAATAATTATAATGTAGATCCAAACCAAATTTGTATTTCATGGATCAGGGCTCGATTATATATGGATCCAATTCGAATGACCTGTTGGGCTAAGAAATTTGATCATGGACCCAATCCAACCTAATTCGATTTTCTATTAGGCTAGATTTGGATCCAATATTCAAATCCAATTAAGAAATCAGATCAGATTAGGATCATCTATGATTTGGTCCAACCCGACACATTTGCATCCCTATCTGAATTTATAAAAATAATAAAATATAAAGTAATAAACTAGATAATCTAGTAAGTAATGTATCTTTTGACTAAATAAATCAAGCAATAATAATATACTAAAAATAAGCATGCAAAGTGTATCAATTCAATATGCAACACCAATTAAAATAAGATCCATATGCATTCAATCCTTTCAAAAAAAAATTTAAAATTTATTTTTATTCATAAATTAATTTTTTTTAAAATATCATATTTATCTTAATAGCCATAAACTAAATCAAAGTACCAGCGTATAATCCACACTAGTAGAATATTGATAAACCAGTCAAAATCCTTACTGATAGAATATCGAAATCTAGTGCACAACCCCCACTGACACAATGCCCACTATAAGAAAATAATAATTTTATGATTGATTTTATGATCAAAATTTTTTATTAAAATTTATGATCAATTTTGTGACCAATTATTAAACAAAAATTAATATAACGATCAAAAAATATCAATTACAAAATCAATTATAAAATTAAAATTTTGCTCTTAATTTTAAAAGCAAAAATTTAAATATAAAAATAAATTTATAAAATATTAAATTTATGATCAATTTTATAACTAATTTCTCGATCATAAATTTTACAACCAAAAAATTGATCGTAAAATATTTTAACTATTTTTTATTTTAAATATAGAATAAAAAATAATTTAAAAATTTTATAATTAATTTTTTGATCATAAAATTAATAATTTATAATAAAAAATTGATCATAAATTTAAGAATTTTGTGATTGATTTTTTGATCATAAAATTATATTTTATAATCAATTTTGTGATAACCAAATTTTACAACCAAAAAATTAGCCATAAAATATTTTAATTATTTATAGAGTAAAAAATAATTTAAAAATTTTATGATTGATTTTTTGGTAATAAAATTATATTTTGCAATCAATTTTTTGGTCATCAAATTTTATAACTAAAAAGTTGATATTAAAATATTTTAATTACTTATAGAATAAAAAATAATTTAAAATTTTATGATTAATTTTTTTATCATAAAATTAATATTTTACAACCAAAAAATTGATCATAAACTCAAAAATTTTGTGATTGATTTTGCAACCAATTTTTTGGTTGCAAAATTTTACATATTATAAAATACTTTAATTATTTATAAAATAAAAAATAATTTAAAATTTTTTATGATCAAATTTTTAATCATAAAATTAATATTTTATAACCAAAAAATTGATCACAAACTCAAGAATTTTGTAATCAATTTTTTGGTCATAAAATTTTATGATCAATTTTTTGATCAAAATTTTTTTTTTTGTAATCAATTTTTTTATCACAAAATTTTGAAACTAAAAAACCAATCCCAAAATATTTTAATTATCTTTTTAATTTAAATATAGAATAAAAAATAATTTAATAATTTTGTGATTGATTTTTAGATCATAAAATTAATATTTTGCAACCAAAAAAATCGATCGCAAACTTATTTATGGTTTAAAAAATAATTAAAAAATTTTATGATCAATTTTTTGGTCATAAGTTTTTTTAATGTTTTACAACTAAAAAATTGATTATAAATATATTTTATAATCAAATATAATTTTTTTATGAATGTGGTATAATTTTAGAATTTAAAGTTCATATCTATCATTTATTATCTAAATAATTATCACTAGAGTATCATCATAAAAGATCATTTTAATTTGATAGCCCTAGCTATATCGATCAATAAAATTTAATTTCAATGATCATGAATGACTACATAATGATTTAATAGATAAAGATCATTAATGGATCTAAAAACTTATAAAGATAATTTTGATGACATTTATAGCACACTATCAAAATTTTATTTCAATTGAACATTATTATCATCATTAATTTAATATGGGATGATTTGAATCATTAATAAAAAAAATAAATGATCAAAAGTTTAAATAACATCCGATATTAAGATAATTTTTTAGATAAATGATCTTTACTACTATTTTAATCATTTATACAGTGATGATCGTAAAATTCAAACCACGTGTATATGAACCATCTATGTTAAGTAAATCTTACAAAAGTACAAGTATAATTACTTAAGAACTTTAAAAATGAGTATCAAAAGATATATAGTTTTAGATTGATCATATATGCAGGGTTTGAATTTTACGATCACCATTATATAAATGATCAAAATAGTTATAAAGATCATTTATCTAAAAAATTATCTTATAATTGGATGTCGTTTAGTCTTTTGATCATGCATTTTTTATTTAAGGATCCAAATCATCTCATGCTAAATTGATAACAATAATATTGTCCAATTGAAGTAAATTTTTGATAGTATGTTATAAATATCATCGAAATCATCATTGTAACTTTTCGAATCTATCGATGGTCTCTATCTATCAGATCATCATACAGTCATTAATGATCATCAAAATTAAATTTTATTGATTGACATAAGTAGGACTACTGGATCGAAGAGATCTTTTATAATGATACTCTAACCATAATTATTTAAATAATGGATGGTGAAGATGGACTTTAAATTTTAAAATTATACGATCTTCAAAAAAAATAAAAAAATTATATTCAATTATAAAATATATTTGTGACTGATTTTTTGGTTGTAAAATATTTTAAAAAAATTATGACAAAAAAATTGGTCACAAAATTTTTAATTTTTTTAATCTATAAAAAATTTTGTGATTGATTTTTTTGGTTGCAAAATATTAATTTTATAATCAAAAAATCAATCATAAAATTTTTGCATGATTTTTTATTTTATAATTATGTTTGCTACTGATTTTTCAATTATAATTTTTTTAATTTTTTATAATCAAAAAATCAATAATAAATTTAAATTTTGAAAAAATTTAATTGACTCCTTTATTTTTATAGACCAATTTAGCAATCAATAAATCGATTGCTAAATCTTCTTTTATTTTTGATAAGAAAAGAAAAAAAATCTCCTTTATCATTTATGGCTGAGACTTTTGTCATAAAATTTTTTAAATTTTTTGCAACCAAAAAGTTAGTTGTAAATTTGAATTTTAAAAAAAATTAATTGGCACCTTTATTTTTAGAGATTGATTTAGCAATCGATAAATCAGTTGCTAAATTTTTTTTTGTAAGAAAAGAAAAAAATCTCCTTTATCGTTTGTGATCAATTTTTTGGTCGTAAAACTTTTTTAATTTTTTGCAACCAAAAATCGATTGTAAATTTGAATTTTGAAAAAATTTAATTAGTATCTTTATTTTTAGAGACCAATTTATTGGTTGCTAAATTTTTTTATAAGAAAAAAAAACTTCTTTATAACCTCCCACAGTCGCCTCCTAACCCCATCTTCCCCTTCCAGGCCTGCCCGTGATGACCTGCCCACCCCTCCTCGACGATTGCCTCCCCTCACCAGCTCGTTGCGATAGCCCCCTTCCCTTCCCCGACGACCGCCCGCAATGGCCTTTCCTCATTGGCCCACCCATGATGGCCTCCCTCCCCATCGGTCTCTCCTCACTGGCCTACTTGCAATAGCCCCCCTTCCCTCTCTAATGACCATCCATGATGGCCCGCCCGCGATGACCCCTTTTGAAGGAAAAACCTATTTTTTCGATATATGATTGTTTAGATCTGATTGGATCGAAAAAAATATTTTAAAATTTTTTTCTAAAATTCTAATCAGATTCGAGACTTCTCGAATTTGATCATAGAGATCTAATATTAAAAGTTAAAAATAAAATTAAATTAAATTTAATTTTAAGTACATGATTTGGTAATTTAATTACCCTGCGATGATCCTGTTGATTTCTGAGGTTCTAAAAGAAGCCACGCATGCACCTAGCCTCTACTAGTATCCACTCAGATAGGAACTGAACGTCTTCTCCTCATGAATCTCTCCTTCAAAAATTAGATCTGAATCTGATTTGAAAAACCTTCAAAATGACTTCTGAGGGCAGCCTGTTCGTCTCACGAATACCATCGCGTAAATGCTGAATCTTGTGCCAAAGATCTTAGACCTTCAACTCAGATTTGTACTTAACCTTTTAGACATGTAGAAGAGAGGAAGAGAGAGGATGGAGGAGATGTGGATATCAGAGGGAAGGCTCCTTTGGGTGTGGAAAAAATAAATTTCATTGAGGCAATTTCGTGAGAAAAATTCTTATACAAGACATAGCACCATAAAGAATCCTTTTTTGATCAAAAACCTTATTAATATGATCATTGGGACTCTTGGACCTGATCTTCATGAAAAGCCCTAGATCCCATATGATTTTGATGCCAAAAATCCATCTGAAAGGTGGCAGCATGAAAGGATAAGGAAGAGTCCATGTGCATCTAGAACTCTTCCCTTAAGAGTTTGATCCAAATCAAGCTCTATCAAAACCCAATCTAGGCACCTCCAAAAATCATAAAATTTTGCACACCCAAAGTATAACTCATGTCCTATCACATATCTAAAAATTAAAGCAAAATAATTTCTAAAAAAATTTCTAAAATTCTTTGATCATGTGACCCTCAATTCTCTTAATTGGGTCAACTATTGATCCTAGTCCAATTGCACTAGAAATGAATTTAATTTTCATAATTATTCTGACCTGGACTTATTCTAGTTAGATGAAAATAAACCCATTCAAGATATAGAAATGAGTCAAATCAAATTTAACTCGACTATGATGAATCAGAAAGATTACAAAAGAAAAAAGTCAGGCTCAATCGTGTGTTTACCTTGAACTTGATTGGATCTAATCCAAATCAATCGAACTAGGTTAGCTCAATTGATGACATCCAGATCCAAACCCTTATTTGTGTGATCTAGTTAGGTTTAGTTCCATATGGTAATGAAATATGTCGTGATCTCCATCATCGACATCATCGAAACATCTTTCGATGGACCAGAACTTTTTTGATTCTTACAATTAGAATGATCGATCATCAAAATCATTCTAATTACTTCCAAAATCCATTAGTGACACCTAGCAGTATATAGTGACAACCCATCAGAACTGAAAATGAACCTCTTGGTGCAGCTACCTGTGTGATTGGGTTCTTCTATCTTGAGCCCTGACAGGATTAGGATTAAGATGAACTTGTCAAACCCAATATTCGTCATATGAATTAATCATTCGAGTCATTTATGAAACTCTTATAGAAATTTTTTCTATCATCTTCACTCTGCCATAGTCATGAACTTATGGACTCGATTCTCATGATCATCATAGGGCTACTCCTCATCTACCGAGGTAGATAGATCTCTTATTAGTGCAATCTAATTTCTACAATGAACGTACTACAACCAACATACACCTCAAAATTTCGAATGACTAGGAGACCATGTTATGGTATAGTCAGACTACAACACTCTTAAGGTAAATTACCGATGCACCTCAGATCAAAGAACCAGACACACTACTGCAATATTGAGTCAGTCATCGATGAAAAGGTAGACTTCCTTATGAATGCTCGAGGTGGCATGCTCAGTGCCCTCATTCTCTAACGAGTATCTATACTCTTACTTTGGTGTCTCCACACTGTAGACTCAAGACTCATCTACTCAAAGAAAGCAATCGTACACCAACCTTCTAAATCAATCACCATCCTCATGATGATCCTACGGTCGGAAGCAGTTTATGAGTTAATTATGAAAATTTATATCTTAAATATTTAATTCTTTGAAAATATGAATTATCATTACCATTAACTCAAAGAATGTATCACATACACTTTAAATACACACTATGATAGAAAATAATTCCATTTTATTAATTTATAGTCAAAATTATAAACTTGCCCTTAGAAGTGTATTACAAGTGTTAGCCAATCTGGCTTCTAAGGCACACATCTAATAAATTTTCACTTGACCTAAAGTTAATTGGCTACAAATCTAAGTTCCATCTTCTCAAGGTGGGCTTCGATCTTCTACTAGCCTAAAGGCTTTGTTAGTGGATCTGCTGCATTTTTCATGGAGTCAACTCTCTTGATCTCGACGTAATCCTTCTCGAGATAATCGTGGATGAGGTAGAATCGCTGTTCGATGTGCTTGAATTTCTGATAAGACCTCGGCTCCTTAGCTAGAGCTATGGTGCCATTATTGTCACAGTATAAAGGAACGACATCTGATGGCATTACTCTAAGTTCTATGACAAACTTCTTATACCAAAATGTCTTCTTTGCTACTTTTGATGCAGCGATGTACTCTGCTTTCATGATGGAATCTACTATCACAGTCTGCTTGAAATTTTTTTAGCTGATAGCACTACCATTACACACAAATAGACTACCAGATGTCGATTTTCGATCATCTATATCAGACATAAGATTCGAGTCTATATAACCCTAGACCTGGAGTTCTCCATTACCAAAAATCAAGAACATATTTTTAGTCTTTTTCAAGTACTTAAGGATATATTTTACAGAAGTCTAGTGCTCTTCATTTGGATTCGACTGATATCTACTCGTGACATTCACAGCATGGACGATATTAGGTCGTGTATATAGGATGGCGTACATGAGGCTCCCTATTGTTGAAGCATAAAGGATCTTGCTCATGCATTCAATCTCCTTAGGTGTGTTGGGACACATCTTCTTGGAGAGATGAATGCCATGTTTGAAGGGCACCAATCCTCTTTTTGGAGTTTTTCCATGCTAAACCTCTTTAGTATCTCCTCTATGTACATCTTCTGTGAGAGACCCAACATCCTATTCAGTCTATCCCTATAGACTTTAATTGCTAGAATAAAGGATGCCTCTCCTAGGTCTTTCATAGAGAACTCTTTTGATAACCATATTTTAACTATTGTTAATATAGGAATATCATTTTCAATAAGTAGGATGTCATCCACGTATAGTACGAGAAAAATAACAGCACTCCCACTGATTTTTTTGAATACACATGATTCCTCCTCGTTCTTGATGAATCCAAATGATTTGATCACATCATTGAAATGAGCATTTCAGTTTCGAGATGCTTGCTTAAGTCCATAGATGGATCTTTACAGCTTGCAGACCTTATGATCAGCATCATTGGATATGAAACCTAGCGACTGTTCCATATAGATATCTTTTTCAAGATATCCATTTAAGAAGATCATTTTTATATCCATCTACCATATTTAATAATCGAAATAGGCTGCAACAGCAAGCAATGTATGAATGAATTTTAGCATAGCTACTAGTGAGAAGATATCCTGATAGTCAATGCCTTTACGCTGACTATATCCTTTCGCCACTAATCTAGCCTTGAATATCTTCATATTTTTATCTACATCTATCTTTCTCTTATGGATCCATTTACATTCAATAGGTAC